>JWHW01059247.1:353833-378292 GCA_000931545.1 Papilio glaucus
TTATATGGATAGAGGAAGGGATATTCATCCCGTCAAATACTCTTCTTCTTCCCATCCTTTCCTTATTAGAAAAGGGTGGAATGGGGAAGTGAACTGGAATTGGGCTTCCGGCACCTCACTATTCAGATGCTTATGTAGACGTTCCTTGACGCCTGACTTCTGAGAGGTCGTGGAATCTCACCAGTCGAGCCGGACGATTGGTGCAATAGACGTTGTTGATGCGGGTTCTACCACTTTCAACAGATGTGGGCAGTAGGTGATGTTTTTGTAGGTGTTGTTTTGCCGATAAGGCGTCAATAAGCTCAATTATTAAGTACAACGTCAAAAATAACTCACCTTGAGTTTTTATTACTTACATTGAGTGTGTTAAGTAGCCGAAGGCCACCTGCCCTTGTTTTCATTGCTTACATTATCGAAATTCTTATTTAAATGTCTTCATAGTACTTACTTTTACTTCATAAAAAAAAAAGTGTGATTAAAATGGAGCTTCAAAAACCCTGAATTTGTTGCCCTGAAGTCACAGCGTATGGAGTGCTGGGACAGACTAAGCCTTTATACTAATACAGAGAGACTACGATATGTTTTGTATAAGTTATTGGACCCTCTTTTACTTATTGTAGCTGTAGGAGTTTTAATGGATACAATCGCACCAATATCACTATTTCTCTCATGTTGTAAGTTAACTTTTGGAGATAGCTCGTAAGTCATTGTCAATAACATTGATAATATCCGGTACATTTATAGTACTGACAACTGTTTTCACTCCAACCAAAACGTTCGTACAATATAACATTCGTTAATGTTGTGTGTGATATTTATAATGGAAGTTTATGATTTACGTATCTAAATTATGTACAATATGAAAGGAAATTCGTTATTGATATCAAAGACCTTGATAACTACGCGATAACAAAACTATATATGGAAGAAAATAATCGATTAAACCAAATTCATAACCAATTAGTTTATACCTTAGTAAATAAGAAAAGATTTTTTTACAAATATTGGCGTCTACTTGTCACACTGTTTTTAATTATTATAGATAATTTTTATTTTGTGCCCTTTTTAATTTTATAAGTTCAAGGAAACAGATTCACAATTTACTAATAAATTACATACTTTAAAAGAAATTTTAACGTAGGTTTAAAATAACATGGCTTACTTTCTTGGTCCTTTAAACTAAGTTAAAGTTGTAATAAAAAATATTAAACGTTGGATTCGATTTTCTGTTTCTGTCAGACCGAATGAAGATGTAGAGAATTCAAGTTAAATTTTAAGTTAAAAACGGTCTTCAATATTCGATTATGCATGTGGCTTGTACAAAATTATCGGATAATTTAAATTCTTAAGATATTTTCCTTATACTCTGAATAAAAACGGAAAGCTCACCTCCAATACATCCAATAAGAGTCGCCGTCACGAAACAAACAATCCGAAAAGCACTTCACTTCAATTTGAGACACAAAACATTGCCCATTCATCAGTGTTACACGACTAGCAGTCTAATAACTACATACAAAACACACTTTAAAGTGAATACACTTTGAAATCACTCGAACACTTGTAATTAAAAAAAAACTTCAAAAACTAGCAGCGATACGTCTAACGACAGTTCCACACAAGCGTTTCTCTACAACTGACGCTGAGGGACGTTTCCGGAATAAGTTTGCACCTTGATGTTCCATCTCGCTCGAACTTAGCGTTCACCTGCGAAAGAAAAAATGAAGTCAGTAATGACAAAAGCTTTAACAGTGAAAAGGTTAATTCGTTGATGTTAATTTTATTGTATTTACAGACAGGTATAATTTATATACTCCGATGAAAGTAAATGGACACATTTTACAACTATATACATCTAATTTATCGTTAATAGACGTGTTTTAATATAAATACGTAGTTTTCGATTTATGATAGTAGCAGGGATAGTAAAGATATTCGTCTTAATGACTAGCGATCCATCTCAGCTTCGCACCAGTTTCTCTATACAAACTTTCACCCCCTACTTTAGATCTTTAGGGGATGAATTTAAAAAAATCCTTTCTTAGTGCTCGCCTACGTAAGAACAGA
Source organism: Papilio glaucus (assembly GCA_000931545.1). Taxonomy (NCBI): domain Eukaryota; kingdom Metazoa; phylum Arthropoda; class Insecta; order Lepidoptera; family Papilionidae; genus Papilio; species Papilio glaucus. The sequence continues at coordinate 355,901 of JWHW01059247.1, forward strand.
AATCTCTGTACAATATTTCAAGTCTCTAGCTCAGTAGTTTGGGCATTGTTGTGCGTCGACAATTCAGTCAGTCATATTCGTTTTATATACTTTTCCTTTATGTATTATTTGAATATTCAAGCTCATTTGTATTAATATTGCTTTACAATTTAAAAAGACAAGTGATAGATTTTTTTTAATAAAAAAATACTGTTATTTTGAGGTAGTACAAAAGCTATAAGTTATTATGTAAGGAGTATTAATTTAGTGAATGAGTTAATCATTGAATATCAAGGTCTGTATACAAGCAACAACTGCGTCGTTTTGATGTAAGCCCCCAAAATCAGTCAGTCAAAAGTTATTCAAAGCAGCGCGGGCAGCTGTTGGTTTGGTATACGATGTTTTGTGTATAATATTATTTAGCATATTAAAAACTACTATAAATAAATATTTATTTCTTCCTGTTGCTTGACGGCAGCTTCTAATATCCGTTTCGATATGAATAAGCTTTGTGTAATAAAACAATACGGGTTTGGTTCCCGCGGGCAAAGCACAAAGGGACCCTCGGTGCGAGCTGGCATGCATGCATTGGATAATGAGGCTGCGAATGTGACGGTACAATCGTGCACAAATATGCCTATTTTGAAATCACACATATCCTCTAAGTTTATGCCCTGACCTTGCGGGTACACTATACAATATTCTCCTAACACAGTAAGAAACTCAAAGCCTCCACTCTTATTCTCCTAGAAAGACGCTAATATGAAGCATTCCACCTTTATTTCTAGCGTCAAGCGAAGCAAGATTAAGATATGCAGTTAGATTATTCTCGGTATATAATTTGCACTTGATCCGCATTGGTGTCATTTTCTCATGTCCAGAAAAGGTTCATTTTTTTCTTATGAAAGATGGCAAACGAGCAAGCGGTTCACCTGATGTTAAGTGACCGCTACCCATAGACATCATGAACAAACAAATGAGTTACAGATGCTTTGCCTACCTTTAGTGGACACAGGAAGGGATAGGCTGCTAAAAGGAATTACACACTTTCGAAAATAGATCCGATTGTTCGGGGCAAGCAGGACAATCCAAACTACGACTGCAATACTAAAGGGATTTTTTATAAAATCTTGTAGATATTTTTTTTTGGCAAAAGTTTATTAAAAAAATATAATGTTATTCACGCTTAAGTATTTTTTGTGTGATTGTACCTTATTCAATAGATCGTCATTCGCTACGAACGTGCCGGTGTCGCGACGGTGACGCCGCGCGGGGGCGTGACCGAAACAAAACAACCGGACTATTCGTGTGCGAGTGCTTGAAACCGTTCAATGGTTTTTGTGAATTAATTGAGATTAAACAATTAGGAAGCATACTGCGAGTGCGTAACTAAATTGATTAGGCAAAATAAAGGTCTTCCGAAACTCTAAATTAAGAGTACATAATAAAATGAATAAATAAATAATTTGCGTTCACGCCCTTAACCTAGAGGGGTAGGCAGAGATCATGGATTTCCATTTGGCGCGATCCTGGCACACCTCTCTCGCGTCTTCTACATTCATACATCTGCGCATACATGCTCGTCGGTTATGGGTGCTCCTTATATCGGCCTTTTTTAGTAAGCTACTAATCTGATCGATATAAGTTCTTCTAGGGCTAATAATATAGTATACATGTTATATAATAAAAATAATATAATAGTATACATGTTATTTATGTATAGTGTTTCAACACAACAGGGTCAAGGGTACAGTGGGGTATTATCTAGTTATTACGTGAGAACCTTCATCAAAACCTGTGTCAGAATCAGGAATAGCGAGAATAATTATGAAACAAGTTTATACATAAGGATCGAGTTTCTCAAAACAAAACTGAAGATGTCCTCACAAAACAAAAAGTGACAGATCATAAATAACCTAAACAGGAAATAGCGTTAATTACTTGACATCCATGTACAAATCAATGTTTAAAGCAGATATATTTGTTATATATCCACACAATTAAATACAAAATATCTGTTAAGTGTGGAAATGATAGGTGACGGAACAGGAATCTGATGGAACTACTGTCCTTAGGCCTTGGCTCTACTTAAGTAGCCTCCAGTCGACAATTACGTCGTGGGATCGAATAAAGTTATTACGTTATTATCAAATAGCTCGGAACGAGTCGAGGAGCATAGTTATTTCGTAACTATCAACTTGTTCTGCTATGTAATAATATTTTCACACGTGGATATTACGTTTTACATTAAAAAATATCAATTTACGCGTTCCATTGCGGACATAAACCGTAAAAAGATTACGTAATAGGCATAGCTAACTCGAATCAATACAATGGAGTTTGTTCATGTATGTGATCGGTTTAAAATCCCTGACAACCCGTTAGATTTCCATATCACCATTTGCTATTGGTGATTCTGAACTAAATTAGTTTCAAAGATTGTTATTTTATGCTTTTAATCGCGAAAATCCCTCGAAAGTACGTATCGTAGCTAGCTCGTTAAATTAAATTGAACAGAACACCTTTGCTTCTTTACTACTTTCTAAAATCAATCAAGTGTTTATAGTATTTGAAATTATAATAAGCAATTTCATTTCATAGTGTGATTAAAAAACAACAATATCTTATACAACGCCATCTATTGGTCAAATAAAAAAGTGCTTATCTAAAATTCAAAATCAAAAGCGAGAATGCGACAACGTGTACAATCTCGCACCCAATCAATAACAGTCATAATCGAAGGCGACGTGTATTTATCCCCACGCCGGTGGCCGTACGTCTCAGGTTACGTTCTCACCGCGAGATTTGCACGACCACCGCGACAGCCTGGCCCCAGGTAGCTGCTGACAGCCAGTGAGGCGCGCTGTGGTTACCACCGGGTACATGCGAATGTCTCGGACTCACTGACGAGTGCAATCCAACAGGTTGGATTGGATAGATTGTATAACATACAGATTCGACTTTATTCTTTTGATATTTCTTGATACTTTTAATTGAATATAATATTAAATATTTTGATACTAGACGTACATTTTTGTACAATTTCTGTGATTACTATACCTACAGTATTACTGTATCTCATGGATATGATGATGATGTCAAACACACATCCCGAAGAAGGTCCCCCGACGTCGAAAAAGGTTTTATGGAAGTTCAATTAATTTTAACCAATTTTTTTTCTAAGAGTGGAAATCGCTCCCTTTTTTAATATTGATGGAAAAATGGCATTCGATAATGATGTTTTCGACATATTAGTTGAATGCAATTGGAAATAACTAGCTAGCTATTGCTGTAAATACAAACTTATTTAAAATTAAACTGTTTTTATGATATTTATCAATCAAGTTAGAGTTATTGCGTATGTGCATTTTGGATGTACGCCTAATTCTACCCCTCTTTCCTTTCCAATCCCTATCTCATAAGGTGAAGGGAAGAATGTCAAGGGAAAGAGGATTAGACGGAGAAGGGAATGGAGAGGAAAAGGAAATACTCTTTTTTGTTTATCGTCTCCTCTGTCTATTAAAGGTAGGCAGCGCATCTCCAACTGTTGCAGATGCCTATGGGTAGCATTCATTTGATATAGGGTGGACCGCTTGCTCGTGTGTCTTCTTCTTTAAAAAATAATAGGAACTTATAAGAAAAATATGTTTTTGCCTTCCCTTGTTTATTCCAGCCCTTTCTTCGGCCATCAAGTGAACGCGCTTCCTTTTTTTAGATGAAGGGCGATCGTTGTTCGAGCTTGTTCGAGCTCATGCGTTCTGACAGCGAGATCGTATAAGTTAATGGATGCTATTAATATCAGATTAAAACACCCGCGGCCTAATGTTATGGCTGGTGGAGCAATTTTTATTTTCTTTTGTAACGTATCCTTTCATGTGTAATGCACGGGCCGGTCTGTTTGTTTCGTTAAGAAGTATGTTATGTTTTTATTTAGACTTTGTTTTGGCGTTAGTACAGAACAATTCGGTCGAGTTTAAATATATTTTCTTTGTTAATTTAATGATGTCGAACATCGTGACAGATATAGTAAGTGGATAATAGTCTTGACGGTTCCAGGCAAGGCAAAATATTTCTATGCCATTGGTTTTAGGGTACCTGATGAGAGGATTGAGAACCTATAACCTTAATGACCAGCGAATAACGATGTCTAACTATAACTTGGAAGTTCTAGCAGCTTTAAGGTTTAAAGTACAGACCACGAAATGTCAGGTTGTGGGTTCGAATTTGACTATTGACAATAATTGTAGTAAACCACCATAACCCATCATTCCGAATAAACTGTGTTTAGAAAATTTGCTTACCAATTCAAGAATAAAATCTACACTAAACAAATGTAAAAAAAATTGTATTCTAAAACGTAGTTAAAGGTACCTCGTGTACTTTATTTTTATTTTGCTGGAAACGTTAAAAGTTGACACTGTGACACTGAATAATAGGATGAGATATAGCGTTGTACTGGAAAGTGTGGCTAAAAAGAGGACGTCGTGACTAAAATTGAGAAAGGTATGCGTCGGTAGTTCGAGCATGTTCAGGGAATAAATGAAAGAAGATTGGCTAGTTTATGTTGCGAAAGTGAGTGGCAGTGTAGGCCGGGGTCAGCCTAGGCGTACTAATACCAGACTGGTGACATACTCCAGAAATGTAGAAGAAGCGAGAGAGGTGTTCCAGGACCGTGCCAAATGGAAATCTGTAATCTCTGCTTACACCCCTGATTTAGGCACGTGAGTATATATTCACATATATATGAACAAAATGGACTGAAACATTCAACACAACAATTAAGTTTTTAAAATCTTTAATAATAAGGGACGAGAAAGATTTATGAAAATTTCGCATTAATTGTCGGAAAGAGCTACTGAAATTGTTTGATAAAAGTCACTAAGTACGGTCATTTACTTACATATAACAAACTTAAGACTTTCATTATTGTATACTTGTTTTTTAGCGTTTATAATTCCGTGCAGATAATGGCAAGCGTTCATGACATTACCACATGAATGCCGCTGATTATACGTTTAATATCTTTTTGTCGCCATTGTGTAGACACTCGACTTTTAATCAAGTTTTTGTAAGGCTCTATAACATTCAATAAAGAATTACTTCGTATATAATAAACAAAGCTTTAGTTTGAAACAACGCAAGAAGTGTCACGCGTAAGATATCCAAACGGATCCCTCTTTAGTTAAACGTTCAACAGGTATTTTCGTTCCGTGTTTTATATACTTCGTAACAACGTTTTGGATCACGAGTACGTTCTAAAACACGATGTACTTCCATACGTACATTCACTCGTTGGTTACTGCTCCGTCTTAGTCAATCACAAATTTCATCGAAATAAATTCTCTTTGGACGTCTCCTGCGAACTCATAAAACATGTAGTGTATTACCAATTGAAAACTACATTCCTGTGTAACAAACTACTTGTTTGGCTCGTGTCTCGGTCGAGTTATTTTATTATGTGCAATACGCTCATTAATTTAAAAAGATTTCCCATATTACTTCAGAGTAATATCGCTTATGTAGTTTCAGAGTTTACAAAAAATAAATCTTTCCAATGTTTACTATTACAATATGTGTACAAATATATAAAATAAACAAATTACAACGATCTACACTGGTAGAGCCCGCAACAACAACATCTGTTGCACGAATGGGCCGGCTCGACCGGTGAAATACCACGGCCTCAGAGAAAACAAGCGTTAAGTGGAAGTATTTCTGCGTTTAGTTGGATGAGTGAGGTGCCGGAAACCTATTCTTAATCCTTTTCGGAGAGAAAAGAAGAGAATTCGGCGGGGGAGAGGAAGGATAGGAAAAGGACGAAATTATTTCTTTTTTCTGTTTATTTCCTCCTCTGTCCATTAACAGGACAACATTTGCAACTCATTAGTTTGTTGCAGATGCTTATAGGTAGCGCTCACTTAATATCGGATGCCCGCTTGCTTTGCTACACTCTTCTATAAAAAATATCACTTGTTCATTTACATTGAAGCAATCATAGAACGACGTCAGTACGCTATGAGTTTTAATAAGAAAAAAAAAATATAAAAGTTGTTTTACGCTCAATTATAAATTGTCGAACAAAATGGCCATGTGTATACTATTGAACAAATAAGAAAGCGTCAATAATTGTACAGGTTTGACGCGAGACGAATCGTCGCGCCTCGCCATATTCTGCCCGAAAACCTTAATGTCGCAATTTTGAACAACTTTAATCGTGCTTTATTGCTTTGTTACTAAATGTTGAATTTAAATGTGTTACAAAGAACAATCAATTATTATTTAAATGTTTTCTTTATATAGAAGTTAATGAAGTGACGCGATTTAACTTTTTGAAGTGTGTACGCTTTTAGCGGCGTTATACGATATTTGTTAGAGGAAAATCTTATAGGTTCTCGTGAACGACATGCGTCAGGCAACATGCTTATTTGAATTTTACAGGCCGATTAAAGCTAATAACCAAGCGGTTAGTAAGACACTTTTTCATGTCGCAGGTCGTGGGTTCGATTCCTACCCAGGGAAGACATTTGTGTGCATGAACATGTCTGTTTGTCCTGAGTCTGGGTTAGCGAAAGAAAAGTAGTATATGTAGTATATAAGTCATCTGGTTTCCATAGTACAAGATCTGCTTAGTTTGGGACCAGATGGCAGTGTGTGAATAATGTCCCAGGTATTATTAAAATGATGATGGACAAAAGCAGCTTTTACAACTCTATCTCCGACCATGTTTTAAGGACGAATACATCGTGATAGTTAACTTAATGTTATGTAAATAAATAATCAAACAATTGTTATGGGATCTTGCTGGAGAGGAAAATAAAAAGGAAGAATTTACGAGACAGTATCGGTCGATGTAGCCTTACTCTTTGTTGCAGTCACGAACGCAGTATTGTACATTCGCAAAACTACCTGTACGTATATCAAAGTCTCTAAGTCCGTCAAAATAAGGTCGATATTTGAATGTATCAGCGGATAATACAACTTTGTTAGATATCAAATACCTCGTCCCACTCGACCCCGCCATGACAACTCTATAGAACGCAACACGCTTTTGCAATGTAAACTTTATGTTTATTTTTTAACATTCGCTTAAAGGAGCTCGAATAGCGTTGCGCAGCTTTTGTCAGACTAACTTTTATTTTCATAAAGGTATGCTTGTTAGTATACTTTTGTACGAGAGTTAAATTTCTGCATGGATGGTATTATAAGGGAAAGCAAACCTTCACACTGTTGGCCTCACTTATATAAAAAACAGCACTAATTTTTATTACAGTCCAAGTAAATTACAATGCTCGAATTGGCACAACATTTGACTTATTTGCGATAGCTTGATGATGAAGAAGAGGGCTGCTAATCTAGCGAATAGCGCTAGAAGTTCAGTACAACTAGGTTCTACTATATTAAGCAAAAGGAGCTTTTACAGTTTGAAGTCACTCACACGTTCTAGGCAAAAGGTGCGCCTCTCCTTTCCAATTTTTCATGTGAATTTAAAACACTTATTTGTATGTAGACATAGTCTGCACCTTCACCACCACTCGTTTGCCACAGAGCACATAATTGCAGTAGCATAACAGCTACTCGCTCAACAATACTGCGCAGTCACGTATGTTAATTTGTGAGCATTTGGGCAACGGCCGCTGGAAACTGGAGCAGTGGTTAAAGCTAATTTAATCAAAGTGAGCTCGCTGCTTGTATGTAATGACTTGCATAATTCAACTATATATATAAATATATATTTTATTGTATGTAAGTTATATGTCATTTTTTATTTCTTACTAATTCAAGGTGTTCAATTGATGGATCTTCCATCTCTGTCACCGTTCTGGATATTGTAGCTTACTTATTCGCACACATATTAATTCTGATCAAGTCTGAATTTCGCATTCGATACCCTTTTAATAGTTTCTGTTTTTCCATGTTTTGGTTTGTGTAGCGTATGAACGGGCATATTGTCGTGGTTAGGAAGACATTTGCTTTTCACGCCGTAAGTCGTGGTTTCGATTCCCACCCAGGGCACACATTTGTGTGCATGAACATGTCTGTTTGTCTAATGTCTGGGTGTAATTATATATTTAATTATGTCTTTACAAAATAAAAGTAGTATATGTAGTATATCAGTTATCTGGTTTCCATAGTACAAGCTCTGCTTAGTTTGGGATCAGATGGCCTTGTGTGAATAATGTCCCAGGATATAATTTTTTAAATATATCTGTTATCACGCCTTTATTATATCTGATCGGATTGTTTTCACGTGATTTAACTAGCTACATCCTGCAGTTTTTATGTCCCCGAACGGAAAGCTAAATGAACCTAATGGGTAATGTTTAGACCTGGGGGAAGTAACTTTACTAACCTAACAAATCTGTGTTTGCGTGTAGATACACAAAGGAACATACAAAAAGCATGTACGTATACACGTGTTAGCAAAACAACTAACACGCACACGAGCTCAAGTGAAAACAATTAAGAGATCAAGTATTGTTCGGTTTGCTTATGGAAATTACTGGCATCGTTCAAGTCAGCACTACGCGGCACGAGAACACACGGCGTCGTAATTGGCACCGTTGGGGTCGACTTTCTACCTCGATCAGTCGTCACACCTCTCGCTATGGCCAATGTTTGTACAGAGACGAGAAATCGTCCCAACTCAAATAGGCCGTTATTTTATAAGCGAATTTTTTGGTAGTTTTTTTTTAATGAATAACACAAGCTCGAAGTTCATTCAAAGGGTTTCTTCTTACTGTGAAACGTGATATTAAGGCTATCAGTAACCGATGAGCATGTATGGAAGCGAGAAGATGAACCAGGGCCGTGAGACATATAAATTAGAAATGCCTGTACTTTGGGTAATGTGAGTGTTAATTAATTTAGTTAATTACTTTAATTATGTAAAGGAAAATAAGTAGTAAGTAAAAAAAACAAAAAGTCCAATAGACTGTAGGTCTTTGACACTCATTTTTTTCTATTCATACTCCGTTAAATAATACCAATGGTATGGTATTAGTTAACGGAGTATGAATCAATTGAATCATACCTTACTCTTCAAAATCAGTCAAGACTTTTAGGCTACAGGCACGTATATATATATACATATAGTTTATTCCATGATGGAATTTTTGTAAACAAAGGTTACACCTTGCCTTCACGTTAAAATTCGTAAATTTCGAAATATATAGTTTCGAAAAGAATTTCTTTTCTCATATTATCTTAAGACGTAAGCTATCCAAATTATACAATTTCACTTTACATTACAATTTCCACAAAATTGCCGCCATGTATGATAAGTGACGTTTGTTTGTTTACTAAAAATCTATCTTGGTGTGGAACAAACAGTATCCTCCTGTCAGTTGAGCAAAGGGGCGATGTACTAAAAGTTCTGAGAATATTATCTGTCGACTTGTATTCCACGCTCAAGAATAATAGTGTTCTGACTCGATTACATATACGTAATGTTAAGTACAGAGTAAAATATGGTCCGCCAGAGAACTGCCGTTAGCGACAGCTGACTAACAGTGCCCGTAATGAATCTGAATAACTACACCCTTCCCGTGGTGTTTGCGATACGCGATTGGAACTAAGGCTGAGGTCTACTCAGAGCAATATTTAATCCCATTGATACTATAATCAATATTTTAAAAACTAAAAAAACACGCGAAGCTCTCGTCGTAAATAGATGGCGTTGTCCTAAATCTTATTATGATGTTGATGATCCTGGTGTGAACTAAGTTATGAAAAATGTAGTCATCGGGCCGTGATGTCTATGCAAAGTTTCATTTTAATTTAAGCTCGTAAAAAAGATTTAATTCCTTAGTCCTTCATAGACTATGACATTGTCTCATGTAGGCCACCGTAGTGGGAGAGAAAATGCGTTAGCTGTTCCGGGCCGTTTGTACATCAGTGTGTGAAAGTGTGTTAGAGCATTGCCGTTCAATAGACACCTTTCCGAAAATCATTTTTATATTGGTTTTGTTATATTATTCTTATTATTAAAAAGAAGAGCGCACTTAGATAATAAATAAAAACTTAAATAAAATAAAAACTAGATTTACCAGAAATGCATTTGCAAGATATACTAAGGTTATCCCTTAATTTAGAATATTTCTTGCGGTTTCACTGTGAATAGTTTGCACATTATGTAGTCCATCTGATGAGAGGTTAGTGGCCGCAAGATGGCGACTCTCGCGCTGGGCTCTGTGATTGTTTGCCGGTTGCAAATTAACACCTATAAATACAGCGTAATATAGACAATAATATAAATAATAGTTGGAGATCGAGCCAAGGCTCGGCCCTTTCGGGCACCCTGAAATCGGACTGAGTGACAGCCCAAGCCGAGTTCCCCTCTCGGCCCATGGAGCGTTCCCCGAAGCAACCTAAGAGCTCGGCGGCCTTCCAATCCTGTTATATAAGTACAGTAACGGGCCGATCCGAGGCACCCGAGTGAGTCCTCGAGCTTAGTTACTCTTAAATGAGGTTTAGGCTATGCGCCCTCAGCGCTTTTCCACCTCAAAGCCCAGCTCAGCCCGGTGAAACTTACCTCCTCCAATCGAACAGTGACATGACAGTCACAAAAAATGACAGTAAGAATAAGAAAGCCCACTGTTAAATATCAACAACGCATGCATGCTTGTCGATACCAAGTAAAACCAAAGGATAGGCTTCAAAACGATAAACTAGCTTGTTACATTTTCTCACAATATACACGGAAGCATACTTTTACCATTTCGACCGTGATGGAAAATATATATTTAATTAAAACGAATTAACTCGTATCTAGACATTAGTGGACCTGACGTGAGGTAAATTCGGTTATAATTTAGTTAAAACCCCTACAAATGTCGGTGATGCCGAATGCCCGCATAAATACAGTCCGAATGGGATCGTTAGGCAACGTGCGGCAGTCGTGCACTGACTGGCGGCACAGTCAAAGGTTAATTGCTAGCCTGGATAGGCTACCACGAACCTCTTATATCCGCTGATGTTATAAACAGATTCATTAATTAATTTAAAAATATAACTAAAGTTTTTGAAGCCGCCTACATTTATCTCAGTTTATTTACTTTGAAATAATACTAATATGTATGGGAAAACAATTGGTAAGCGCGTTATATCGAGAATCAATTCATTTGATATTTAAATCATTTATCGTATACTAGCTGTTACCTGGCACGCATTCGTCTCTCATTTGCCAAGCTGAAAACTTTCGTAACTTGATTCTGCGTATAATAACTTAGAATTTTAAGTAACGTGTGTCAAAAAGTTGTTATTGTCAAAACGACATATTACCATGGCAACCGACATTGTAAAAGAACGTTTAATTACCTCGGAAAGTTTTATTTTGAGATAAAAGGTAAGTACCCCATGTCTCTTCTCCTCCCCTCCTCTCCTCCTCCTGACAATACGTGCTACATGTTAAGGAGTTAAAAGTTTAAAGAATAACAAACGAACTCACATTCGAATTTATATTAGTAAGGATTTAAATCCAAAGGTTAACAAATATTAAGTTTTTATTTGTTAACAAGTATTAAGTAAATTATGCAAGAAATAAATGTTCGTATACAGAAATATTTATTATTAAATATAACTTGACCTCATATTTATATGATCGATCATATTAAATAGGGTTCAGCTTAGGCTAGACAATTAATTTTATATAATAACTCTTCATAAATTGCCATACAAATTGTCGATATTTACATGTTCAAAATATACACATTCATTATTTACAAATCCATGACTAAAAACTATTTTATTATCTCATTCTTATTTCAATTTATAATATTTACTATCACAGATATAATGTTCTTTATATTTTTTATTATTTGTACAGTCACATGCAATTAAATATAACTATAAAATGTCAATAGTCATATGACTAATAGACAGCTTTAGGGGTGTCGTTTAAATATGTAGCGTAATATTACGCTACATATTTAAACGACACCCCTAAAGCTGTCTGCGTTGTTACGGCTTCTCAATAGGGTTCAGAGCAAAGGTTGTTATCGTCTCACTATCATATTAAGTCCTAAGCTCCTGCTTGTCTGTCAGTTAACATGCACTGTACAGAAGACAATGTACAATTGTAAACAATTCAAACTAAACATACTGCATATAGTAAAACTCAGTAATTTATTTTTGCTTATTTAGTAGTTGTTATTTTACTGCTGTAGAAATATAATAGAAACAAAGGGAATGTAAAAGATAAATCAACACGCCCTTGTATCAAAGGAGTTGCTAGAGGTTAATAATTTCGGATGCTGGCACATTTAACTCGCAATTTTGTATAACTCTTTGAGTATTGTGTTCAGAAACTACTTCTCTGCTACTCTCGTTTATTACAGTATCTTCGTTTCACTTCTCTGATGTTCTCCTAACAGAATTCCAAGCCTCTAGGCCCAGTGGTTTGGGCTGTGTGTCGATCAGTCAATCTGTCAACTTCTTTTATATAACACTATGTATAAAATAGATAGAGAGATAGGCTTTTAGAAGTCAAACCAAACACATACATTCCAGTAATAAGTAGACTTTAACGATTTCATTGGAAGTTTTCAAATGACCCAATACTACGCCAACAACAATCTATCAATGCACGTTTTAAAGCATAATACGTTCCACAAAGCAACCCACATGGGTATAAATGACCGCCCGCGGTGATCTTAATCCGTTTCTCCGCCAAGTAATTAATCATTTTATATTTCTTTGTAATCTCTTATTTAATCGAACTGGAAATAAAATTATTTTGTGATTACGTTTCATTTGGTCACAATTATTGGATTTTCCTTCTAGGATATATCGTCCTTTTACAATGAATGATGCCATGTTTCAAATTGTTTATACAAAATTTATTTTTTAGTCTGTATTAATAATTACTTGCAGCTAGATATATTTGTTAAATCTACTTTTGAAATAGACGGAGAAGTTTTAGCAATCAATCCTATGAATTCTCCACTTAGAATTTTTTTCACAAGTATTCTGCATATCGGATGACGAGTGAAGTGCTGGAGGCCTAATCCTCTTCCCCTTTCCATCCTTTTCTAATAAGGAAATAATGGGAAGGGGAAGTGGATATGACGGGAGAGGAGATGTATAGGAAAAGGTTTTTTTTTAGTTTATTCCTTCCACTGCCCGTTGAAAGTAGGGTAATGCACTCATTGGCATGTCGCAGAGGCCTATAGGTAACTGTCAATATAATTATCGGGTGAAACGCTTGCTTATTCTATAAAATCAAGTCCTTTTAACTTTTTTTTAATACCTTTACGAGATTAATCATTAAATATATATTAAAAGAATTTTAAAACCACACGATCTATTCTTTTGCTTAACAAGTTATTAAATATCAAATGGCAATTGTATAAGCCCTGAGATCAGTTGGAAACTCGTTAAAAGTGCGTTAAAAGTGCGTTGATGTCTTTTCTAAGATTATACCTGCACCGTCTTACACCTGAGTTGGAGCAGTTACAGCAGATTCGTTATGTCTCTGTGTGCATGCGACTTGTTTGTTTGTTTAAGGAATGCTTCTAAATAAGATTGTCTACATTATATGGCATTTTAATTTGATTAACTTTAAATAATTTACCTGAACAATGTAGGTGAATATATTATGTAGGTTTATATAAATATAAATTATTTTTAAAATGTGAGAGGTTATGCTACAAGACATACTTCATAAAAAGTTCATGAAATAGGCAAAGCTAATATTTTATCCAACAAATACACGAACATATATAACTTTCTGGATTAAGGGCGCGAGTAAATAAACAAACATAACTTATGGATAACTTGAATGTTATCGATTTAGTTATATAAAATTATACATATCAAGTTTAAAATATTTCGTCACTTCTACCCTTTAAATCGTTTTAATAAGTCCAGTTTTGGTTACCAAGGTTATTAATAACTTAAAAGAAATCATAATTAATGAACTTATTAACACGTTAGTATTTCTTTCGTTAATATAATAAATATAGTATACTCTATTTCATAAAAAAACTGTCTTTTATTTTTTAACTTTAATTTAAAATGATTTCTATAATAATTACAAAAACAAATCACTTACAGATCACATGCTTGACATCTTATTTGTACGTGACACTTTAAATCCAATAAAGACACTGAACTTACACTTGACATCTAAGCAAAAACAAAAAATAATAAGGAAACTTAATTAAACACGGAGACAATTTCCACAAACACTAAAAGATGTAGTCAAAAAAAATATAAAACCGAGTACAACTGCCACTCAGCAGAGTTGTACAAAGACTGCCACAGAGGGCGCTTTTGTAGCATGCGCTAGCACCATGACATTCCATCTCGCTCGCGCTACAACTAATCGTCATTTACCTAAAAAAGCTCCACGATCCGTTTCAACTGGAAAGCTTTATGTGGAAAGCTTTCTTGATTGTAACAATTCGTAGTTAGATAAAGTCCATTCGATTCATTATCATGACTAATATTTATATATTTTATTGTGTAAGTAAAAGTAAGATATTAAAAACATAATAAACCAGTCAATAGCAAATTGACTAGCCTTCGTTCCTTGCAGCACTAGTGCCCAATCCTGGTATACCATAAAAATGAAGTACCGGTCAGTAAAGTAGTCGTGTGACATATTCACATTGGTCTCGTTTATCTCTTTTCAGCCAAAAGTCGTCCACTCCTGGATGTAAACCGACCTCATTCAGTGGACTCCACATCCTTGACCAGATCACATTGTGAAAGACATTCCAAGACATGCAGTAATAATATTTTATCTCACATAAATATGTGCAGTATATTGTAAGAGTGTATATCAACAGTTCATTTGTCGACATCATTATAGTCATATAGTTTTAAACAACAGAAAGTTAAAAATATTAGCAGATAGACTAGTTTTAAATTTAGGAATTATTGTCATTTACTTTTAAATGACTAAACTTCTTTTATAATTGTCATCATGACTTGTAAGAAACGAAACCGGTAAGATAATAAGCCTCAACTAGTAATGCAGATATTTAACATGGCAGCGTGTGTCTGTGGGTAAATACAGGAATAAAATGCAAATTGGCACGTGTTGTTAACAGCTTTGAATAAACAGTTGCGTCAAACGTTGAGCTTTCCTGTTGTTTACGTCATCTACGTTACTACGCTATTTATCTTAGTTTTTTCCACTTCGTAATTCAAAACTTATTTTTAAACAAAAAGTACTGAACAATTTAATGACATATCAGGGGTTAATAATTCAATGGTCGGAAAATATAATAAGAGGTTTGTCGATAATTTTTTAATTATTTTAAACCTGCATAGTGCCCGAGCGTTACGACGTCTTCGTTATTAAACTTTTATTTATTTTTGGGAATTTTTATGTATGATAAAAAACCATAGACTTTTAAAGGAGTGTTGAAAATCCCATTCGTGTTCAATCACATATCAGAGAAATTAAGTTTTATTGACTTTCCAAGAAATTATGTGTCATTATTTTATGATGTTATATAAAAAAAATTATGCCCATTGTGTGCAAAACACAGAAATGATTGATATCACGATAATCTTAGCACTTACTTACCCCAAATGGGAAATTATAACAATTGCAGTAAGTTATATCAAATAATTTAAAAAAAAAAATATTTTCACTCGATACCATTAAAGAAAAATCATTACGTGTGGAGGCTTGAAATTATTCAGTAGTTCCTTTTTCAATAGACAGAGACAGGGTCACCCTGGTGGTCGTGGCCGTGACGTCATTGCGGTTGTGTTCTCTGGTTACTTGGCGAGTAACCCTCGAAGTGCGGTGTCGACGGAGCCCCGACAAGTGTCGGCAGCGAGTGCCGTCGGAATGATGAAAGTTCAATGAGGCGCAAGTGATGAAGGAATTAAGGGTACTTACACACTGACCGAATATATAAAAATACTTATAACGTATATTTATCACAGTATCATAAGAAGCTGAGAAAAGACCGCAATGTGCTATAAAGACACCATTGAATGTATGATAATGTGATTTCATAAGAATAATTTACAGTTGCATAACTCTAATGCGGTAATTACTGACAGACTAGTTGTTCCTTATCTGCGTCAAAAAAAATCTGTGTTTTACTAACAAAGAAAACCTTAAAAGTAATATTTATATACTTAATTTAAATATCTAAAGAAAGAAACTAGTGTTGTTTCGTATATTTAAATATTCACTTGTAACGTCAGCCCTTAATGTCTGCCTATTTAATATTAAGTCTGTATACATTATATGTGTAATATTGAAATGTCAGGGTACAAGTGTAAAGGGAACTTTAACAAAAATAAAAGGTCTGGAGCGCTTTTAAATATTATGACGATCAGTATCGGGTTACAGAGCGGGACGCGTTAATATGAAGTCAGGGCAGCTCTCATCGGCGATTATACTACAAACAAACAAAAAATAACTTCGTCTCTATTTATCTCCTACTGGATAGCTAACCAGTTAGAAATCCTTACTTAATTTAATCTTTGGTTTTATTTTATCTAATAATTTAGCTACTCATTTTATTGGATACTGGATTTACTTGAAACTTAGTATAAATTTTGGAGTAATCCAGTTAAGATAAGGAGGAACAAGAAATAGAGAGAGTCGAAAGTGAGTGTGAGTTCACGCGCGTTATGAAAATTTGTACTCTGGATTATTTGTAAGAGAATGAGATCAATACACTATGGATAGAGAGAGCGCGTTTGATGGACAATAATTGATTTATTGATTAAAATAGGAAAGAACCAAGGAGTTCAATTCATGAAGTACATTGTCCGCTTCATACAAAATAATCATTACACTATTTCGTTTCATAACATCAACTTCACACCGTCCCAAAAGAAGTTTCACTTCAATAAAACAAAATTCGTCTACTTCTATATTACAAGAGGGTATTTGTTGATCTCTCTGGCAATACCTTTCATCATATTATGTATCATGAGCTTACAAAGTCGAATTATGTTTAAGGTTGAAATAGTGAAATCTCAGTTTGAAGTACTGTAAGTTTATTACAAACAGTAGTAAATTATGTTCCGTTAGCATTGACGGCCAGTAGTCGGCGTGCGGCGGGCTGTCAGGCCGTGCAGCCGGTAGGGATCATTAGGCGGGTTACGCAGCGTCACCACTATTACGCGATCTCAGTCGACTTGGAAAATAGGTACAGCAATAGTTAATTTAAAAAAAAAATGATCCCTGGGAAGAATTCGAATCGAATGACACTGACGTTTAGGCTATAGGAAGTCACAAAGGAACTGAAACAGTATGTATATATATACATGTATATATACATACCAGCTATAAAATAATTACAAACATTACCCTACTCTCAGCCGGGCAAAAAATAAAAAAGAGATAGGGAATCGACAGAAGTGATTAATAAAAACAGACGCGACAATAGTTCAAATATAAGCCATTAGATCTTAACAATAAAATTCAAATTCGAATACAGTAAAAACAAAATAAAAAAAAGTTCCAAACCTGTTCCAAATTCAAATAAGCATGTTGCATGTTGTTCACGGGAACCTATAAGGTTTTGCCCTATCGTCTAATGCGGCTAAGGAAGTATTCACTTCAAAAAACAAATGTTATTACAAACAAAACTGCACCAAACAGTGCGTTCATATTTTTTATGACTAAGCAGCGAGGAATAAACCAATACGATACATCTCATCCATGAGCTGTGTAATTAAAGTTGCCATACTGCATCGCTTTAGTTTATGACTTTAATAAGTCCGTAGTGCGGAGATCGGTCCTACTCCCGGTCTTCGTTCTTCAAGTCAGGAAACGAGATCTGGAACTGTGTATGTCATACATCGAACACCAGGTTCGCACTGCCGAAAAAAACTTCCCAAGGGATATGACTATAATCTAATATAGGTTGCCTTAGTGACACAACAATAACATCTTTTTGACATTTTGTATTATTACCATGGCAACCAAAAAAAAATTGACATTTACCTACATTTCCAAGTTATTATACGCGAAATAAAATACAAAAATTACCAGAGATGTAGATATGAAACGAATGTGTACGAAGCCGCGAGCAAAAGCTAGTTTTATTTATAACTAGCCCCCCTGTTAATGAAATTATGTGAATACAAGACCAAGGTCATCACTATGAGAAAGCTTTACCAGGATTTGCAAACCATCATACCGTATAATCCACGATACATTTACATATTGAACACCAACGCAAGCCACATATTGTGTTCAGAACTCTGTTATTATTCATTGATAATATCTACGATGTTATAGATCTTTGATTCGTTTTTAATTACTATCATCGATTAGTTATTTCCCCTTTAGTTAAAACAGGCATATCAGAAACGAAAGATTCGATGCCAGATAGGCACTTCCTTCCATATGTCAATTTCAAGAAAATTGTCTTCTTTTTTATTGAGGTCACGTTAAGAAAATTTAAGTGAGCACACAACATATTGACGATTGTGTTGTGTTAAAGTCCTTGAACTTGAATGTTCTTAAGAGACTTTGAAAGTAATTTGCTCAACAGAAAGTAATAAAGTAAACGACCAGTTATAATAACTAGAAACGGATTCATACAATTTTGCACAAAAATAGCTAACAAGAGAAACAAATGATTTAAAAAAAATAACAAATGAAGGTCAAACGAAAAAGTAAACACCGAGAATGCTATAGACAATCTCTGACCATGTCAGATGGCCCTCAGCAATACTTACAAAATAAAAAAAAATATCAAAAAAATATAAACTTTAGTGATATAAAAATTTGCATACTACAAGACAAAATGGCGTCTATGCACGCTAACTAATTAACTATAAGACTAGTTCTCATAACTTGTATTACAAGGAAATTGAAAAACATCACATAACTATTGTTAAATGCTTTTCATGGCTTTGCATAAAAATAATAACTTTTATCTTTGTCTCAATAAACGATTAACAAAATAATTTACTACATTCACTTCAAAGACAACATGATATTCTCTTTTTACCGGCAAACTAGCGTTTGGTAGTTCTGAAAGCAGGGCCTTTGCTTTCTCATAATGTGGAAACTCTAATAAAGTTAACCGAATACTATGTGGACAATATACACATACATTTCTGTTACTACTTATACTCACACAGCAAGTACGAAAAGTTCAAAATATCCCTCATGTAGAGGTTAACCATTTTCTGACTAACAGTATTGGCACAATTTTCTCAAATAAATACGCGAGGAAGCTCAATAGCAGTTGGTTTTGTAGGTAGACGGGAAGCTGTACAACTAATTTAATCACAACCTTACGCTGTCAATTTAAAAAAAATATCTCTTGGATTGAACGCGTTTAAGCTTTTAATGTTGGTAGAGCCCAAAACTACGACATTTGTTGCACAAAAGGGAGGCTCTAGCGGTGAAGTACCACAACCTCAGAGAAGACAGAGGTCAAGAAGTATGCTTCAACGTTTTAACTGATAAGTGAGATGCTGGAGGCAACATTTCAGTCCTGTTCCCTTTTCTATCCTTTGTAATAAGGATAGGATGGGACGGGGAGAGGATGAATAGGAAAAGGAAATATTATTTTTCCTGTCTATCCTCTCCTTTAAAGGTAGGCAACATAGTTGCAACTCATTGGCTTGTACAGATGCCTATAGATAGCGGTCATTTAACATCAGATGATCCGCTTACTCGCATTCCAACTTCTTGCATCACAAAAAATAAAGAAAGATAGAACCAAGAGTTAAGTCATCGCGTAAATGCTTCGACGCTTATTTAATCGATTTCGATAATCGATTCTCTAATCGATGTACCACAAAATAATCGATAACTAGTATCGATATCAACACGATGACTGCGCTATAATAAAACTAAGCCTGAGCTTTTAATAAACCATGGATCGGTTTACCTGGCATTAACATGGCGCCAGTACACAAATTAACGATGTCTGTTAATAAAAGGACATTTACCTTGAAACCTGAATCGAACAATTACATCGAAACATCGAATAAAGTAATTATAAAAATACAAAATAAGCGTGAAACGGAACGTTATTGTTTCGAATTTCGAATCAATATTACTGTTAAATGTATACGTTTATTGGTATTGGATTTTTTTTATCACGGAGACGTTTGAATGTAACCGAAGTAAATGTTTTTTGTTGAACCCAAAGATGTTGCATACCTCCAGATGGAGCCACCGGGATCCAAAGTGAAGCCCCCTTAAGTCACCAATTGGCATCTTCGTAAAATCCAGCTCAGTCATTCGTTTCCCGCCACACGCCATACAAAATCTCCGTGTTTATAATTTAAAAAAATGACGGTTTGTGCTATGAAATCGTGTAAAAACTATACCTCAAATAAAGGTATGTGGACGAACAGCACAAATTAATTAATTCAATAATGTATCCTGAATATTTAAACACAAATAAATATAAAATTATACCAATAACAATGCGACGCCATGACATGTGAGTGAGTGTTGTCAACAATAAAAAAATGTATTAACCCTAAAATAAAATGTATCCTGAATATTTAAACACAAATAAATATAAAATTATACCAATAACAATGCGACGCCATGACATGTGAGTGAGTGTTGTCAACAATAAAAAAAATGTATTAACCCTAAAATAAAATGAAATATAAAAAACTATAGAGTAAATAAGTGTTGTTAAAATAAGTTTTTTTAAAATTTAATTTAAATTTGATTAACATTTGTATTTTGTATACGCTGGTAAACATTGTCACTTCACTTTTGAATGTTGAATTTGTATGGAACGCGGTATCAGGAGGTATATAAATCTTTGGTTGAATCCTTAAATCAATGCCTTATGTAAGCTTAGAGTCCTTCAAGATGCGAGCCTATCTCTTTCTTAAAGGCCGGCAACGTATTTGCAGTCCCTCTGGTGTTGCAGGTGTCCATGGGCGACGTTGAGCACCTCGGTGTTCCCGCCGCTCGTTTGCCCCCTTCTCTTATAAAAAAATAGCTTTATGTTGAATTGTAATTTATAAAATGTGCAAAGAAATATATAGCCGAGTATCGCTTAGCGGTGTAGTATTGTCCTTATATTTATGAGAATGACGGCAGTTAGAAAATTGTTTTAAATTGCGTGCTGGTAAATTGCTTTTAGAAATAGCGCTATCATTGTTTATTGTTAGTTTCGATCTAGTTACATTATTCTATGTAACTATGTGTTAATTTTAAATGGTAACACGTTGTTTAGTAATAGTAAATATGTCGAACTGCTGTTTTACATTGGTAGGGTTATATTTTTCTTAAAGTCTGACACACAAGTTCTTGTAATACTTTAATCAATTATATTACAATACAAAATGTAGAAGACAATCCATAAGCGGTCGATAAGTGACGAATCGAAAGACATCCTAATTAGGACGTTTTTCTTTAACTTACGTTATATGTATTCATTAACACGTAGGTGACAAACACTAGCTGTCATCTTTTTTCTTATTATTTTAATTACGCTATCCTTTTTTACCATTTGACATGTGTGAAGTCAGTGGAACACTTTTGACCGTTGATATTGTAAGTATAACAAATCTATAGTATAAAATATAATTGACTTTAATATGATAAAGCTGAAGATTTTGTTTGTTGAGCGTGTTTAACTCCAGAACTGCAAATCGGTTTTGAAAAATTCTTTTTGCATTTGATAGTCCAATTATACAAGAAGGTTATAAGGTATTCTAACATCACGTACGACCCTTATAAGTCGAGAAGGAAGAAAATTAACGCTTAGCGAGAAGGATGTACAAGGCGAGCTATGTGTACAGCGGCAGTTTGAAATCACGAGACTCACCTAGTCTTCTATATACAAAAGAAGAAAGCCCAAACTCCTGGGCCTAGAGATTAGAAATTTTGTATATAGATTTCTGTTATTACGTAAGCGAGCAATAATAAAGGATTCTTCTAAATTCATCCCTTAAAGGTCTGAAGTAGGGGATGAAAGTTTGTACGGAGTAAACTACCCGTGCGAAGTCGGGGTGAGTCGGTAGTCTTTTGTAAATGGTATAAGACGTGTAACTATCAAAACATAGGACTATATTTTTAATAACCAGCCATTAACTCCCTTTACGACACTCGTTAGTTAATTTAAAGAACTTTTAACAAGAAAATGAATAGATTTTCTTATCATGTTCCTAATGCGTTTAATCTAGCTAATGGGAGAGGGCTTTTCTCTTCCATAAACAGCCGCGCGGGCTTCCGATGCCAGATAAGTTTCACCCAACGTCCGGATATATAATTTTTAACAAATTGAAATAAAACTTTAGGCTGATAAACTTGAAAATGGCTTGACCGATTTATATAAAATTTTCAGGAAAACGTCAATTTGGCCTAGCCTATGAAGTTTGGTAGCGATCGGATCAACGTAATTAGTGCTACCGGGGCTAATCCAAAGCGGACCACTAGTCTATATATATATAAAATAAAAAATAAAATATGCGCTCACGCCCGTAACCCAGAGGGGT
>JWHW01059282.1:4570-23952 GCA_000931545.1 Papilio glaucus
GTGAGCTACACTTAGCTACCGGGCTTCTTAAATAAAGTGCCTTGTCACCAAAAAGGATTAAGACGGAGCGCCTCGTTACTGAAAATGGGTCGCCAGTTCTCCAAATTGATATTCGACGCCGAGACAATATTTCATTTAGTATTCGACCGCGTGTAACGTAAATGTAACGTGCTACGAGTATTATTTCGTAGCAGTGGAGGTCGCGTAGCAAGTTAATATACCGATTAAAGTTATAAAGTTTAAGTTTACATAGGTAATATTGGTTGAGATGAAAACATAAATGTTATTGTAATTCAATCATAACTTAATTATATTGATAACTTAGATAAGTATCTTGGTAGTCACTTAGTTAAGTAACGTTCACAATGATAGAGCTCGTAACAACCTCACAGAAACCAGGCGTGATACATTTTGCGTTTGTGTAGTGTTTGGGCTTAGCGTTGTGTTTTTTTTTTCCAATAACGTTATACGGTAATACAGTGTTCACACTGCAGAAAACAATAACATAAAACATGTTACTATCTCATTCTTTCTCGCTGAAAAATCTGAGGTTGTCTCCATCAAGGATGTTGAAGGAAAGTCAATGAAAAAAATTCAACCTTTTTTATGTAGAAAAATATAATTGTTTGATAATAAAGCCGTTCATTTGCTACATATTATAAAATATCTTATAATAAATATATTAATACAAACATAGGTACATATTTTGCAGGCGTTATCTAGGTTAAAGTATAAATCATTACAACGCTACCTTATGCTGCGTGAACCAGGGCATCGTAAAGGTCTTCTAAAATATATCTTCTAGTTCTTAACCTACGGTACTTGTGTTCTAACAGAAGCTAGAGATATTATAAGCAAACTTGAAACTAAAGTTGCAAGATGTACTACGCAAATACAATTTGAGTACTGACAGTCCCAGTCTAACCTCAACGACTTGAAAGATACTTTATATTTTTATATATAGAGTAAATATTATAATGCTCAGCTTCACCCCCGTTCCCAGTTCGAATACGTAGCGTGTTGGATAGATAATTAAATCTTTCAGCTACCGATACAAATCCCTACAAAGCTTCATAATTCAATCAATGATAAATTAAACTTGTCTCCAATCAATTTCCTTTGATTAAATTGTTTAATTAGGAAATACTCAGGTCCGTGATACAGAGCGAGCTATGTCTTAGTTATTGTGCAAGTATATGTTGTTTTATAATATAACAAATTATCCTATAGCTAGCATCGTAATTATCGGGCATCTCTCAGAGACATAATATTTGTGCGCGCTCATATAAGTGTGCGGTTTGTTTAAATACTAGAAAGAATGGAAAGGGAGGTAATGCGATACCGGAAACCATAAAATGCTGTACTTCAACGCAAGAACCATGGAAGTGTGCCGATACCCGGGCTCACATACGAGTGTTCAACCTGCTCTCTGCACAGCTGCGGTGTCGAAGTTGCCCTGCTCGCAAAATCAGTATAATAAGTAATATGAGAAATCAAATTACATCTTTTGCTAATGCTAGCAGATTGTTTAACACTTTCTCGAATAAATACCGGCAATGATAAAGACCGGCAACACATCTGCAGTTCCTCTGGTGTTGCAGGTGTCCGTGGGGGACGTTGATCTCAGTGTTCTCGCCGCTCGTTTGCCCCCTTCTCTTATAAAAATTGTACGAATCGTTTTCTTCAGATAAAAGAAACGACTGCTAAGACACTCGTAGAGAAGTCAGCAGACGTTTCTTTTTTCATTTAAAGGAAATGCTTTAAGGATAACGTGATAAGAAAATATGACGATTTCAACGAGTCGATGTAATGAGAACTGTTTAGTGACTGTATCAGCCAGTACAATATACATTTTAAAAACATATTATTAAGTCAAAAGCTCATTCGATCAGTCCGATTCGTCCAAAAATAAAAAGAATGCTATATTCTTACTGAAAGAGAGTTAACTAGTTAAACGTTTACCTTTTATTACTGTACTAATTGATTTGGAAGTTAAATTAAATAATCACATTTAAAAACATCGGTGTGTTTTGATTTTCGTCCACTTGCCATTTAGCGGCAACTGTTTCGCTTTTCATCTGCCTGTCAAAATCCGTTTATTAGGATCCAATATCAAGTACCGTTAATTAAAACGAGATCAAATGTCAGTGACGCAATCGACGGCCGGCACAGTTGTCGATACTCCGCACAATAACAACCCTAATGGACCAAAACAAAACAGTGGATGTCAAACAACATTAAAGGCATTGTGACTCAAACGCAAGCGTAAATATGCTACTATTTTTGTATCACTTTCGTTTTTCAATGACACATACATATGTATGTGGAATGATAATTATGATTTTATTGAATAGATGAAAATTTAGTTCAGCCCTGTGTATGTGAACTCTGTAAGCCTACTAGTGACCCGCCTCGGATTCGGTAGCACTAAAAGTAAGCCGGCAACAGACGTGTGAGTGACGACAGCCTGGATGAAAAAAGATTATTGTGTTTATACACTTACACCGCCATCTATTGGAAACTATGAAACCTATAATTATAATATTTAATTTATGTTAAAATTATTGGGGCCATTAATCAAAACAAAACCTAACCTATCTCACAAGTTGGACCAAATTATATACAATGTACAAAGTTTAATTGAGATCGATTGTGGAGTTTCGGATGTGATCGCAGACCCGCGTTACTTTTATACATTCAAATATGTCATAATGTAAAGGAAATTCATAGAAAAAAAGTTACAAACATCACTAATAATTCACTAGCGCAATGACGTGTGCCTTGAAAATACTATACCACTAGTGCTTAGGTTAAGCTTATGATAGTATTTTCAAGAGAGTTCGTCGATAGTTCGCGAGGCACGTCCGGTGGTCCCGAGTTGTTATCTCAGGACGGCATATCGGATGTCTACGGGCGGGATAAATATTCCACGATTGGGACAAGGTTTATTAGAAAAAATGGAATTCACGTTGTTCTTCTCGGCTTCTCTACAAGTTTATTAGTTATTTTTATTTTACATGCAGAGCTATCCAGTGCCGCCAGAATGGTGAGCTTCAGCTGCACGCCACGGTTCTCAGGACACCATAAGTGTTATCACTAGCTCTCAGGCGGTGCATCAGGGATGCCGCTATCCGTACCACCCAGAAACAGAAAAGGAAATATATTTTGTATGTTTGTCCCCTCCGCTGTCCATTACAAGAAGACAACGCATCTGTTGTAGTTGTAGTTGTTGTAGATGCCTATGGGTGGCGGTCGCTTGAAGTAAGGTGGCCCGCTTGCTCGTTTGCCACATCAAATATATTAAGAAGCTTTCAATTTAATTAGGTTAGACTGAGATATAACACAAATACCCGACGTATTACTAGCATTGGCGTATGGTAAAAACTTGGCCCTTTTCAATCAGTGCGATTGTATCTTGCATCTTTAGTTTCAACGGTTTTGTTCATAATATAACGCGTTGGCTTCTATTACAACATAAGTACCATAATGTTAGATATTTTATAATTTATTATATCCAATAAACGGCTTTATTATAAACGATTATATTTTCCTACATAAAAATCAATTTGTCCTAGAGTATCCTCCAACATCCTCGATGGAGAGACAACCTCGGTTTTCAGGAAGAAAGAGAGAGATAACAACATGTTTCATGTGAATTTTTTCTGCAGTGCGAACACTGTTTTATCTTAAAATGTTACTGTCGAAAAAATAATAACTTCCGCGTACACGTTACTGGTCACCACACACCTCAAAAGCCTCACCACACACTGCGTTAATATGAAAAGCTTTATATCATTTAATACAAGCTGTGTCCCTCGGTTTCACCCGGCGTGGCGTTTAATTTAAACGAAATCACATTACCTGCTTGTAAAGAACTACCGGTTGGACTCAAAGCTCAGTGAGCCGTTTTAAAAGCTTCGGAAAGTACTTTGAAATTATATTTCAGTTATGACTGCTTAATGTAATCCGCAAAGATTTAATCCATTAAAAAAGACGTAATATCTGCGACGACGAGCGACGAGACAGTGTGGGTGGTGCGGGTCAAATTACACACAAAAAAAACAGATACTACTCGTGGTGGTTACAGCCAACGTGGCAAGATTTGACGACAAATTTTTCGTATCAACAATCCTAACAGCGAAGCACTTTTAACGGAACCGTGCAATATGTACAGATATAGTTTTCGTCGCGCTTTGACACGGACGGTTCGCGTTCAGTATGCATGCCTACAATGAAATTAATAAATATTAAATCAAGTTAACATTATGTGAAGATGTGCGCGTCGCTTCGGTATCCAGGCGACGTTAATGGAGGAATTAGAAGGAAATTCACTCGCTTTTCCTTCCTGCCTTTATGTATACACGCTGTGTCACACATAACTGAACATCAAATGAATAGCTACACAAATAAAAAAATTAACGTATTTCTTTCCTAAAAAGCTGACAACGCACCTAACAATGGATGCGCTGATTATATGAACGTAAATATTTTAAACTAATAAGTATCTATGAAAACTGTCCCCCCTTGTACTGACTAGTTCTGCCCACCCGTCTGGGCGGTCCGCTACTACAAGTGTCCGGGCGGCTCGGCGGCCGGCGTGCCAGCTGTCGGTCACAAGCCAAGCGCGCGCCGCCCGGTTCGGCCGTTAGCTTACGTGATCACAGAAAAGCTTCTGACGAGATAACTTAAGCTGATACTTAGCTTTCACAGCTATACATAGAAAAATTGTGTTTTTTTTGTGAATTTATCATTCGTGAAGATAAAGGTAAGATATTAGTAATTTTAATCTGTTTGTTCCGTTTATTATAAACTCAAAAATAGCTTACTGTGTAGAGTAGTGACTCGTTACCAAGAACTTAAATAACTTGAAGCCTAATGAACTCTCGATTTGAGAAGTAACTGTTTTTGAATTGTTCAAACTTAAAATACTTATGTCTGAGGTAATACCAAAAATATATAAATACTTTATAAAGTATTCCTAGGGCTTAAGTGACAGTGTATTTTTTCTTTAGCAACTACGGCTATTCTGCAGTGCCCTTTTTTCAGTTTTTTGAAATCCTAAATGTTTGTAAGCTTAGGTTTTTTTTAATTTTTTTGTTGTAATTTTGCGTTCGTTCCCAATGTTCACTTTATTAATTTTAGTTCAGTTGAGTTATTCGCATGTCTTACTTCCATTCTCCTTGCCCAGATGTATGGCTGTAGAAGCGAGGAAGTTGTGCCAGGATCGCGACAAATAACAATCGGTTATCTCTGTCTACCCCTTTTATGTAAAGGGCGTTAGTGCTTTTTTATATTAGTATTTGATTTGTATTAGTAACTGGAAACGAAAACCCAAAATAAACACACTCGACAAGGTGCAGCCGGCCCACCCGCGTCCGTACGAAGTAATTCATTGAGATAATATTGTAATAATAAACCTAATAAAATATATAACAAAAAAAAAACAATAATTAATATCGTCAAAATTCCAATCTACGGTGAACCCTATTTCACATGATTGATCATATAGATCTGAGGTCAACTTACATTGGAAAATGAAAACCTACGAATCTGTCCACATTTAACTATATATAAACTATCAATCATAATTTAACACATCATTGTATATAGTTAACTGAAGCTTTATCCAATTCAACTGAACAGCTATTTTATACCAAACATACAATACTAATGAATAATATACAAATGAACTTTATACTAAGTATAGTAGTCAGTAGTAAGTGGCCAGCCCTGGCTTCGCCCGGTGGCACTAATTGTTAATCCGATCGCCACCAAACTTGACAGGAACACCCGCTGTGCTATTCTGAACATTCCCTGTAAATTACATCGAAATTCGTTTAGCCGTTTTTTACATTTTAGTGTATTCTTTGTTCTTGAATTCATATTTTTTTGAAGTCGGTTTTGTTTTTGTAAGAAGTTTTGTTTATTATCGAACAATACATACTACATTTTAAGTTAGGGTTGCCACAATACATGATTGAAAAACGTAAAGCGATATTAGCGCCTTTTTTATGGCCTGGCAAAGGAGCAAGTGAGTCACCTGATGTTTAGTGAACGCTACCCATAGACATCTGCAACAAGCAAATGTGTTGCAGATGTGTTGCCTATCTTTAATGGACAGAAGAGGATAGACAGGACTGAGGATATTTCCTTTTCCCCGTTAACCCCCTCCCCATCCAATCATCTTCCCGTTCCCATCCTATCCTTATGAGGAAAGAGTGGGAAGGGGAAGAGGACGGAAATTTGGCCTCCGGCACCTCACTCATCAGACGAAACGAACAGAACAGACAAAAATTCTAACAATCGTTG
Organism: Papilio glaucus; assembly: GCA_000931545.1. Taxonomy (NCBI): domain Eukaryota; kingdom Metazoa; phylum Arthropoda; class Insecta; order Lepidoptera; family Papilionidae; genus Papilio; species Papilio glaucus. The sequence goes on from JWHW01059282.1 coordinate 10,880, forward strand.
TTTAGGGTTCTATTGCGATGAAAAGCACCCCCAATAATAGTTTTTCTCATATATCTTCCGCGAACAGACAGCGATCACCTACAGTTTTATTATGATATGAATATGAAATATTGTTGTAAGGATTCTCAGCGCGTGTGCGGGCCGAGGGCTGAGGGCTGAGCGCTGGCAAAGTGAAGCCGCCGCTATTATTATCTAATAGTTTTTATGATTAGTCCATAACGTGAACCAATTTTATAGATAACAAAATGTTAACACCGATTAGTGCAATGATACGACGTTTGATTAAAATATGTCGGCGCACTCGTTGTGACCTCCTGCCACGTCTGTATATTACAGTTTCTTTTTGTTTAGTTCCCGCTTAGTTATTGCTTTCAAATGTTATTAATACTGTGCGTATTTTTAGCACAGTGTCAACTTAATATCTAATTTAATGTATTGTTGCGCCATCTTAGCGTCAGTTAGTTTTATGAATGAGGATAATGGGACAAACTACTACTGAATACTTTAAATTATTGTATTGTCATTAGTCCTTGAGAAGTGTGCGAAGTTTCAAATTAGTCTATCATTTGAATGGGTTCAAAATCACTTTCAAGGATTCCGTTACAAACAAGCAAATATACATACGTATGTATATACAAAGTTAACAAAAGCGTATTAAAAAGAAAAAATGACGGTGTATTTTTTTTAGTAATAATGCCATCTATTGACATAAATGCGCATTGTACCATGTTTTTCATTTATCTTTTGGTGACAAATAATTTTAAATTTACCTATACACATATATACTAACCCGAAAAGAAAAACAAAATGAATGATTCTATTTCACTATTCTAAATAATTATAATATGAAATATTAACAATTTTTTTTTACATCTGTCATAACTTATGTCAAAAACTATCATAGTCAGTGAAAACAGAACATAATAAAACTACAAGAAGTTTACTTACTATATATTCCTATTTCACTTGGTCACATCACGCGTGAACGGCTGGACCGGTTGCTACAATTCTTTTTTTTATGTTGTTTATTGTCTGGAGAAGGGTCTTATGAAAAAAAATGAGAAAGTTGTGCGGAGAATTAGAAAATGTAAGACAACTTAAAGACACACTTGGGACACCCTGTATATTGAACTCACGCTCCGCGGCGAGACGAAAGAATTGTAACGATTTGGTATTTATTGAAAATGTGAAGAATGCACATCGATTGCCCAGCGCGGCCGCGGCGTGGGCAGCCCGACTCATACATACATTACTAAATACAATAAACATAGTCGATAGCGAGATAAATACGTCGATTGTAGTTAATCACTGTCCCGTAGAAACTTCCGGAGAGTATCAAGAGGATGAAGTTCTTGTGAGGGCAGAGATAGTCGAATACAAAATCACCGGTCCAAGTGTTGCAAAGACAGTGACGACAACATTCACACATCGAATGGTGTAAAGAGGATAGCGTAATTAAAATAATAAGAAAAAAGAGGACAGCTAGTGTTTGTCAAGCGTGAATGTAAACACATAATGTAAACTATAGAAGAAACGTCCCAATTGGGATATTTTCGAGTCCTCACTTTTCGACCGCTAATAACATAATCTGCTACAATTTTGTATTATAATATATTTGTGTGAAGACATTACAAACCTTCGGCACGTGCGCTTGTAAATGTGTAAATGTAATTCGTGATTATCAGTTTATTTCAGTTTTATTTTCTTTAAAGTAATAAGCTGTACCCTGTGCAGGGAGAGGGGGGGATATAAAAAGGGCTGATTTATTATTATTATAATTAGATGTCACGTTGTAAATTTAGATTTTTAATCGTTTGAACAATATAAGATGTGCTGTTCACTGTACAGCCTTGTTCAAGCAGCTGTACACTTCACATCGTACCATCAGACGGCTAGATATAGGTACAACTGGCTCCATTTTAATTTTAAATTCAGACTTTGGCAATTGTTTCTTGTCATTTTATAAGAAAATTCGTGTTCTATTATATATACATAAATAAGATATGATATTTTTTTTAAACATTGTAATAGAACCTTTTGTTGTACATGTTTAGTGTTGAAACAAAAGTACAAAAGCGTCCATTAAAGGTAGAAACCCTCTTTTGTTCATTGTCAAAGGAAGTGGCGACAGTTGGTCCCGCTTGGTCGCTACGTTACTGAAGCTACATAGTTTAATAATAGATTTATTTAATGGACTGGACTGGTCAAACTTCATCACAGATACAAACGATATTCGGAGGTGAAAGGTATGCTTCGGTGGTTCGGGCATGTTGAAAGGTATGCTTCGGTGGTTCGAGCATGTTGAAAGGATGAATGAAGTGAGAATAACGAAACAAATTTATGTAGCAAAAGTGAGTGGCAGTGTTGGTAGGGGACGCCCTAGGAGAACTTATGTCGATCAAATTATTAAGATACTAAAATCGTCGATATAAGGAGTACCCTAATTTAAAGGTTTGATTGAAATGAAAATTTTTACATAAAGATCATTATGCAACTAATATTGTTCAACTTATTTATATTCAATTAATGTATACTTCAACAGCACTTATTGTGTTATTGAGAAATGAGAAATTATTATGATGGCGTTGAATGAGTCAAACTAAAGCGCATATTCAAGTTTCAATTATGACCAGGTCTAAAATATTTCAATAGTAGTGGAAGAGCCGACCGGTGAAACACCACGAGCTCAGCAGACAGGCGTCAAGTAGAAGTATCTTTGGCCTAATTTCAATCCTCTTCCGATGGCTATGCTGGTCCTCATTTGCTTTTCCTATCTATCCCATCCCCTGTTCATTAATCAACGTATCTGCTTGTTGCGGATGGCTTCGGGTACTCACTATCAGGTTAACGGATTGCTCGTTTTCCACCTTCTTCCATACAAAAATACCAGGTTGTATAAGCTGTCTATTAAAACATCCTTGGCATAAGACTGCGACACTTGTTGCCGAGTTCAGTAACACGACGGGATGTCTGTGTAATATCACTTATTGAGCCAACGGATGCGTAAATGGTCACCAGTCGAGAAAAATTGGAGCGAGCAAATTGAAAGCTTAGAATTTTCTTTATGAAAAACGAGGAGGCAAAAATGTCCGAATCTAACGTTCATTTAAAATATTTCTACGAGGTCATCGATTTAATTTCCATAACAAGTGACAAAGTTATTTTTTTTTTAATTTATTTAACATTTAAAATATTTGGTACAATTTATACACGTACAAATCAGTCATACGTTGCAGCCAGTGTTTGTTACTATCGCTAGTTAACATCGATACGTCGTACCTGTATATCCTTCCGTCCGTCGTACCTATATAGTTCCTACGCCGACAAACCAACCTCGAAATCAACAACCACCTAGTAGATAGGTGGAGACATCACTAGGCTATTCATAAGAGTACCCGTAACCGTTGATATGTATGCGTAGATGTATGGCTGTAGAAGAAGCTAGAGGTGGACCTCTCATTCCCGAACCACCGTAGCATACTTTTCTCAATTCCTGTCACAACATCCCCTTTTAAGCCACACTTTTTTTTAAAGCTATAATTTCGTTATAATTCAAACCTCGTTTATCTTCAACGATGTAATTTTCAATCTTCAAGTATGTTTCCACATCATTACACAATAGGATTTTCATTTTCATTTAAATTCCTCGCTTACGTATCTCTTCATTGGGGATCCTCTGAGAAAGAACTTCCCCAGCACTCGAAGAGCTCAGCGCGGTGCGTTTTATAAAAACACCCCTTTCTTTTAAGTTAGTCAACAGCATGCACTACTTACTAACATTATTTAAAGTTATGTTTAACAGGAATACATTTGATACAGTAGATGTTGCGGCTAGAATTGGTAGAGTTATGCTTCAATGGTTCGGGTATGTTGAAAAGAAGAATTACTATCACTTTTAATTGTCTATAATTTATGCAGGAAATTTTTTTTAAACAAAAACAAAACCGACTTCAAAAAAACTTTATTCAAAAACAAGAAATGCGCTTAATAGTATAACATAATTTTACTCAATTTCGTATTTATTTTTGGAGTCGGTCAAGAAAAATTCAACGTTGTCATATTATGCATTATTAAGAATAACTCAAAAACTACCGGTCGGATCTTGACTAAAAAAATGGGACCAATCGACAAGCATTAGCTCTCGAACAAAACAAGAATCATCGAAATCGGTTCACCAGGAGCGGAGTTCTGAGGTAACAAACATAAAAAAAAACATACAGACGAATTGAGAACCTCCTCCTTCTTGAAGTCGGTTAAAAAGAAGAAACTGACTAACTGACATATCAAAGCGCAACTTAAACTACTGGACCTAGAGACTTGAATTTGGACTTGACTTGGACAATTGTCTTTTAAATTAAATGAATAAAAAACGCAGAGCAGAGTTATTTGTTTATATAATAATCGTCGCGCCGTCGCGCTTCTCAATTACAAAAGTTATTATCAAAAGATCGCTTTATTTAAATCGATCCAAAGTATTGTTTGTGTTTCAGTATGATATTGGCATAGATTAAGTACAATTCCATGCACGAACTTTCTGTGGCCGTAGAGAACTGTTGTGATCAATCATAATAAGTAACATCAAGGCCGGGCGTTACGCTTCATAATGACTCCAGAACGCTAAAACAATTCATAATTTGTGACGCTAGAATTCGGTCGCTAGTGAAAACACATAATTATGTCAAACATGGCTGATTTAAATGCTTGAGCGGAAAATAGAATGTGAAGAAAAATGAAAAATGTTCTTTTCTATTTCCGTGTGGACGTTCCAAACATCCCGAAAAGATTCTTTGATCGATTTAGATTCGCGCTCAATGGTCGAGGGTCACAATATTTAACGAGCCATATCACAAAAGGTTCGTAGAAAAGATAAATGGTTATTCGTAAATTATTTAATGTTTAAAGGTTCATGTTGTGTTCGCCTATAAGTAATTGTGCACTGAAGACATTGCCAGTTAATGTGTGTACAATAGTTGACGAGTCATTTAATAATATAAAATGGTAGATGTCGCCACTAGCGGTAATCCCATGTTCATCTTTAGGGGTCTGACGGATTCAGATTATGAGGTGGACTATCCTAAATCCTCTTTTTTGAAAATGTTAGATACGATTTGAACATTCTGTTCCCTCGGAGTGAAACCCATTCGTGAAACAGACGGCGTTGTTACTAGTGGTTGCGTCACTGTTGAACAGATATAGATTTGTTAAACAATAGATTCTTGAAGATACCTTACCTTAGGTCTCGCTTAAATCTAGTGACTCCACCATCCACCGACACTGGTGTCTTTTACTACTGTCTCCTGATATGATAACGCATGAATTAATTTATTTCATAGATTAGATTATAATAAATTAAAAACACAACTCCCAAATGTCAGCAACCTCTGATAGTGTAGCGGCCGCCGACCTTCTCCACGCTGCGTTACAGAATCGTCCCCTGGAGATTGTGTTTCATAGCTAGCCTTTGATCTGGAGTTATGTTTAAATTTTAAAATTATAATTAGAGAAGGTTTAACAAACTGCTTGTAATTTTATAAACAGAATTAAATATTTCAATGGACAATTGATATCTCTTAAGATATCTTTTAAGACCACCTCATATCAGATTTTGAATATTGTTGCGTATATACGTGCGTGCTTATATATAGAGCGGATGTAAGAACATCCGCTTCATTTCCTTAGATCGTTGTAATATCCTATTATTATAATATATATTTGACTGTATAAAAAAACTCTTTTGTTTATTAAAAATGTAATTTAATAAAATGATATAATAATATAATAGATATGCCATTAGCGGTCGAAAACTGAAGACAGGAAAAGCGTCCTAATTGGGTAACTTTTTGTATAGCTTATATTTACGCACATTAGTTTGCGCTTAAGTGACAAACACTAGCTGTCCTCTTTTTTCTTATTATTTTAATTACGCTATCTTTTTTACACCATTTGACATGTGTGAATGTTACTGTCACTGCTTTTGAGCGTTGATTTTTTATGAGTACAACATATCTATATATGTATAGTATAAATTTTTTTGTTAAAATGTTATTTGTATCTGTATTATATCGCTATCGTTTTTCCGTGACTTCAATCAAAATTGTATTTGTAAATAAGTATTTATTGGGTCGCCATCTTGGCCTAAATATTTTGTATTCTCCGGATACCGGTGTTAATTTATACTTTTTTCACTCGTTTCAGATTGAACCATCGAGTCGAGACTTAGAAACGCCGACATGAATTCAAATCTTATAAAATTAATAAACTACGTAGTTTTTGGTAATTTATTTCTAATAAACATTACTTTTTGTTTTCAAACGAAAGTGAATGCGGAAATAAGTGTTTTATGCCAAGATAAAGATGTCAACACAGTTAAAATGGATGTCACAGAGGAAGTTAAATTACTAGATGTTAGATTCAAGAGAGCTGTTGAAAAAGAAAGTCCACTAAGAACTACAACAGTAGAAGATACCGACAGAAATGAATCTTCAAACCAAAGTCTACCAGCTGTGAACGGTACTGAGGAGCCGTGCGTAGGATCTCCGGAGTTTTGCAATTTAACTAAAGAGGAATACGTGACAATGTTGGAACAATACATTTACCCGCAGACATACGAATGGGTGTTGATAGGCACGCACACTGCGGTGTTCATAGTAGGGCTGGTCGGGAACGCCTTGGTGTGCATAGCCGTCTACAGAAACCACTCAATGAGAACTGTCACCAACTATTTTATAGTAAATTTGGCCGTCGCTGATTTTATGGTGATACTGTTCTGTCTGCCCGCGACTGTGCTGTGGGATGTAACAGAGACGTGGTTTCTAGGAGATGCGTTTTGCAAAATACTGCTGTATTTTCAGGTAAGTGCTTAAAAACCAGCTTTTAATTAAAAGGTGAAGGTTATGAATGTAATAGGCACACAACTAGTAAATGTTCCTATATTAGCACTTCCATTCCTGCTGCATATCCTAATAGTACTATTCCTAGAGGATCATCAATTAGCGGTTGCACCGTCACCACTCTGTCATAAAATCGTAACGCCATCTTTGTTTACTGATAGAATAACCCAATCATATAAAATAATTAATTATTACAATGGCTTATGGTTATGTTGGTCATCACGAGATCAAACTTTAATTTCTTGGGTTTAGTCAAAACTTTTCTGAACCAGGCTTCTTTATAATTTTTAGGTTTTCACAAGTTTTTTAGATTCTTTAAAACAAGCTTGATTCGTTTTCATTTCTATTGCTAGATCTTAAATAAAATGCGTACATAGACCTGAAAACTATTGAATGTGGTAGACGAGGACGCCTACGTACATCTTTGCCGCCTCGTCTGCCTTTATCTTTGAATGAACTCTAAATATTCTTTACCAACTTAATGAGCAAAAACATAACTTCTTTGACTAGAAGTTTATTTACTGGTAAATAACTTTACTGATTATATAAAACAACTTAAACAAATAAAAAGAATATAATAATGATAATAATCTATCATACTTAGCACAGATTAATGTAGAAATCCACATGATACATAATTTATTGATAATGAAGCAGGTGCGAAATCTCAGTCAAACATTACATTGGTGTTGCGAGATGACGGACGTGTTAAAGAATGCTACATATTTTCTTAGGCGATCGCTGTGGAATGTAAATTTATGTTTAGCTCGAGGCTCATCACCACTAAAATAAACGTAAACAATGTCGATGGTAATCCATTATTTGTTTATGTTGAGCGAACGAGGTTGTTGCGAGTGTTGCTTTGCTCCCTAATGTAATAGAATCAACAAGTCGTTGATATTAGTTGAGTTTGGAATGCCCTAACTCATTAGAAGTCGTTTAGCTCACGTAAACTAAGATCGAATTTAAAACTTCAATCTCCTCAAGGACTGCGTACGTGGTGTACGTGTAAAGTGGCAATGGAATAAGCCCCCCACACAGTTTTTGAATTAAAGAGTTTATAAATATGCGTGTTCAGATAATAAGTAACTAAAATGAAATTTTCTATCCGATGGTAATGGTAACGTCAAATTCTAGGCATATCAAGTCATGGATGGCAAAAACTTTCTAGCCACCTACGGCGAACGAACAAAAATTTAAATTAATGGTCCATAGAATACAGAGATCTAGCAATGGACCATTTAGTTATCCAAATCTAGTGTTTTTTTTGCTTCTCTGATGTTCCATAAATAGTCTCAAATGCACAAGCTTAACAATTGTCTTGTTATCCAAAGAAGATGTAGAACGATAACAATTCTTTTTGTGTCTGTGCGGACGCTATTGTTCGGAGTGTATTTGTTTTTCGTTGAATATATCTTCTAGATGTACATTGGTAGTGCGCGTTGCGTGTTGCAGTCGGTGTCGGTGACGGTATCGGTGCTGACTCTCACCTTCATCTCGCTGGACCGCTGGTACGCCGTCTGCTATCCGCTGGAGTTCAAGTCGACCACCGGCCGCGCCAACACCGCCATACTCATCATCTGGACCGTCTCTCTGCTCTTTAGTAAGTCTTTATTATATACATTCGCCTACAACCACCAACTGCATGAGAGTGATATAAATAAAATAAAATAGTCCATACATATTATCTAAGTCCTAATCAAATAACTGATTAGAGAATACATTCTAATCCCGATCCTATACCAAAAGTCTCAAAGGCATCAATAGGTTGTCATCATCATCTCCTTGCCCTTTTCCCACTCTTGTGAGGTCGGCACAGCATGATTGTAGTCCATACTGTATAGGTTTTGGCTATAGTTTTTACGACCGGCCGCCTGCCTGACGCCAACCCTCCTTGGGAATAAGTGTTTGTACATACATATGTCTTGTTTTATCAGTGTGATCAAAGACAATTTCGTCGCCGAGATAGTCAAATGTTCCGAGGACTATTATTGATCGGGCGCATGCCTTCTCGTCAGGTTCTTCTTTAGCTGATCGGCATTCATCTTCTGTGATATGATGATAATCCCATTCTAATTTTCATCCCCGTAGAACGAGTTCTTCCCTCTTCCGTGTTCATGGAATTCCGCCAGTATCTTTTCTGTGTCGTGAGACATTTGCCACAACAATAGGTTGTGGCAAACAATATTTTAGGCATCAATAGGTTGTAGCAAACAATATGTAAGACATCAATAGGTTGTAGCAAACAATATTTAAGGCATCAACAGGTTGTAGCAAACAATATTCTAGACAACTTTTAGTTTAGGTTACAGACTGCGAAACATAAGATCTTGTGTTCGAATCAAAATTTGAATCCGCCATTCAAATATCGTCAGTAACTCTAACTATAATGGTGCCAACATTTGAGCAGACTCGCCGGAGCTGGTGGTCCTCACGACCGTGAAGACCGTACCACTCCGCTTCGAGCTGCAGTACCTGGTGCAGTGCACGGCCACGTGGTCCGCCACCAGTGACCTCGTCTGGCACATCATCAAGGTCCTGTTCATTTACACGTGAGTACGGATTTAGTTCGATCGATATAAATCTAAATCGATAATGGAAGAGGCTCGCTTGCGACGTTGATAGATTTATTTAGGACGTGTTGAGTTACCGCACGCGGCGCCTCGCTAGCTACACTTTCGTTTTAACATCTTAATGTTACACTGTGTGCTCGTGCTCAAAAACTGTGTTAAAATGAATGTAGTTAGTATATACACTAATTAAAACGGCTTTACTCACGCGTGGTTCGGTGTATGTACCGACTAGTTTCGATACCTTCGGGGGCTCTTCCTCAGGGTGAGTGGGGCTGGCATAAGTTCGCGGTCGCGGCGCGCCTCGCATGGTCGGTACATACACCGAACCACGCGTGAGTAAAGCCGTTTTAATTAGTGTGTTAAAATATGTCTCACGAAAGTTTAAATAATTTGTAGTTAGTATATGTTATGATCTTTATGAAGAATATGGTTTCCGAGAAGTCAAGTATTTGACGATGTAATGAGGCGACGTTGTTAGGGCTCCCGCCAACCATACGATGGATGTACAGTCGCAGTAGCCACAGTGCACTGGATGAGGTCGGTAACATAGTATTCTGTCTAGATTTTAGTTTCAAGTTTGTTTATAGCTAACCAAATCATTGTTGTTATAGGATTCCACTGTTGCTGATGACAGTAGCGTACCGCCAGATAGTGCGCGTGCTGTGGCGCGCTGATAAGATTCCCGGACAGGCAGAGACTGTCAAACTGGCATCCGCCGAACAAAGTGAGTTCTTCTACATTAAGTTTTACAAATAAAGATTACATCAAGAGTCATGTCGAGATGAACAATGTTTCTTAAATACAAATATTGTAATTATATAATTTTAGTTATGTGTTTTACTTTGTAGTCTATTAGCTATTATTAAACCGTCTCCTTAATTAAAAATAGCAAATTAAATGTAACACCATACCAAGGTTTTTGATTGCTATTATAAAATTTTAATTATCTACCGTCCGCGCTAACAAACCTAACGATTTAAAAGTTTGCGTTCGAACATTTAATTAATTGGCTATACAAATATATTATATATCTATACCTCGCAATTATCTTATATTCACGGCTTGTGACGTAACTTTTATCAGAAGCGTGTTCAGTCGATGTTCAATTCATAGGGTTTATAAAATGAATATCCAATTCACCAACTAACTTATATTGCGAAAAATGATAAAAAAGTTAATGACGAGTTCTTTGTACAGAATTCAAATATTATTACTTTTTAAATTTACAAAATATTTCATAAACTGGTCAAGACATTATAACCTTTTTAGATACAACCAAATATAAAATTCCCTCTCTCGGAGAGGAGGCCTGTGCCCCTGCAGTGAGGAATATTCTAGAAAAAGGCTGATTTATTATATATTATTATTAAATATAAAAGCTCATTGGACAGTAGATTTTTATTATATATTTTGTTTATTTGCGAATGTTTTCAGAGTTACAAACGTTATCCTTTCACAGTGCCCGCAACAACATCTGTTGCACGAAGCGGGACGAAGAAGTATTCTGACATTCATGATGAAGTCGCCTAATTAGTCAGTTCATTATATCATCAAATGAGAGGTGTACACGAGCCATCCTAGAATATTTTGACCTCAACGAACATCCGTACTGACTGACGTGTTGTGCGCATTGCCACTTATATCTAAAATCATATGTGAAGTTTTCCTCAGTAATTACCGTTCTGTTGAAATCAATTTTTATTTTACCACGTTACGGAGTAAATAATCTGTCGCAAAGAAACAGTTATGTGGACGTAGGTAAAGAAAATTTCGAATACAAATGTACGGAGGCCGCAGAGCGCGAAACGTTCACGTGAAGAATTTCGTGTGGGCTTGCAGATTAGTTGCTGACATAAAATATGGGTTTTTATATCAGCACGGGTAATAATGAGCTTAAGAATTCCGACCGGCTGAGTCCGCGCGGGCCGCGCTGACGCCGAGCTGACGCCGCGCTCGCAACTCACAACTCACAAAGCTCATATTTATTCTTAACAAAATATTTTGATCGTCACACACGAAGACCTAATACAATCTACAAACATTTATATTTAAGAATTAAGAAAGGTAGCTAAGTAAGAAATTCAATCTATGCATGTGTTACGTTATGTTGATAGAAAATAGGTACAGCTTTGTATGAAGTTGTGAATGAACTTGTTGTGAACGTATTTAATTAATTGTAGCGATATGCTCGGTTATTCTATCCTTACTAATATTATACATGCTAATGTAAGAGGAGTAGTGGTGGCTCAGTGGTATAGGCCCCGACTTACGTACTGTAGGCCGTGGGTTCGAACCCGGGCAGGCGCTTTACTTTTTGTAATTTATTTCATCACTACTGCTTCAAAAACGGTGAAGGGAAACATCGTGAGGAAACTGGCATGTCTTAAAACGACTAAATTCTAAGGCATGTGACATCCACCAACCTGCATGGGGCCAGCGTGGTGGATTACAGCCCCTTCCCCCTCTCTCGGAGAGGAGGCCTGTGTCCCTGCAGGGGGGAAACATACTAAAAAAGACTGATTTATTATATTTAGATCGGTAATTCTAAGCTCAAAAGCCAACAAATTTAAAAGTCGCAGTAATTTCAATATCATCATATTGAGGTAAAAGCGGTAGAGACTATAGTTCTATGAACACAACTCCAAAAACCGTGTTCCATACATATTCAACATTTTTAATTCAAAAATTACGTTTGATTTTAGTAGCGTCAGGAGAATTAAGTATATAATGACCGTGTTTGTGCGGCGTGTGCCACCATGATCGTCTACACATCTTGTTTCTGCTCGCCTAGCCCATTCTTAGAAAGTTTTTAATATCGTCTGGTTTCGTATCAATTTGTACGTGTTGTTAACTTCAAAAAAATAAACAGAATTCACACATACACTGTTAACGTGGGCGACGGCTCCTTGTCACGCTGTCATTAGTTCAGTAAACATGGCGTCGGTACATTATCAAACGATTCAACCATCATATATAAGCTTTCTGATAATTGTTGAATTAGAAAATGTTACTTTTGCTAAATGATTACTTCGAAAGTGAAATTAAATTTATTTATCTTCAGTTTGTTATAAATTATTTGATGGTTTGTTTATATTTACATCAATAAAACATAATATAATTTTATTTGAAAGCTGATGAGGCACTCATAAACTTTGTTTACAAACTCAATAAGCCACTGCAAACCGTGTAGATGTCTGCGCGTTTCGGGCGGAAGTAGAATACGCGTGCACTTTGTATCTGACGAACTGACGCCGTCGATCTGAGTGCGATTTCCGGTGTCGGCAGCAGACACGCGCACATGATGCATGCGTTGCAGTATAACAAACATCTAGTTGACTAGGAATAAACAAACATTTATCTATAAGAAACTGCCTGATATTTGAAGGCACAGGTCAAACTAGTGGTCCTAGAAATTTTGTATAGATTTCTGTTGTTACGTAGACGGGACGAAAAAAATGACTTTTCTAAATTCACTACCTAAAGATGATGATGAAAGTTTATACGGAGTTATAATTGTAATCAAATATAAGTTGACTTCAGTTCTGTACAAACAATCATATCAAATAGGGTTCAGCTTAGACAGTCGTCGGTTAAATTAAATTGCACGGCG
>JWHW01059364.1:52533-70263 GCA_000931545.1 Papilio glaucus
ACAACACGAGTATGGTCCCAGAGTAAGGTTGGCTGCACTGTTAAGGCTCGTTTCCACATGTCTTTTGTTGGAGCCAATAAAATATCTGGTGCTCTCTCTAGTGGCTGCACATTTTATATGAAGCTATTTACGTTTATCCGATAAGAAATGGCGCGTATTCGCTCGGCGAGAAGTTTTCTGACCGAAACGACCGATGTTTACCAGAATTTGACCGACGTCAAACCTGTCGCCTCGCGAAGAGTGTAAAAAATTGGCTCCAGCTTCAATCGGATCCGACATCCGACTCGAGTGATAACACCCGGCGATATTCTACATGTGGACTCTTAGGCAGTTTATACATTATGTCGCGGCTGCCGTGGTACCGTTGTATTAATGGACCTTAAGGATGCGTCTAGATCTGGCGAATGAGCCGCAAATGTGCAACTCGCGAGCCGTTCGCGAACTGCGCGCGGGCGGCGCAAGAACGGCGCACGAACATAAAATGCGCGCAGCGCTTTCATAGCACACTCGCCCGATGTGGACGCACCCTTACAGATAGCCGCGGCGGCAGCTGTGAGCTTGTGAACCATAATTTTCATCGAATGTTCAAGTACTCGGTATACAGTCTTGTGGCGGTGAAAAACGCTGCGGCTGCGGCATGATGTGTAAACGCCCTTAGCCAGTGTCAAAGATGTCACGTCGATCTTGTAAGGATCACTAATAAACTTATTTTCCAGGCGCTATTACCTCCGGAGTTTCTCGACGTGCAGCTAGGTGTCGCGCTGGCTCTGCTGTCTATCTTCTTCTTCTTTATCGCCGTCATGGGATTCTATGGTGCCATTAACTGCTCGCAATTTCTGCTCTTCATGGTAGGTATATCGAGCTCTATATACATTAACAGACTAGCTGCGTCGACTAGCCCCTCGGTTTTGCCCGCCGCATTTTAGAAATCAGATTATCTATTTCTTAAAATTTATAGTACTTTCAAAATAAATAACATCTTACATTTTTCTTGACCACGCTGTTGCATCCTTCTGGCTTAGCGTTCTTTTCCTATTTGCCCGGCTCCTAAAAGTTATAGCGTGATGTTAAATAGCCTATAACCTTCTTTAATAAGTGGTCTAATAAATGCAAAAATGATTTTCCAAAACTAATTCACAGTTCCTAAGATTAGCGCTGTCAAACAAACTCTCAACTTTATTATATATCAATTACTTATATTAACTAATTAATTAAGTCGAGTCATAACTATATATGCTTGTAGCTATATGTCAGTTTAACGAAATCTCTTCACGTAATTTTTACCGACTTCACGATGTCGACGTAATTCGATAAATTGAAAACGTATTACCTTAGTCATAGGGATAAAAAAATGTATTTTTAAAATTGAGTACAACGCCACCTAGTTTTAAATAAAATGTTTAGTGTATATTTTTCTTTAAGACTTTTATGGGTAAGTTATTAATCATTTTTAACTATATTTTTTTTGTCCTAGTATTCTATCCTCGTGTTTCTCCTTCTCCTACTGGAATCCGCTCTCATGTTCTACTACACTTCAAATATAATGGAGGTGAGTCTCAACTATTTTTAGACTACGACCACGTTGCATGAGATATAAGCTTGAATCTCTGACGTTCTAATGTTATACCTTATTTCACAGCAAGATGGAATTTTTGTAAACAAAAGTTTTTACGTTAAAATTCGTAAAATATTTTTGTAAACCAAATTTTCTCAAATTACTTATAATACTTTATCTTGCGATTTCCATAAAATTACAACATTTCCGATGAAAGTATAAAAAGTGTATTGGCCGCCATGTATAAATAAATGACGTTTGTTCCTTTACGAAAATTCTATCTTGCTCTAAAACAAGGTATAAGCAGTTTATTTAGTCACTAATAGATGGTGTTATTACCAATAAAATGTATTTGTATATACCCAAAGATATTACATACCTCCAGATGGAACACCAGGGATCCAAAAGTGAAGCCACTTTAAGTCGCCCATTGGCGACTTCGTACATTCCAGCTCAGTCATTTGTTTCCCGCCACACGAATACAAAATCACTCATTTAAAAACAAATGACGGTTTGTGCTATGAAGTCGTGTAAAAACTATACCCTAAAGTGAACGAACATCCCAGTTCACATTCGCGGCAAAGTCGAGCTTTACTAAAATTTGTATGGAACGCGGTATATGGAGGTATATAAATCTATGTATGTAAATCACTCTCGCACCTAAAATGCGTCAAGGCAATCATGCTCGTCGGTTACGGGTTCCTGAATCCCAACCAACCAATGATGTTAAATGTTGCAGAAGGGTATCCAAGTGGAAGATGGTCAAATAACCCATGCATTGCGGCTAGCATTCCATTGCTGTGATCGGAATTACACGTAAGTAATTCTTACCACAACACTGTCTGTGGTGATGTGGTCGAATGGATGGTATGCAGTTTTCTGCCAGTAGTCATCCACTGTTGAACTTATGCCTCCCCCATTTATAACCACAAAGATTGGTCCGCTGCCACTCTCATCCAGTTAGAGTTCACTAGATGAGAGCGGCAGGGGACTTCGACAGGCAACTTTGACCAGATCGTCGGTCCATCTTGTGGGAGGCGTACGCTGTGTCGACCTGTACGTGCACATCATTCCAGAACCTTATGTCCCATCGGACTGGTATTGTCCATTCACTCGTTTCTTGGTGTTAGTAAGCCATTGATAGAGCTCCTAAAACTGATTAGTCAAGATTTTAAAATGTTGAATACCCTACAGTTCTAGCAATGAAGAGCAGATCCAACCTCCGTGGTCCTGTTGCGGTGTCAGTGGGTACCCGAGCAATTGCACCGTCCAGTTGGCCAACACACAGGTCAGATTTTAGTTAAATAGATTTATCTGTTTTTTAGTGCTCGATTACGTAATAACAGAAATTTCTGTGCAAAATTTCAAGTCTCTAGGACCAGTCGTTTGAGTTGCGTAATATAGCAATCTATCAACTCGGTCCATTTCGCCTAGCTGACTCTGATGGAAGAACTTTCTATTGGTGAAAGAATTTTGAAAATCGGTTCAGTAGTTTTTGAGTTTATCCGGAACAAACAAAAATATTTTCTCTTTCTGATTCATACAATTATTTATACTTCGAACTATTCATCTTGTTTCTAGGATATCGACTTAGTGTTGTGTCAGTATTGTAACGGCTGACTACTGACAAATAAATATGACAAGCTTAGACAAATGTCAAATCAAAAGTTGCTGAATTATTGCGATACAATTGTATTAGCAGTATCAGGCTGAAGTTGATTGATACAAACGCCTCTTTGTTTCAGAACTGTCAACAAACTATCACATTGTGGCTCCAAAAGTACCAGGCTGCCATCTACACGTCGATCTCAGTACTACACTTAGTGTTGGTGTCCTGCTCTCTCGTACGCCGAGCGCATAGTTCGTCCTTTTCGCATAGCTAGCGTCGACAGAGGAGTGGTAGAAGTAAGCACCCCTTTATAAGTGGAAAACCCTTTTATCAGAATTTTAGAGAAACTCGTTTAAAACTGTTAAACCCAGACAAGCAGAGAAAGAAGCCTTACATTATGATATGCGATTATTTGTCTCCGAAACATTCAATTCGTTAAGAGAACGATATCTCTACCGCGATGTTACTTAATTACAATACCGTACAGCGCCATCTATTAACCACTTGGGCTACTTCTGGAGTTACCGGTAGATGATCTTAGTAAAAGAACCTTTTCTATGGCACCAGTATTCATCCTAACGGAAACTAGTAAGCGGTGAGCAACTGTTTATCTAGTTATCTGAAGCTTCTGTCAGGTCATAATCAGGAAGATACCAGTACTTGTTTGTCGCCCTATACTGTATTTAGTGTATTTTTCAAGAGGACGGTGGAGGTTAATTCTAATTACAATCTCATTCCTAGGCACTCCTTCAGCAAGAAAACGCACAGCGCGCGTCTCCCCTGCCCCTGAACAGAGAACCGATGACGTAGTGATGATAGTAGTCGGGAGAGGTCGGATGGGGCAGGATAAATCTACGAAATAGCCAATTTCTTCTTCAAGTTCCTCTCCTATTGCTTATTGGATCACGTGAGATTTCTGAGTTACTCTACGTAGTATCGATAAAGAAAAGATGGCTTAAGCCAATATGCATGTTGGAGAACAAGGAATGCCGCTTCCTGACAGACAACTTCTTTTTCCAGCAATCTTTTTTTATAGGAACAGATGCGTTGCTTCCTTTAGTGGACAGAGGAGGGTAAACAGGAAAAGGATATTTCCTTTTTCAAATTTATCCTCTAACCGTCAAATCTTCTTTAAGTCCCATCCTCTCTTAATAAGGTTATGATTCGAAGAGTACTTAAATTTGGCATCTGAAACCACACAGACTGAACCCAAAATACTTGACGCGTGTCTTCTGTGAGGTCGTGGTATTTCACCGGTCGAGCCGGCACATTCGTGAAACAGATGTTGTTGCGGGCTCTACCACTGTGGAATAATTTTGGATTAAGATGGAGCTGGAGTATTTAAGAAGCACGATATATTTCTACGGTTTTTGGTATTCACAAGTTACTTGTTCTTATTGTTAAGAGTATAATAATTATGAATAGTATTTATGAGTATAATTAAATTATTTCTGAAGTGATTCTTCCTGATACATTTGATATGTAGACGAGAATCACTAAGTGAAATTTCGTGACACATTTCGTTACATGAGAGAGAAGAAAGATATAATAAAGCTATGGAGAGAAAGAGAGATACACATTACTATCGAATTATTAAAATATTTCTATGGCTTTTACTCTCACTTACAGTAATTATTTATTTTTAATATATAAAAGAAGAAACTGACTGATTGATATATCAACGCTCATCCCAATTTACTGGATCTAGACTTGAAATAGGTTTAAATAAGGGGATGTAAGTTTGTATGGAAAAAAAAAATTATATCAAATTATTCAATGTAAGTTGACCTCAGATCTATAGGAACAATCATATTAAATAGGGCTCAGCTTAAGGTGGACATTGTGGCTTATATTAAATGCACGGCGCGTGAAACTACGAGGTGTAGTTAGTTTTTAATAAGTTTAGTCTATCACACTACGATGCCGCGCAAGTAACAATAGTTTAACAACATGTAATATAGAATTGTATTAAGTTATAATTAAAATAACAATAACACTGCCCCATTTAATTATAAATACTCTGTCTACCCTACTATGTATAGTTAGGTAATCCACGCGAGAAAATACTTGAATAAATTCGTGACTTGAAAGGAATTATTGTTCATCTATATATATAAAATGCGATGTGTGTATGTATGTTATATAAACTCTTAAAGAGCTGCATCGATTTCCATGAAATTATGAGGAAATGTTAAGGTCGGACCAGCGGGTGATCCTTTGAAGTGTAGCGATCGGATCAAAATAATTAGTGCTATCCGGGCGAAGCCGGGGCGGATCGCTAGTTAAAATATAAAAATGACAAACGCATTAGATTGTTATAAAAAGATTCCAGGACGCTATTTAAGAACTTTCCAGGAATTCCCAGGACGTGTCCTGAGAAGACGGGACGGATGACAAATCTAGGCTATTCGAGAATCCTAAATTTGATTATGTGCAAGTCTGAATTTTAAGTTAAAAACCTGATCAAGTATGTATACATATATATATTGCTATATATGTACATATATATCATTGTATATGACATGTGTATCACATTGCATGTTAAACAACGCCAGTTCCCATGGTTCCATGTTTAGTCACGCGAAGCCCTTCGGAATTAGGTCAGACTTGTAATCGATTCCCCGAGGAACATTATACGAGCCTTATTGTTTAGGCGTTAAAATTCTTTCAACAGTACAGTTCTACATTATCCCCGATGAATATAAGCGATAGAATTTTTTTATTAATAATTTTTGTTAACAACCCGTGCGACGCCGGGGCGGGCCGCTAGTCGTTTTATAGATAAAACAAAGGTATATTAGTAACACCATTTATAACTCAAGCACGGATTAGGACAGTAAATTTTCTTAACTTCCAGAAAGATACAGTGGCAATATCGCGATATTCGTTATTTGTCAAAAAATCAGAAAAAATAAAAAAAAACTCCTGGAATTCGAATGACACCCGTTCATACAAAAGAGTTTTATTTAAAAATTATAACCAAATATTCTAATACTCTTCCTGAAGGTAGTCGCTGAAGAATGACGCTTGCATAGATACTTTTGTGAATGTGGTGATGGTGAGTGCGTTGCACAACTCCTGACCGGTGGCAGCTGGCGAGCTGGACACCACCCCACGTAGATAGTAGCGGATCACGCCGACCTCCGTAGAGGGGAAGGCCAAACCACCGCCACTATCCCCCTTGCACAGAGTCGTCCCTGAGGAAAATACAAATGCAGAATAGAAAAAAGAGGGGGAGTAGCGTACCCGTATCTCTTATCAACCTTTATCAAGTAAAACGGAAGGGAGTAGATCATCTCCCTGCTCACTACCCACTTTGTGGGGTCAGCACAATAGGTTTTCGCTTACAAATCGATCTTTCATTTGTCATTTTCACCTTTCACGTAATCCATTCACGTATTCTTAGGCTTTTCCCTACTGACATATCCCTCTACATTCACTCTCTCTCTCTGACATATCGTTCCCTCCTAATAACATCCATGCAAACCTTAGTCCAATCAGAGGTGAAAAGACCTAGCAAACATTGATTTTTGCATTCATAATGTTTTGTTATCTGAAATGTTGTTGAATCCTGCTGGACTAGGTGTAGACCTGGTCACTCCTTATATACGCACCATTGTAGTATCCCGCGCAGAACTTGTTGGAGGTGATTTGACCTTTGAACTCGAAGGGCGCGCGCTCCCAGCACACGTTGAACTCGATGACCGGCAGCTCGACTACTTTGAGTATGTCAGACGCGTGGCCCGACGTGTCTCTCATGCCCCAGCCAGCTACCTTGGGTACAAAAGGATCATTATAATGAGATGATGGTTTGATCTGCAGCTCACACGGGCTTGCGTAAGCAACTCTTTGCTGTAATTAAGTTCGATGGCTCCTTCGGGAAACGGGGCTGGCCGTTACTTTGTACGTGTTACTAGATTGACAGGCGCCGTTATTTTAGGCCGTTCCCTTAAGTCAAAACACTCCTCAGAAGACTGACGAGTACCGAACGTGGGCCTCGGCTTCGACTGTCATTAGTAGGCAATTTGAATAATGACATCGTATCGATGTTGTGTTCCACAACTAAACAAAGATAACTTAAATCGAGCAGCATAATAATGAACATTTTTAGTACGAGGTCTACGAAACTGTACGGGGTGCATTAGACATCATTATTTCGTTCGTTTCTTCGTTCATTCAACTAAACCACAAAAAAACAATAAACAAGCAAAAAACTAGTATTAGAAAGTACAATTTTAATATAAAGAACACAAAAAAATAAGAGAATGAATGATAATAGCAAGTTAGCAATTTTGGTAAAAATCAAATAACTTGCGCTTGTACTGAATAGTCTTAAGGTGGAAAATGTCTACGTCAGTTCCGTCTATATTGTTGAATGTTGCCATGAATCTATTTATTCCAGAAAATTTCCCAACATAGTTCTACATCTAGGAATGGAGAAGGTCTGATAACGCCGACGTCTAGATTTTGGTACCACTACATTTATCAGGGAAAGAATTGTGGGAGAATTAATGAGGCTGTGTATCATTTTGGGTAGACATAATTTTAAAGTTGTTTCACCTTGCCCATATTGCCTGGCCTCAGGTGCTCCATTTCGAAGTCGGTATTATGGTAGTCCAGACAGACTGGTCGTATGTACGATGTATAGGTGAACGGTTGGTCGACCACTACCAAAGCTATGTCATCCTGTAAGTTGTTCTCTTCACCTTTGTACGACTCTGGTACGTGCAGCTCTATAACCTGGATACAGTTAAAAGTTTGTATTAGATAAGATTTGTACATTTTGCTATTTAAAAAATCACACAAGGAAATACCGTAAAATCTATATTAATATAAATTAAATACATTTTTGGGAGCAATATTTATGTCATATTTAAAGTAACGATGAAAGAGAAGCGGGAAAACCTTACTTTAATAACAGCGCCATCTTGCGATTCGTAAATTGAACGGTTGTAAGCACTAGTTTAGCATAAGCCTATTCACTCTTCTCTTGAAGGTACCCACGTCCTGATCGGATACATTGACGCCGAAAACTCCGATCATTTGCCGAATGCATTCTTACGGAATCTACTTACGTATCTTTTCTGGGCATCTCTGTCTCTTGGGTCGTTCCAGGATCGATATATCTTGCCGACAGCTGCCGCGAAGTTCTTTGCAGGGTTCACGGACTCTTTGGTTTCGTCGTAGAAGCAATGAGCAGCTGGAAAAGTTATAATAATTCAAAGTTCATTCTTATAAGAACATATAAAACTGTATTCAATGTTTAGTCTTAGTTTTTAGTTAGTTTTAGTTTTTAGTCTTAGTTTAGTTTAATCAATTTAGTCATAATGATTTGTCAGTGATGCGCCATTACTACACAATTAAATAGTAAACTTAAGCTAACAATTGTTTCACAATCAGTGTTGTCATAAGTATTTGCCAGCGGTGCGCCATTGTGCCACCATTGTGACACAATATAAATAGTAGAATTTAGGGTCTAATTCCTTCAACACAAGTCTCAAGGTTTTACAATTCTTGATTCAGTATTCTACTGATCAACGGTGTCATTATATTTTTTTTATAGTTATTGATCGCTACCAGTAGACATCCGCAACCAGCAAATGATGCGTTGACTACCTTTAATGGGCAGAGATGGGGAAAGATTGGTAAAAGGATACTTCATTTTCCTATCCATACCTTCCCCGTCCATCCTTTCCTAATAGGATAGGATGGGAAGGGTAAGGGGACTGAAATTGGTCTGGTTGGAACTCACTCGTCAGACGAAACGCAGAAGCATATATCTACTTCAAGCCTGTCTTCTGTGAGGTCGTGATATTTCACCGGTCGTGCTGGCCCATTCTTGCAACAGATGTTGTTGCGTGCTCTACTGTCAGTAATGCTGTATAATGGCAATTGTGTCGCCATTAAGAGACTCATAACATAGCAAAATCGAGGCCCAGAGTGACACGATTGTTAGCAGAATTCGGGTGAAGTCTCGTCATTCTTACCCGACACAATCGTGCTCCGCCTGATGAGGGACCCGCCGCATATCTGCTCGAACTTATTCACTACGTTGTAGATGCCCGCGTGCCAGGACAGCTCCCCCCTTTCTGCCGCGTGCCCCCCTATCATCAACGCCATGCCCTTCGGTACTATCGTACCGCATTCTGTTGGAACATCATTTTATCAACATCAGGAGTAAATATGTGAAGTTTGATATACATAGTTGATTTTTATATGCCGGAGGACCGGAGAAAGATATATATAAATGTTATATATGTTTTACAAATGCAGTAAATAAAATAAAGTACATACACATACGTACATTGAATTTCGACCACTGGGCCCTCTAGAAATAAATTATCATATGTGTTACAAAGCTCTACGATAAAGTTTTTTATTTTCTAACAGATGGCGTTTTTCTCAATGTTAGAATTAAATTATTGTACGTTCAGGACATTAAGGAGTTATATGAAAACTGAAGCAGACTCTTCATGACCTATATTACTATGCAAAACGTATACTGCAAATTAGTTGTCATATTTTTGTCGTTGCGGATTCAAGATCATGTCAAATCTTTGCATTGTAGTTAGCCGGATAGGTTAGGATACTGGAAGAATATTTATGTATTTTTGTATAAGTAAATAAACACTAACGCAACTTCGAAGGGTAGGCTGAGATTACGGATTCCCATTGGGCACAACTCTCTCTCACTCTTCTACTTATACATTCTATTTGATTATGGGAACGCTGGTATCTTACCTGGTACGCATTTTACGAGTTTCTCCCACTGTCCATCGACGCACTTGGCTTTAGGAGGCACATCCTTCAAGCGGTAGTTCTGTTTACAGCTGGCGACAGCAGTGGTGCCCTCTAGTTCGTACTCTCGACAGGGCCATGAGCTCTTGGTGTTGTTCCCATAGACCATGTTACACTCGTACGACACCGTAGGGTTGTCAACCATTTTGCATTGCGCTAGATAATAAATAGATATTTATTATTCGAATGTAATATAGCGCCATCTATCGAAATTTTGAGGTATCAATGGGTTATCCTAAGTAATATTATAAAGGCGAATATGAGTTTGTTTACATACACATGTATATAATGGTATAACACAGAAACCATTATATAGATAGGAAAACGAAATCTAATATAGGTTGCCAATATATGTTACACGACAATAACATATATTTGACATTTTGTTACGTGATGTGACATAAATTTTCACAAGTCCATACGAAGTATGCGTAGAACGAAGTAGAAGTATGCGTGCAAAGCCGCGAGCAACAGCTAGTTAACAATGAAGGGAAATGTGAAAAACTGCGCCTTTTTTAAGAATATATACCTTACAAGGATAAATTTAAAAAGCAAAATCGTATCTACATATAAAATTTATTCCAAAACTTTAAAACCGTTTACAAGATACTCGAATAAAATTTAATAGATAAAACTTTGGCTCATCTAAAGAGCGTTTTATTAAACGGTTTTATTTAGCTCAACCTGTACGGAATTTATTTGTTTATTTGGGTCAAAATTAGATATTAAAATTTAAGCACCTTCCCGTTGTCAGATTGATATGAAATTTCGTACACACATTTAATTTAGATGACAATACAATTTTCAGTGCACATAAAATAAAAACGTTTAACTTAAAAGTGTTTTTTTTAAATATTATTGCCTTCGGGAATTTCTAAATTAAATATATTTTCTACTTATGTTTGTTATATTTAATGATATATGTTTAATGAAACTTGTTGGCGTGTGGTTATGTCAATTTTTAATTTGTAATTTCTATATTTTCGTACTTGTAATTGTGTAAAAGTTATGCGATCACGCCCAGAGGAATAGACAGAGATCACGTATGTTATTTTGCACGATCCTGGCACACCTCTCTCGCCTTTACCTCTTATATCGCCTTTTTTAGTATGTCACTAATCTGGTCGATGTTAATTTAATCTGGTCGAAGTTTTTTTTAATAGAGTCAGGTGGCAAAAGAAAAGCGGTTCAGCCAATAATAAGTGATCGTTACCCGTAGACATCTGCAACAAGCTCATGAGTTGCAGATGCGTTGCCTATTGACAGATGAGGGGGTAAACAGACCCCCCGACCGGGTTCTGTGAGGTCGTGTTATTTCACGGGTCCAGCCGGCCAATATGTGCAACAGATGTTGTTGCGGGCTCTACCACTGTTAAAAGTAAGTTCGGGGGAAGTCCCCTGCCAACGCTACTCACTTGTAAACTTTGTATATCAATAAAATTATTTTGCTTTCACAATTGTTAATTCATACTTACGGACGCATCGTGGCACTGTCGCTGACCAGATCCCCTCGGAACAATACAAACTGCTCGGGGAGTCCAACGCGTAGCCAGTGTCGCAGGTCACTTCTAGTATCGGCTTGTTCAGGATCTGACCAGGTCTTGCGTTAGGATTTCCGACCACTATGTAAGTACCGTGTTGGGGATATTCCGGGAGCTTGCATTTCGCATTATTTGTAACATCTGTAGTCCTGGAGAGGGAAATAAATAAAATAAATATGGAACTCGCAGCAGTAAACAGGTCTATTAGACGTGATTAAGGATTTCCTTTTGGCACGATCCTGGCACACCTAACGCTTGCTTCTAAAATCCATGCCTACATTTTCATAGAAGAAGGTGGTACACAAGCAAGCGGGTCACCCGATGTTAAGTGACCTCTATCCATAGGCATCCACAACAAGCAAATGAGTCGCAGATGTAAAAGGATTGCTTTTCTCCACTCATCCCCTCCATGCTGTATTTATCAGAAATGATGGGAAGGGGACGAGAAGTAGAATTAGGCATCCACTCATCAAACGAAACGCAGAATACTTCTACTTCGTCTGTCTTCTGTGAGGTCGTGGTATTTCACCAGTCGAGCCGGCACATTTGTGCAATAATATTGTTGCGAGCTGTACCACTGTCATATCTTTATTTTTGTATTGCTAGGACCCTCTGATATGGTGTTCAGAGATTTTGTATTGCATTACTCGGTTTCTATAAATTTTTAACCTTGATTAGGTGAGTTTTTTTAATAATTTATTTGTTTCTCTAGTTGACTATTTTATATTATTTTTTTGCAATATTGTTTGATTTTATTTATAGCGATTTAATATCTACATCGGCAGCTAAACAGCCAGTACGACTTAGGGTCCTTCAAGAAGCGAGCCTATCTCTTTCTGAAAGGCCGACAACGCATCTGCAGTTCCTCTGGTGTTGCAAGTGTCCATGGGCGACGTTGAGCACCTTGGTGTTCCCGATGCTCGTTTGCCCCCTTCTCTTAAAAAAAAAATTGTAATGTGTCCGACTTACTTCGCTGTTGTAGAACTAGTTGTCCTGACGTTGCCAGTGCTGACTGTATTTATACCCAGGGTTCCCTGGCCACAGAGCTCGGCCGCTTCGTCCGATCCATCCGCGCACTCATATTTCTATAATAATATTTAAGGCATGACGTTCGTACACAAGAAGACACGCGACAAACACTGTTGCCGACTTCCGCAACAAAGGGAAGTGGTGGTCCGGCACCTCACTCATCAGATAAGACGCAGAAGCACACAGCATTCCACAACTGTCTTCTGCGAGGTGGTACTTCCTAAGACGGACCGTTTCAAATACACTTTCCCATCCCACCTTTATTAATAAGGAAAGGGAGGATGGTAATGAGAAGAGGGCTCGACAAAGAAGGGAGAGAAAAGGAAATATCCTTTTTTTCTTTATCTCTACTATCCATTAAAGGTAGGTACAACGGTCACTTAATATTAGGTGAACTTCTTGTTCGTTTTCCATCTTTTACTATAAAAAAAAACACCGCATTCCATTCAGCTTCCAGATCAGCATGTATGTAACAATTCTGATTCCGGCGAATGTCTATGGTCATTTAATTTCTTCTCTGCTAAAGACGGATGAAGAAGCAGAAAGAGTTAGCAGTACTCACTCCATTACACTCAGCTCCGTGATCAGCGCACGCGCCGTACGCGCATTGGAAGAGGTGCGGTAGACAGGACATGGCGCCACACGACCTGACCGTCTCGTCAGAGCCATCCGCACAGTCCACTGTGCCGTCGCACCGCTTTTCAGCTGGTATTAGCTGACCGTTAACGCATTTATATTGACCGCTGAAAAATAATTCTCCCTTAAATGTAAATTTTAGAAACATTTTTAAGAATTTTGCAAGCAGGGAAGTATCACACACCTCAGTATCGGCATTATTAAAGTTTGCGAAAAGCAGTGGTAGTGTCCAAACCGACATCTGTTGGGTCAGCTAACTGGAACTGGACTGGAAATCCTTCCCATTTTTTTATAATAAGAAAATAATGGGGAAGGGGGATAGATAGGTAAAGGAATTAATATCGGGTGAACCGCTTGCTCGTTTACCATTTGCTGCTATAAAACACAAACAGACGAACTGAGATTTGCATTTATAATATTACAACTTACTTAATCTCATCACTTTCACTCCTGCACACCGGACTCAATTCATCGGAGGCGTCAGCGCAGTCGACCTTGCCGTCGCACGCCGCCGTCCCCGACACACACGCGCCGTAAGTACAGCGGAAGAGGTTCAATGGGCATCTGCAACGTAGACATCGACGATAAAAGTAGGAGTGGGGGGTGGGGGTCTTAGGTCAGGTTCCCGTAATGTCGGACCGACATTACGGGACAGTTCATAATTCACGCTGCCGACTCGATGGCCCTGTAGCCTTTGGAAATACAATGAAAGAGGAGGGAATGTGTAATTTTCATTTGATTACATATTTTTGTGAACAATTATTACAAGTATTTTAGTTTCTACGTTAAGTAAAAGATACTAATTCAATTAATGATTATCGAATTTCGACCACTGGTCGCTCAGTACAAATAGACAGTACCTCATCTTCCTGCAGAGGGCGTGCACCTCGTCACTACCGTCCGGACAGTGCGTTTCACCATCGCATATGTTGTCAACGCTGATGCAGCTACCATCCCGACATTGCCACTGTTCTTTTCTGGAAGTTAAGAAATTATACTGTCAACTTTAGGTCCCGTAAAATCATAATAAATAAATGTGCAACGGAGAATGTGATGTTTTAACAAGATTTCATTAGTTTCAACTGAAAGTATTTATCTATATATGTTTACAAGCTAAGCCTCGCAGTTTTACGCGCCGACGGGCGATGATTTTAGAAAAAGTAATAACATAAATCTTCGTAGTTATGCGCTAAAATGGAACGTAGAATTACAGAGCGAGATAGATAGAGCAGAATGACATAGGGGAATGTCTTTGAGATTTTAAACGAAGGAATGGAAAGGAAACTTTAAACGAAAACGAGGAAACGAAAGACGTATAAGAATTTTTTAAATACGAAATAAATGTGTATATATTATAAATAAGTTAAATAAATAGTACATTCGTTTCACAACTGTGTGTGATATTGTGGCATACCCATAGGCATCCGCAAGTGTAGTAACATGTGTAAACACGAATGTAGCGATGCCTAACCCCATGTACAAATTTTCTCGTACTTGGTCACGAGTAAGAACGGGCAGGCTGAAAATCAGCGCGGCTTCCAATGTCAAACTGGTAGCAGCATAAGCTGACCCTCTTCCTTTTACCCTAATTTGTTTGTGTTGTTTTATTTTCCCTCTCTTTTTATTTAAATTTTTTTGGGTTATAAGTTTTATTTTATTATTTATTATTAATTTCTGCTCGCCTACTTATATGATTTATGGATTTGAGAGCTCATGTATAACTGATATAACCTTATATTATACTTACTGGCAATTATTTGGTAAAGTTACAGCCTGACGTTTTAATCTCCGCAATTCAGCAAATGAGTCCGATATACCTCTGAAAAAACGATAAATCATTAAATCTTAATACGTCATTAAAATTTAGGTTTTAATAAAATTTCTGTTTCTCGTTATTGAATATTATAAAAAACTATTTGTTCTTGAATTGCAAAATTACCAAGAGAAGAAATTTTATTGCAATGTTTACTTACACCCAAAGATGGCGTTATTCTGTAAATGCTTGACATATGTTGGCGCCATTATGAAACGCCATCTTTTCTAAGAAACTAAATTAATACTTAAATATTTTAACGTTATTTATGTATCATGCAAGAAAATTATGAAAAAGGGAATAGATTGATTCCCGTGGAAAGTCCCTGCGATATTTAATATTATATATTTACTAAGATAAGTATTAAGTAAATATTTTACCTGTAATAAAATCCATCATAGTTTGCCGTGACAGCAGTGATGTATACCACTGAAACGTAAAAAGTTAAGTTTTAAGTTTTTACCACTATTGCAAAAACACATATTTCGACCGTTTAACAACGACAACAAACAGCGTCTATCCTGGATTATTCGGGCTCGTAAGCAAATACTTTGACCACGTCTGTAGACGAAATAAGAATCCATCGAGCGCTGTGCAGGGAAAAGTACAAGGCACCAGGGCAGTGGACATCTCCTTGTACGAACGTACGAAAAGGCAACAACCGGAGGGGGTAGAGTCGAGACGCCTAATGAAGTGATCAGTGACCCTGATGCATGATGACAATGAAAGTCTGTCAAGACTAAATCACTAAAGAAGGGAATTTACGAGCTTATACCAATGATTTATTTACATTTTTGATAATTTATAACCCCTGCCAATGAGTATAGCTACAGTTTATTATCGTACAATTCCATCCGATTTGATAATTGGTAGTCCATTCGTATGCTTTTACGCTGGCTGCCTCACACAACTGTCTAATTGTCTATTTCATATAGTATTTTCAAGCACAATAAAACTGTTAGACTGATTGTCTCTTAAAAAATCATATTCAACCACATCATATGGTGCGTACAAATTTAAAAAGCAAGAGATCGAAGTGACGCCATGTCAATTATTTTATCATGTCATGATACTCAAAGACGTCAATAGATGGCGCAATACGATATTAAATATTTATGAAGAGTATAATATTTACTAATAACAGAAATTAGGTAAAATGACGATTAATAGGTAATTCTAGATTTGAATTCATATCGAAAAAACTCAGAATTCCATCCACGCCATTCGCCAGGCTTGCTTCGATTTCTGCTGCGCTGCGAAAAAACGCCTTCTATCGGCGATTTGAGACGAAATTGTAGGCACGTGGCAGGCACGTCTGGTGCAGCGTACGGTTTTTAACCGACTTCAAAAGCAGGAGGTTATCAATTCGGTGATTTTTTTTTTAATGTATGTACATCGATTACACCAGATTCTATATAAGATTTTATTCAAGATCCGACTATTTTTGAGTTATTCTTAATAATGCATAATATGACAATACTGAGTTTTACTTTTTGGCTTACGTGGGCTAAACTTAGGACTAGGACTTATATTAAAATGATGTATGAAATATTGTAGCCCTTTAAATAAGCTAAATAAAAGTCCGCGATGACATACATCTATCTTGTATGGTTGTCTCACAATAACATTTTCTTAGGAAACATTAATTAAAACGCATACGCCACTTACTACGCTATTATTCGTGTTCGGTAAGAATCATTATCCATTTAAATGTGTCAATTATGAAGATAATTTAATGTAGATTATAAATGCCCTTTGAACTATATCATTCTTCCCAATAGTTTAGAAGATATCAAGAGATTAAAACTCAAAGTAAGTAAAAACTACGCGCAAGTGATTTCAAAAGCCGCGCAGTAGAGGGTGTGTTTAGTACTATGTACTATTGTTTGTCTTCATGTATTATAGACACTACAAAGTAAAAAATAAATTAATAGGTTTGAAGTCGGTGCCAAGCCGACTGTTTTAGACCAACTAATAATAGAATTAAGTAATAATGAATACCTACAAATATTTATGTTCTAGACGAAGCTATCCCGCTTAAAGTCACGCGCGGCAAGTGTAGGTACCTTCTATTATATTTGGCTTAGCACCGACTTCAAACCTTTTAATAGGTAGCACATACAAATAATACTATTTTATGAATATTAAAGGTATTAGGTTTGTATAAGAGGTGTATTCAATTAAATCTTTATTAAGTTATTTTGTACTTTTTGAAGTCGGTTTGTTTTAAACGTAGTTTTTT
This sequence comes from Papilio glaucus, assembly GCA_000931545.1. Lineage (NCBI taxonomy): Eukaryota > Metazoa > Arthropoda > Insecta > Lepidoptera > Papilionidae > Papilio > Papilio glaucus. The sequence goes on from JWHW01059364.1 coordinate 69,757, forward strand.
TATTGAATAACTTTTTTGTAGGAGTGCTAGCATTTAACTATTTTTAATCAATAACTGTTTGTTTAGAACGCAAATCTACATTATTACCCGATTTAGATGCTTATTAAATCTTAAAATTATTTAATTATATGAATGAATTAACTTACCAAAATATATTGCAAATAAGCTTCTCGACATTCTAGATCCTTCCATGTATAATCACTATGTCAAAACGTTCTAAACAAGAAATTAAAAATATCTAAATAAATTGCATAAAATTTCTAACACAATCGTTCTCTACGAATTTTCGTCGCACAATGATCTACAATTTCTGTTAATTAAAATACTATGCATTATAAATGGTTAGTAATCACTAAATTAGTAATTAAGTTAATGGTCTATTTACTAATAAGGTAAAAGAAAGTTAATCTGACATGACACATAGCGTAGCTTTTTTTATGGGTGGCAGACGAGCAAACGGGTCACCTGATGTTAAATAAACGCTACCCATAGGCATCTGCAACAAGC
>JWHW01059364.1:91799-102070 GCA_000931545.1 Papilio glaucus
ATGGCGCTCTCTTGTGTCGGAGGCCAAGACCCACTTTGGGTCGCTGCGCCAGCGGAGTAAGTAAGTAAGTATATATGTATGATTTTTTTTCTCAGGAATAATGCGTTTCCTTTCAATGGGGGTGAGAGGAAGCGGGAATACCACCTTCCGATCCCCCTCCACAAAGCAGTAAAAGTCTACCACAACATTTTCAACTGTGTCCGGACCTCAAAACAATTTGCGGACCCCAGATCTAGAAACTCATTGTCGCTGATAAGCTTGAGGACATTACCTATTTAATTTTATTCGTATCTGTTATCTGAAATAAATAATTATTTATTATTTAAAGTTACTTATTTACCTACAGTCCGGTTCATCACGCTTATGTCGGCTTACATTGTACCAGTGCGAGCTGAAAAATAAAAGAAATTTAAACGTTAAGTGAAAACGACACCAAATGTATAGAAGCTTACGAGCCATTGTACTTTTAATTTAAATATATATTTTTTTGAATTAGTGTCTCAATTAATTAGACTAATTCATGGTTTCTGAAAGAATGATCAACGGAAAAAATTTGCCAGATAGCTGTCAAATGTCCGATCAAATGATATTTGATTTTTTTGATTCCAATTTATTCAATAGATGGCGCTATATTGTTATTTGAAAAACTAAAAAAAGTGGGACTCCCGATAGGAACTATGTTCCTTTCGATATATATTATGTATTATTACATGGGTATACAAACTAATAATAGTTGTGACTTAGATACACGATTAGGCAGTGATATTTAAGATAAGAAACTATAAAAAGAAAAATAAATTCAGCAAAGCGGACTAGTCAAATATTTACTATATAAATACTGCTTTCTTTACATATATATTACTATCAACCCTGTTTAGATTTAACAAAACACATTTACCTTCTGGTATAAACATTTTGGACCACCGACGCTTGTAAAATCGACACCAATGCTGTAAAAGGAAGTCATATAAATGTGTGTCTAGTAAATTTAATTTAAACGAAATAAATGCAAAACAGCGTCTTCAAATCGTATTAAATTCAATTCGTAAAAATCAAATAAAAGTTAAAAGGTAACAAACATAAAAAAGAGAAAAGAATTGACATCATCCTCTGTTTTTTTTTATGTCGGTTATATGTACTTATGACGTCACTACATAACATGGAACGAAGCCCTCGCCGCATCTGTCGGAACGTGTAAAAAGTATGCAACCGTAAATAAATAATAATATGATTTTGTTTCATATATTATTTAATAACACAATAACGTGAGACAGTATCAGTATAAAAAAGTAATTGTAAAGATAAATATTCAAATACTAAATTAACAAAAGAAAACTTAAATTAATTAAGACTTAAAAAATACAAGCAGTAAGAACTGCCGACAGAAGTAAAAATTTTAAAATAGTTCGAAGACAAAGAAATAATCGACAAAAATAAACCCTTGCACCTTAAGAATAAAATTCAAAATTAATTACAAGAACAATTGATGACAATAGGTTCGTCGAAAGTATTCCAAATTCAAATAACCGTGGGTTTCCAATGGCGTGAAATCGTGCATCGATTCTCTCTATCTTTTTCTCTGAAAAAACTGAGATGGCAATATGATTTATGTGAATGTTTTCGACAATGTAAACCCATGGCAACCATGTTGATAACGCGTCTTAAATATTGCGCATGTCAACATTCAATCAATATAAGCATTTTAATGCATTTTTCTATGTTTTCGAAATAAAACCTTCGGTATCGTAAATAAAGTTCAAATTCTAAATACGTGCTAATTTATTTAATGAAAAGATAAAGTACTCACTTACAAGGTAAACATAATAAGTCTTGTCACACATACTAAACATATTAACAATTAAATTATTAATAATATATATTTAATATTAACATATAAAAGACATAATAAAGTACATTTGGTCAGCTACAACATATATATCAATATTTTTTTAGGTTATAATTCTCAGCACATTCAACAAACTGGTTTGACAAGTTATAACTCTGATGTGACCTTTTATTGAACTGAAGTGTTATCATTGTACACGTAACCCAAAGATGTTACATACCTCCAGATGGAGCATCCGGGATCTAAAAGCGAAGCCACTTTAAGTCGCCAATTGGCGACTTCGTAATCCAGCTGTCATTTGTTTCTCGGCACAAGAATACAAAATCTCCATATTTGTAATTAAAAAATGAAGGTTTGTGCTATGAAATTGTTTAAAAACTTAAAGAAAGATATATGAAAATCATATTTCACAAGTAATTAATTAATTTTATGATGTATCCTGAATAATTTATATACAACTAAATATAAAATTTTAAAAATAACAATGCGACGCCATGACATGTCATAAGTGTTGTCAACTAAACAAAATTATATTAACCCTAAAAATACAACGAAACGAACTAATGTTTTGGTAATTTCATTTCATTTTGATTACCATTTGTGTTTATATATGTATACGCTGGTAAACATTCGCGGCACAATTCGAGCTACATTTTCCAAATAAGATATGACCTAAAGGTCTATGTTACCAGGTCATAAACTTAAAAAAAAACAAATTGAGCTTCACTTTTATTCAGGCTCATTATTTAGGCTTGTTAATTGATTTCTTATTTTTTTTTCTTTTTGTTAATTCTTAATTTTAAAGTGAGTAAGTTGAAAGTGACTGTAATGTACAATAAGGCATTTATTTATTTACTTTTGAATATTGCTTTTGTACGGAACGCGATATCTGGAGGTATATAAATCTATGACGTAATCTATAATTGTATGTTTTGCATGACTGATTAATCAAATCAATCAAACAAGTCTGACAAACTTTAATGGCTATTCGAAATAATTCTAACTTGAAATATAAGAATTGCAAACAGTTTTCTTCCGTGTTCTCGAAGGTTGCGTCCAGATCTGGCGAATGCGCAGCGAATGTGTCGCTAGCCGATTCTACATCTGGACGCACCCTTATAATTGAGCGACTGATACAGGAAGTGGGTAATATTTTTCGCGCGTATACGTGTATGTATGTAAATCAATAAATAAATATGCGCTCACGCCCGTAACCCAGAGGGGTAGGCAGAGGTGACGGATTTCCATTTGGCACGATCCTGGCACACCTCTCTCGCTTCTTCTACATTCATACATCTACGCATTGCTCGTCGGTTATGGGTGCTCCTTACATCGCCCTTTTTTAGTAAACCGATAATCTGATCGATATAAGTTCTCCTAGGGCGTCCCCTACCAGCACTGCCACTCACTTTTGTTATATAAATTTGTTTCGTTATTCTCTCTTCATTCATCCTTTCAACATGCCCGAACCACCGAAGCATACTTTTCTCAATTCTACTCACAACATCCTCTTTTAAGCCACACTTCTCCCTTATAACGCTATTTTTAATCCTATCATTCAATGTCACGCCTAACATACTTCTTAAGGATCGCATCTCAACAGCATTAACTCTAATAGCATGCTTTTGCTGCCAACCCCAGCTTTCTGTATGTTTGAATGTCGGTCACAATGGTCCTGTAGTCAAAACGGCTGGGGAAATTTTGAAGAATGCAACATTTGATTCACATTCTTCCCCGGAGTGTCATACGGGTACAGTTTGCTTTATTGAATTACGATTTAATTATATTTTTCAAATAACTAATTTGTACTTAAAGTACTTTATTTAATAAACTTTTTCAACCTTTAGATAGTTTTGGCTACAGGTGCGAAAAATATAACCCACTTTCTGGATCATTAGCCGCATATTGACTGAGGCAGCCGCGCGACAAATCCTCTTCGGTCAAGACGTACATCGCCAGAGGCGCACGCGCTGCCTCGCCCGAGCGTGCTGCGGCCCGAGCCGAATGTTGTCGGTTTTTGTCTATGCTCAAAACTCAAAAGCGCCTCAGTAAGTTCAAGTAAGTTTGCCGCGCGCACTCAAGACGGTTGTATTTTGTCTCGTTTGTTCGACTTAAAGTCAAACTGAGCGATCGATGATGCCTCAGAATTACCGTGCTCGACCTTGGCGCGCACGGCAGCCTAATGCAAAAAAATATATAGACCGAGGCTCAGTCAGTATACGACTAGCCGCTCCACTTATTCGCCAGATCTGGACGCGGTTACAGGTTCGCGTGAACATGCTTAAACACGCCTCAGCGACTTTTTTTCATTTATTTCTCTTGTATTCAATTTAGGATATTTTTGAGAAGATACAAGGGTTTATTTTTTGATAGATAAACACTTTATTACTCACATTACATTAATTCTGCTTTCTCGGCAATTAAGGTCATCAGCAGAAGCGTGGGATTTTGGAGATCATCTGCATAGAGGTGGAAGGAACATGAGAGAAGGGGAGTGAGGAAGTTGATGAAAATGGAAAAAAGAAGAGGGGACAATACACCACCCTGTGGGACGCCAGTATATTACGGGTTTATTTTTACTAATGTTATATTTCGTTCGAACTAGTGTCGCGCCTTCTCACCTGTTTTGAATTTTCATGTCTGTCGACAGTCCTCTTATACCTGCCCGTGTTTTTTTGACCGAGCCACTGCAACGTCTGTAACTTCTTGTGTTGTTCCGATACTAATAGGGATTTAGTAAAGTTTTCAACAAAATTTCGCTTCAAAAATAAAATGGATGACTATATACTACTGATAGGATGGATAGGATACTGATTTTGCGTCTTGTCTTCAGATCTTCATCAAGATCTGGTACTTCATGACAGAGGTAAAAGTTGTATATATTAGAGTAAAAAAAGGAATAGAAAGATATTTATTAAATCTGATATCATTGATGATGATGAACCTGGTATATTTAAATTGACATCATCATAGACACCAAGAAGTTGATAAGGTATCTTATATCTGATGATTGAAAGGTTGTAAGCATGTCTTGCGGTACAAAATGAAACAAAAAAATAATTTATTCAACAAGATGTCGTCTAACAATCTTTCGCGCCATTATTTCTTTATAAAATTGACATGTTCATAGAAACCAGTAAGTCTTGATGAGGTTCTGGTACTTCATGATGGAGGTGAAGGTTGTGTATGTTCTGCAGCGTACTGTAGCATTGCTAGTGACGGAAGCTATACCACGCAGATAGTACCTAGTAGTGTTTTGCACAGTCGCGGGGAATGTGATACCGCTGCCACTATCTGCTCCACACAACCCTGGGCCTGAAAATAAAGAGTAAAACAGTAACTTGTCGGTGGCAATTAAATGATTAATTAAAGCACCATCTAGTGGTACAGTTAGAAAACATAATAATAATAAATAGCGCCATCTATTGTTAGAAAAAATTGAATTAGAAGAAAATGATGTAAAATGTATAAAGTACGTATTAATACAGACATGGTTCAGTACAGCTTTTAAGACATCCCAGTAAGAACAAATTTACGTTACTTTGGTCAACTCAAACGAAAAGCCATAAAATTATTTATAAACGACGTAAAATCATACCATTAACATTTCCAGCGCAAAGCTTGTCACTATTAGATGATCTGGTGACGCAGTCATCGTGCGACACGAACGGCATGTCGAACACCTGCAGCGTCTTCCTAGTGGACACTTCATTACTCGAGGATAGACCAAATCCGGTAGACTGAAAAGTAGAATTAAATCTAAATGCAACTACTTCTATCAGCGTGAATAGTCTGTGTCGTTTCTTCATGACTGATTCCGATTATAAACTGACGAATTTTACAATCAATCGATGACATTCATACGAATATTACCTTTCCTATGCTCCCGCTAACTAGCTGTTTATTGTGTAAGTCCTGCTTGAAGTCCAGGCAGACCGGCCGCACGTGGTGCTGGTACTCGAAGGAGCGCGCCACCACCAGCACCGCGATGTCATCTTGGTGATGAGTTTCATCACCACGATACTCCTTCGGTACTACGATCTTCTTCACCTAGTTAGAAAGAGTTAAAACTTTGTTTAAATGTTTGTAGTATACGTAAATCCGACTCGAAGGACCAATTATTAGGGGGTTGGATTCAAAGCCACTGCTCTTCTCTTCTTACTTCTTTTCCCCGACTTAATTGTTTTCTTATCAATTAACGATTAAAATGAACAAAAAGACCTACGTCGGACTTCTGCTCGTACTGTTCATCGTCAGGGTGACTCCAGTCGCCGTACAGTTTCCCCACAGCGACCGCGTAGTCGGTCTCATCTCTTATTTTCTTTGCGCCTTCGTTCCAGAAGCAGTGCGCCGCTGAAATCATACAAATTACTTTCTGGTCAGTGATCTGAATCTTCCTTGTGAATCGGTTATGGGTGTTCCTTATATCGCCCTTTTTAGTAAGTCACTAATCTGATCGATACAAGTTCTCCTGAGACGTCAACACTGCCACTCACTTTTGCAACATTTTGCCTTGTTCTCTACATTCATTGTTATATTTTTCTATACAAAAGAACATACCTGATACGACAACTGAGTTGCTGATGAGGGCACCGCTGCAGATGTGCTCGTGTGTGGCTGCGATGATGTTCTTGTAGTAAATCGCCGCCTGCCACGGCAAGCCGGGCCTCGGGGATACCTCCGCGCCCGCCTTGGGCTTGAGTAGACCACATTCTAAATAAAAATTAAAGAAATGGTATTCATTTATCAATTCATCAGTTACTAGCTATTGCCCGTGGCTTCATCTAAGCAGCAATTTTTATATATATGAAAAGGCTCCAACGATTTTCAGATTAGGTTTTTATTTTTAAATTCATCTATATAGGTGTTTTGTCCATAAAAACGTCAAAAATATGATAATAATTAATGTGCGCCATCTTTTGATAGGTATTTGCATTATCTATTGTTGGAGAGTTGTCAAAGGCTAATTTACTGCTATCTCATATTTTTGTTAGATGGCGCTATTATTAAAAAAATACGATCTTACATATAAAAGACAACGCAATGCGAAGCTCAGTCCAGAGGTAGTATACGTAGTAAAGCGATCACTGACCTGGCATACAAGTGGGCCAGGCGTTCCACCCGCCCTCCCTGCAGTGAATGTAGGGCAGCTCGATGGGCGTATAGTAATGAGGCTGTTTGCACACCGGCTGCACCACCGTACCCACCGGCTCGAAGTACTTGCAGGCGCGGGTCGCGTCAGTACCGCTGATCAGGCAGTTGTAGATGACGCTACGGTGCTTGATTAGACGACATGTCTCTATGGTATACAGGAAAAAATAAGGTCAATGATTTGACCATTTTAGGCTGCCTGTCCATTGGAGCGGAGCTGTGCCAATCAAGTCGAAGCTGCGCTTCAAGGGATAGCGAGCTGTACTAAAAGGTCATACATGTCGGAGAAGCGAAGTGGGGAAACGAAGTAGCTAAACTCTCCACACGCTTTGAAGGAGCCATTGCGTGCTTTTTGCCGCAGGTGCACTGCTCAGCTCAACTCAGCCCACCTCCTCTCAGCCAGCCTCACTACACTCCCACTCCTCTCGACGAGGAAGGGGATGGTTAATAAAAGGAAATATATTCTGTTTATTCCATCTTCTGTTAACGGTAGGCAACGCATCAGCAACCCTTTAGCTTTTGCCATATGCCTATGTGTAGCGGTCACTTCATATCAGGTGAACCGCTTGCTCGTTTGCCACTTTCTTCTATACAATAAATAAATGACCGCCATTATAAAAACTATTGGCCCCTTCGGCTATCCATTAACGTTCTAATTTCTACGACCAATGTGCCGTCAGCCAACATCAGTCCATTGCTAGACAATAGGTCTTCCCCAATGCTTTCTAAAGTCTGCGGTCTTCCGCGATGCTGATTGCCAATTAAGTTTATCATAACTTAGAGCAATACTTACGAACGCATTTCGGTAATTCCTCTGGGGTCCACTCGCCGTCGTAACAGAACGCGCCGGCGTCTCCCACCAGCGCGTAAGTTGGGTTACATCTGTACTGGAGGTTTATAACCAGCGCTCTGCCATTGATTATGTTCCCACCGGTGACCTTGTACTCTCCGTTATCTGGTTGAGAAGGTAAAGTGCATCTGAAAGATATACAACTCATTGACACGTGGCGGATTACCATTAAGGCAAACTAGGCACGTGCCGGGCACAATTTTATGACATACTAGCGATCCGCCCCGGCTTCGCACGGTTAGCACTAAAAAATATAAAAGTAAAAAAACTATTCTATCTTTTAAGTTGGACGAAATTACATATAATGATCAAATTTCAAAGTAAACAATATTCAGGTATTTTTTTACATCTTGGGTTACATTATTGGAGTTTTAGTAAGGATCCCTAATTGTTTTGAAAATAAAATATAGCCTATGTCACCCGGGGATACTGTAGCTTCCCAACAGTGAAAGAATTTTTCAAATCGGTTCAGTAGTTTGGGAGCCTATTCAATACAAACAAACAAGCAAATCTTTCCTCTTTATAATATTAAGTATAGAAAATGTAACTACTTTAAAAAATTATACTTTCTCTAGAACTTCCGGACATCGCTTGTTTCCTGGACAAATCAGGCTATGCACACACTACACACACTATTACTGTTAGGTAGAGGACAGGCCCCTAGCGCCGGACGGCTACTGTCCATTAAATGTAGGCAACACATTTGCGACACACTTGCGTGCTGGATGCCTATGGATAGCGGTCACTTAACATCGGGTGACCCGCTTGCTTGTTTGTCACCACCTACATCTACCATAAAAAAAAAATAAAAAAGTGAATGATTTGAATTTTATGTATCATGTCAAACCTATTATTTCTTTGATAAACATCTTTTAAAGATATATTCATGTGTAAATATGTCCAATCAAACTTATCTTACATTCTAACTAACGTAATGCAAGGGAAATATTTACAATTTGACGATTTTACTTCGGCAGTTTATAACTGTAGAAAATACACGTTGAATGATTGATTCGTTTAGTTCACAATTTACTGATATTTTATAATATACCTAGTCCAATTATAATTTGAGGAAGTTCACAGTCGATCGGTAACTAGACGTACGTTTCAATATTGTCTACTAAATTAGGTGCCGCCCCATCCCTTCAAAGAGGCTGGCAACACATTCTAAACTCTTCTAATGTAATGACTTGATCTCGAAACGCAACATTACAATTTTCGAAAAAAAATGTACTCACTTAAGTTCCGAATTTTGTCTTCTTCGACGATTCAAAATGCTGTACGAAATGTTATTTGAACTGCAAATAAAGAATACACAGACTTATTTTTAATTATACGAATGTCAACAACAATTATAATAGTCAGCACACGCTTGTACAGTACGAAGGGTACGTACGGTATAACAGGAAGATACAAAGATAATAAACTTCTGAACTACAGTAAACAAAATCAATAAATAAAATGTGACAAAAGGTAGCTATGTCAGCTTATAACATATATAAAAATGTAGGGGACGCCCCAGGAAAAACTGTATCCATCAGATTAGCGGTTTACTAAAAAAGGCCGATATAAGGAGCACCCATAACCGACGAGCATGTATGCGTAGATGTATGAATGTAGAAGAAGCGAGAGAGGTGTGCCAGGATCGCACCAATGTAAATCCGTGGTCTCTGCCTACCCCTCAGGGTTACGGGGGAGAGCGCATATTGATTTATTTATTTAAAAATATCTTAAATCAAGAAAAAAACACATTATGAATGAATGAACATATGGATGGTGAAGGAAGAGTTGTCTGACGTCCCAATGTCAAAGTTGCTGGCAAAATTAAAAACGAAACAAAAATATTCATTGAAAATAAGAGGGTACTTTTTATTTTGCAATTATTATTTCCGCTTCGATCTATGCAGAATTAGCTCACTGTATTTTGAGGTCTTAAAGTTGTATGCTTGGTTTGAGATTTAATTTTATTAATCAAAAAAATATTTAACGACCTAAGTTTAATTTTACATCGAAATATTTTTTTTTATGTAATAAGGTGGCAAACGAGCGTGCAGATCACCTCACGTGAAGTGAACGCTACCCATAGACTTCCGCAACACGCACATGTATTGCAGATGCGTTGCCTACCTTTAATGGACAGAGGAGGGCATAGACTAGAGGAATAAGGATAATTCCTATCCCCGTTAACCCCTCCCCGTCCAATCCTCTTCCCGTTCCCATCCTGTCCTTATGAGGAAAGGGTGGGAAAGAAAAGAGGACTGAAATTAGGCCTCCGGCACCTCACTCAGCAGACGAAACGCAGAGTACTTCTACTTCACGCCTATTTTCTGTGAGGCCGTGGTATTTCACCGGTCGAGCCGGCCCATTCGTGCAACAGATGTTGTTGTTGCGGGCTCTACCACTGCATTATATATATATTTTTTT
>JWHW01059364.1:103849-116530 GCA_000931545.1 Papilio glaucus
TAATAATTATACGAATGTCAACAACAATTATAATAGTCTGCACACGCTAGTACAGTACAAAGAGTAAGTACGTTATAACAGAAAGACACAAAGATAACAAACTGCTGAAATACAGTAAACAAAATTAACAAATAAAATGTGACAAAAGGTAGCTATGTCAGCTTATAACATATATAAAAATGTAGGGGACGCCCCAGGAAAACTTATATCAATCAGAAAGGGCGATATAAGGAGCACCCATAACCGACGAGCATGTACGCGTAGATGTATGAATGTAGAAGCGAGAGAGGTGTGCCAGGATCGCGCCAAATGGAAATCCGTGGTCTCTGCCTACCCTTCTGTGTTACGGGCGTGAGCGCATATTTATTTATTTAAAAATATCTTAAATCAAGAAAAAAAAGCACATTCTGATTGAATGAACATATGGATGGTGAAGGGAGAGTTGTCTGACGTCCCAATGTCAAAATTGCTGGCGAAATTAAGAACGAAACAAAAATATTAATTGAAAATAAGAGGGTACTTCTTATTTTGCAATTATAATTTCTGCTCCGATCTACGCAGAATGTCACCACAGTATCTTAAGATCTTGCAGTTTTATGCTTGGTTTGGGATTTAATTTTATTAATCACGGGATCCCAAGCTGGTGGTAGTACTCTATTGGAATTAGAACGTTTTTTTTTTAATTTCAAAAGCCTCACGAATCATAAACACTTGTTAAACACATTTATAAAAAAAATATAGATATTTAAACTCCTTTACTCCTCGACGTTAAATACGCACAAAAATATTTAACGACCTTAATTAGTTTAATTTTACATCGAATTATTATATATATATTTTTTTAATTTTCTTTTAATTCTTGTCAACTAGCCAGTATTTATGTTTTTTTTTAATATACTGTCATTTGTAACCTTTTTAGTTACGGACTTTTCTTTTTTAATAAACACAAACGAATAGAATATAGTTTACCTATGAAGTGAGCTGGAAACAATCTCCAGGAGTAGTGTTGCTGAAACAAAAATATAACATATTAAAAAAAGCAATGAAGTCAACTTCGAAGGTTACAACAAACGACAAAGTTTAAAAAATGAAAGTTTTGTAGGTAATCAAATTTCCCTTATATTTTTGATTGCTTTAAGATGACAGACATAGATAGTCGATTAATGGATTTAAATCTGCAACCTTTATTTATAAGGACTGTTGCGAACTGTTTGGAGCATTTCCTGCCGCTGAGTATCGTCATTGCCCAACTCGACAGAACTCCAACTACCATCCACACCATATTTATGGTGGGCATTCCGCTACCGTGTGCGGTTTTCGCGTAATTTCCTTCCTCACAGAACCGCTCTATGATATGATCTGTCCCCAGCGCTATTCCCAAAGCAAGACGACTTATGGTCCTTCGAGAAGAGAGCGTACACCTTCCTCGCTGGCGACGCATTCGCAATTCCTCTGTTGTTGTTGACGTTCATGGGACGTCACTTATTAGGTTATATATACTCAATATTAGGTGACCCGCAACTCCATTGTCGTCGTTACTGTTACTGTTACTCTATTAAAAATTGTCATCTAATAATTTACCTATCATCATTTATAATGTCTGTATCAATATAAGACATCTTTATTTCTTAAATAATTATAATGAGTTGGCATCTACACGGTAGCTCGGCGTTTTTTCTTGGTGTTTTTTCTTGGTGTTTTTGCACGTCCTTCGAATAGGTTTGGGGGTGCTTCGTGTCTAGAAGCTGGCTAAAGGTGCAATGTATCTTAATTAAAATGAAGTTAAGAACAAAACTTTATAGTTTATGCATACTATATTATTAGCATAAATTGAACCTAGTATGATTAATAATTAATAAATAAAATTAATACCTTTAAAACCTCATTTTTATAGTTACATTGATATATAGATATTACTGTTACTAGTGAAGTTTAGTTTGTTTAAAAAACTATAAATATTGTTTTTTTCTATATGTTTTTTGGTTTTATGTATAAGAGACAATAACTGTAAATAAGTGTACATACATGTTGTGTTTTAATTAGTATACAAATAACAGATTTTTTTTTTCAATAAAAAAAGAATGAAGGGAAATTTATTGATTGTTATATTATGGTTTTATAAACGGCCTCTTAGAGATTATTGTTAAAATATTCTTTAATATTTAATATCGTATCATTATGTTATTTTACCAATGTTACACAACACCTAACAACCTAACCTAACCTAATAATACAATAACTGTTATCAAAGAATAACATAACAGCGTAATTCATTACTAAAAAAAACAACCGTTATTATATCTTTAAACATAATAAATGTCACCGGTCCTGAGGTTTGAAATATTTTTAGATTAAATGGAAATGTTCATTTCGTTACATTGATAGATAGAAATAAAAATAAATAAATGAATATACGTTCACAAATCAAAACAATTTTAAATACACATTATTTACGTTACTGTTATGTCCGTCCATATTCCATATGTTTGTGAGTTTATTTCCTTTTAAAAAAAATACCCTTGACTTACCCGTGATGAATGACAAAATAATCTTTGACCACATCATAAAAAAAAACAACACAGATGAAAGAAGCACTTTGAATGCTTAAAAAACTGTATTTAGTAACTACACATTATTATTTCAAACTAAATGACCACAACGGGATAGGTACAATAGGTATAAAAATATAAGCGTGTTAAATATAAGCATTTAAAACTGGTGGGGGATTAGGGTTGTCAAATTTAAATTTGTAAATAGGTATTTTAGGTAGCAGTTTATCTTTATATATACAATATATCCCTACCGTCCGTGTACTTATGATTGAACTCCACCAAAATGATGGGACCCCATTTTTATTGGTTTTGGGTCGTAGGTTAGGGTACGGTTACTATTTTATGATGAGCCGTTGGCAGTTATGCCAGTTTTTATTTAAAGGATGATGTGTGTTAAACTCACTTTTTATTTATGACTAGCTGTGCCACGCGGTTTCACCCGCCCTGCAAGTTAACTTAAACGAAATGATATAACCTACAGTAAGAATCTATATAATAATTCTCTATTTTATAGCATTTTATCGAACAAATGTTTGACAACGGAGATAAAACAAACACTAAATGTTAAGTGAAGCTTACCACAATACATTAGCGAAAACCGCACCCAAATCGGTTAAGCCGTTTCTGACAATAGCGGTAACAAACGCACAGACAAAAAGATAAAAAATCTAATAATGATAGTTTTGGGTTTTATAGCGTTCATGATGACCCCCAATAATAGTTTTTCTCAAATATCTTCCATGTACAGACAGTGACCAGTTACATTTTTATTATATGTATAGACTTGTCTCTACTTTCGTATACAATGAATGAAAATTACTAGTATGTGTATTTTTCTACAGCACCAAATATACTCTATATAACTTGTATAATGCATTTTTATATGAAGCGGCAGCCCTGGGTAATATACCGTCTTAGCCAATCATAACTCTATAAATTTATTATTAACTGGGATGACCTCAAGGTGAACTTCTTTGCGATAAGCTTTAAATCATAATAAGACATCGTATGCATCCAAAGTTATTTAATAGACGTTATCTGAAATTAACCGAGCAAAACTGGCTGTTTAATAACAAAAAATATAAAGACATGTCATTTTACACCTTTGACGCTTTTTAATTGTTCGATTAATTATATTCCAAGAGATTTACAATCTTTTAATAAACATATATGTGCACGGGTTATAAATATAACCAAGATCACGCCCTTATTAAGATAAAAAAAAAAGTTCAAGCACGTGATGTCTCGCATCACGTGCTCAGTTTTCAATGATATCGCTATCAATATCGCGTTATATAAAACTCTTCGCGCCTGACCTAGACCAGAAAACAATTACAGTTGTTATTTAAATAGATAATTCTACTCTAGAGCGTTGATTGTGAATACCAGTGCTTTGACATATTATATTGAAATGAATGTTTTAGTTCAAGTCAAGACCGTTGTTTTTAAATATTCATAGGTGCCATATTTATAGGATATTACAGAATAAGTAACAGTTTTATAAGTTTAGTTATTTATTATGAATTTAAATGTTTTTCAGTATTATTTTTGCTCAAGCAACACTAAATACTAGCTGTCACAGTCACACAACAAACGTCACGACACAATGGCTACGTTCCACTAAACGTTAATGACACACACTACTGACGTTCCATTTGTTTCCGAGAGGTACAATTTGAAACTCAAGTGGAATGGATTATGGAGCGTTTTGAGTATTGATATAAATAATACAAATGGCGAATTAGACAAAATAAAGAAAGAACTTAAAGGCGTTAAGGTACAGTTTGTAAGTGCGAACAAAAAACTTTAATAATTATTGGTTAGGTCGATTGATACATAAATATGGTTTTATATTTAATTTTAGTGAAATATTTAATTAATTTACGGTAACAGTAGGATATTTGGTATTTTTTGGCCCCGCAATAATGTCCTTTCACAAAGTCCCACATATTCAGATGGGTGCGTTGTGAGCTTGGTGCGATCGAAAATGATGACGTCATTAGTGACGTTTGCGCCGCGACCACAACGATCAGTCGTCAAATGCAACAGCGATAGTGGCATTTGATGCGTTGTGAACTCTTAGTGGAACGCAGCCTTTAAGTCAGTGTCACATTTAGTTGGTGTCAATAAACAAATGGAAGGTTTAGGTTTCACTCCTTCACTTGATGTTTATAATAATTAAGTTATAAATCGTATTAATTAAAGCATGTAATAAAATAAAAGATTAAAGATGACAGAAAACATTGAAGTGGGTGCAAAGACTGGGAGGTTTGGCATGAGAAGAATTGCGAAATATAGTCTTATAGGTTTTGTCGGTAAGTAATTTTTGAAGTCTTTTATCGATTGCAAAATGATTATGCTTTGGATTCAGTTTTTAAAAACAGGTTCATACATTATTCAAAATTTATGACGTAAGTAACTCTAAAACCAGACGTTAATTCAATAAATATTTCGTTCATTTTATTTCAATACACATTATGATAATTTATACCACAGCATTAATTAAGACAGCATTTAACTGAATAGCATAACATTTTATCTATGTTGTTTTCTCTAGTTTTGTCTACCTCATTAGGATGATCTCACTTTTTTGTTAGTAGTGACAAATATAAGCAAGTTCAACTTAAAAAGAAGGAATAGGACCTCTAACACTTCATTTGTCAGACACAATACACAAATATAACTTAGTAATAACTGTCCAGTATTCTGCAAGATTATAGTACTCCCCTGATTGAGGGAAACAGCTACTTCTATTTCTGTAACTGAAGGTCAGGTAACAAATTTCGGAGCTTTATAGTAGGTCCACATGCATTCATTTCTTGATTTCAATATAATAATAATTTTCTGCAGTGGTACGTAAATTATTACTTTGTCCCCAGCTTTAACTTTGGGCTTCATCCACTACAAGTATGTTTCCAACTTGTTTGAGAATGACCGCAACTTCTCCTACCTCTCTGATCTTGAGAGAGAGATGTCTTTACGTACCGAAATGGGCTTCTACTATTCATACTACAAAACTGTTGTGGAGGAGAAGCCCTTCATTGCTGGAATATCCAAGATTATGTATGACAACTTGGTTGAATATCCTACAGAAGTCAATGCGTTCAGCAGATTCAATATATACCCTGAGGTAATTCTATTGTGTAGTTGGGACAAGGTGGATTATTTCTTTATAATGAAAGGAAATAAACAAATAAGTTTATGTATATAAGTGTCCATTATTACTCTTCAGAGTTAGCAGAGTTACCGTGGGTTTCCCCTGATGTTTAAACTGGTTGCAATGCAAGGTTTCTCTCTATCTTTCTCTATGAATAAAGCTGAGATGGCAATATGTTTTGTGTGAATGTTTTCGACAATGTAAACCCGGGGTTATGAATGCATTGCCAGCATTTGTGCTGGAAAGAAGAGGAGTTTTAATGCAGAAAGGTATTGAAGTGATATTGACCTAACAGATAAAGTGTATTGCCTTGTGATTTGAATCTTCATTCATGTTACTAGAGTCAGTGTTCTGTTCGTCTATCTGTCCGGCTAAAAT
Organism: Papilio glaucus; assembly: GCA_000931545.1. NCBI lineage: Eukaryota > Metazoa > Arthropoda > Insecta > Lepidoptera > Papilionidae > Papilio > Papilio glaucus. The sequence continues at coordinate 109,937 of JWHW01059364.1, forward strand.
GTGGGCACAACAAAAGAGTGAAAACAATGTTATGGATCTTGTGCGGTTCACCCAATATTAAGTAACTGTTACCCATAGGCATCTGCAAGGAGCCAACACATGGGAGATGTATTGCCTACATTTTATATATTCAGGAGGAATTAAAAAAAAACATTTTCCTATCTGGGATCCCAGTCAAATCCTCTTTGCCTTCCAAGACTAAGATTAGACCAGAGGTTTTCTTTATTTTGATATATATAATGTTTCTTTATCTTAATATACTGTCCTTTTGCTCTACATGTCTATTAGAATAGGCCTCTTCCAGCTTAGTGGTTACATGTTGTGGCTAAAAAGAGTTTCAAAGTTTGAAAAGTTTCGAGATATTTTTAGTTTAATACATAAATGTTCCAGGTGATTATCGGAGCTCTATACAGATATCTAGAGCCTGCACTGAACACTTCCTCACATAGAGAGTGCCACATGGTAGAGCGTGATGTGGGCGTCGAGCCAGTGGAGAGCTGCGTGGGTCTTGGTGTACCCATCATGTTCTACCTGGAGGCAGTATGGTGGATGGCTGGGCTAACTGTGTCCGCACTCTTCTTGCATGCTGTCACGCTCAGGTGAGTAACAAGAACAAATGATTTTATTATAGTATAAGATATGGCATAAGAAATTTATACCCTCATCTGTTATTTGATCAGGAACTAGATTAATATGTACATTGATAAATCTCAAGTGGATCGCCAAAGGTTTTTACGATTTTTTAAATCGTGTGTTAGCCCCAGATACAGCTCGGCAAAATCCTTGTGAATAGACAGTGAGACCAGCAAACTATTGTGTCAAAGAGACTCGACTAGGGGAAGTCCCGTAGCTTGATTGATTACCAACATTGAATTTTAACGTGAAAACCTTGTGTTTACAAAAATCACATTTCATTGTGGAATAAGGTTAATATAATAGGTACGATACATCAAGCATCATAACGAATCACAGACAGTTGCTCTTCGAAACACTGAAGTCGAAGTACTTCATCATTGACCCATTTGATTGATTGACCCAGTGCCTCAACTTCATAGTTGAGGCACAGTATTATATAACTTTGCTACCTGATTCTTTCAATGCTACCATGATCCAAAATTTTAAATCGGGGATTGTTTTTATCTGTATTAGGAACATAATTAATTATAATTTCAGTCCTCTTTCCCTTCCCATTGTAACCTAATAAGTAAGGATAGAATAGGAAGGGGATGAATAGGAACTGGAAATGTACTCTTTCCTGTCTTTATCCTCCTCTGTCCGTTAAAGGTTGCCAAAGCAACTCCACCGCAACACCAGGTGGAACCGGTTGCTCATTTCATGCCTTCTCTCGTAAATCAAATACACAGATAAACTTTCAGATTTTATAAAATGACGAATGTCAGATGTTTGAAGCCTCTTAGGATGAAGTCAAATAACTTTAAAAGAGATTTCCCATGGTTACTTCCCCTCTAAAGTAACATTGATCACCAAAGTCTTCTCCTGTCCTCAGTGGAAGCATATTTGGCGGTTTACTCGCAGTGTTGCAATACTTCACCAACCACACGGAGTGCACGCGGGTACAGTGGGCGCCGAATGAGAGAGAGAACTTCGCTCTACCCCTTCTCCTCCTTCAAGGCTGGCTGCTGACTGTACAGCTGAGAGATAAGTCAGGGAAATACGGTCTGCAATTACAGGTAAAGCCTAACCTAACCTAACCTGTTGAAAGAATGCTTTATTGCTAGGTTTGATAATCTAGACCTCGACGTTTATGAATTCATTGTACCTCAACAGATAACTGCTGGATGTAGATTGTCCCATTAATTGCTACTAATTTACCACACTTAGTTATTAAGCCAGACATAAAGTTAAAAAAGTATATGTTAAACAAAAAAATGCTACAAGCATAAGGGCAAAGGGCTAGTTAAGTAAACCAAAGTTTTTCAAATGTGAACCAGATGGCGTTTTTCTCAATTTTAATATGAACACATAAGTGTAAGACTTCAAAAAAGTTTAATGGTTGTAGATACGCCATAAGAAATTTATACCCCATTTAATATATATGTTAGGTTAGGTACATATTGTACATTGATCAATCACAAGTGGTTGTTCCCGAACTAAATTTGGCTCCAACTCTGTTAGGTTGCTAAAGTGTTGGTCCTAAATTTCTAACAGATAAGAGTTTAAATTTCTTAAGCCGTATCTTACACTATAACGATTGGTCACTTTAATTGTTATTATTTATCTTTCTCTTTCTTTTCTCTCTCTCTCTCTTCCTCTTCTCTCTTTTATATTGATTCGCACAATTTCTATATTTACTAAAATTATACTTTAAATGGTTCAATTTATCTCTCTCTAGTCCTTTTCTACTTCAAATTTTATAAAACTTGACGATTAATTGCTCTATATCTTTCTCTTTGCCACTTCCACAGTGTATTCAGAATACATTCCGCTTTTTTTACATTATTCATATAACTTGTAAATATATTAATTTTCTCTTTCAGGTCGCGATCTTCCTCTGCAACTGTTTCTGTCTTCTCTTCTGGCAGTTCAGTCAGTTCATATTCTTTGCTCAGTTAGGCATCTACTTCTTGATGGAGCAACTCTACATAATAAACACTAAAGTCCTTTCTATATTCCTCCACTCCCACTTATGTGGCCTGCATATGGCCATCCTGCTCTTGCAAGGCAACGATATGCTAAAATCCTCCATGTATACCTCCAGCTTTCTCGTACTCTTCGCATACTGTCTTTTCTTCAGTTCCATGCGAATTGTGGTCAAACATCCGTCTGACATGATCATGGAGTTTGGTATGATTATACTCCGGATCATATGTATTGGTATCACAACAATATATCTGAAACTTTTGATCAGCGACTTCCTAGAAGTCCAGGAGGATTCTCACATCTGGGACATGCTCTTCTCCAAGTTCTCTTCTCATTATAAAAACTTTCACACTCTTATTTACACTTGTACAGATGTCTTCGATTTCCTTCCGTTTTCTTCTATAGAAAAGATGTTTTCATCATTTCTAATACCACTAGTTATTATAAATCTATATAATATATTAAAGAAGAGCATAACAGATGCGATCACAGAAAGAGAAAGTGAGATATATAAGAAAACAAAGAAAGACGATAATTTAGGTGAGAAAGGAAACGAAGAAACAGATGATAGCGGGATAGAGAATAATGCAGAAACAAAAACGAAGAAGAAAAAAGAAAAGAATGAGAACGAAGGTGGCAAGATAAGATATTTGTTTGAATTGATTATGTATCTGAAATTGGATCCGGCGTTGGTCTACAATTTCTTACTGATGATGCTCTATTGGATGTTCGCTTTTTTCGTGATGAGGCTAAAGTTATTGCTGGCAACGCAGATGTGCCTCCTGTCATCTTTGTTGGTCACAAAGAAGAAATATCGGTAAGTTTTCTTTTTACAGAAGGCAAACAAGCAAGCGGTTCACCTGGCATCAAGTGACTGCTGATCTGCAACAAGCTAATGAGTTGCAGATGCGTTATCTACTTTTAATGGACGGAGGACGTGGTAGACTAAAGAAAGAATATCTCCTTTTTCTATCCATCCCCTCCCCCGTCGAATCTTCCCCTTTCCGTCCTTTCTTAATTAGAAAAGAATGAGAGGAGGAAGAGGAGTAGAATTAGGCATCTCGCACCTCATTCACCTGGCGAAACGCAGAATATTTCTACTTGACGCGTGTCTTTTGTGAGATCGTGGTGGGTGTCTCTGTGTTTTGTTTTTGTTAGGTTATACTCTCGAATAGCTCATAGGCTACATTTTATCCCGGAAATATCCGGTTCCCGTGCTATGTTTTACTTTAACTACGAATGTTTCTTTAAAGGTTTCCGCGGCGCATTATGGACCGCTCGCCTGTCATTTGGCTTATCCTGCTTGTTTCTGTGGGACGCCAACTAGTGAATAACGTGTCCCGGGAGATATCGCATATTGGTGAGTTGATCCCAACGACAATCATTCAATAGATGTCTTATCCCCCCTGCAGGGTCACAGGCTTCCTCTCCGAGAGAGGGAGGGGGCCGTAAACCACCACGCTGGCCCGGTGCGGGTTGGTGAATGTCACAAGTCTTAGAATTTGGTGGCTCTAAGACATGCCGGTTTCCTCACGTTGTTTTTCTTCACCGCTTTTAGAGCAGTTGTAGAGCTCGCAGCAACAACATCTATTGCACGAATAAGCCGGCTCGACCGGTGAAATACCACGACCTCACACAAAACAGGCGTGAAGTGGAAGTATTCTGCGTTACGTATGATGCGTGGAGTGCTGGAGGCCTAATTTCTTCCCCTTCTCACCCTTTCTTCGTAAGGATAGGATGGGAACGGGAAGAGGATTGGACGGGGAGGGGGTTAACGGGAAAAGGTTATAAAAAGTGAAGAAAGTAGGCATAGGCAGGAAAGGATATTTTCCTTTCCTGTCTATGCCCACCTCTGTCCATTATCCATCATACATCCACGCATCTATACTTACAAACTTTCCCATTTATATTATGGTAGAATTGAAAAATTATAAAATACGAAACACATATATTTTACGTATATTTCAAACATGGCGTCATATGTCATTTGGAATTTTCGATTCACCTTATAAAACTGACATGAACATAATCCATTAATTAAAAGTTGCCGGAGATTTAATCCTACTACTTTTTCCCTTCGTATCATTTTCTAATAAAAAAAAAGGATGGGAGGGGGAAGAGGATTCGACGGGCGAGGGGATGGATAGGAAAAGAAAATATCCTCTGTCATTTGTCCATTAAAGGTGGGCAAAGTATCAGCATCAGTGGTCGAGGTATCGCTGCGAGATCACATCAGAAATTATGTCATCCACAGTAAAACCAAAGCAACCGACACTGGAGGCCAGGTACAGATCGGCGCGACGTAGGCAGGCCTCCCACAAGATGGACCGATGAACTGGTCAAGGAGTCCACTGCATGAGGGCATGGGGCCGATCTTTGTGGAGGTCATTTGGGAGGATTCCCAATTACGTTCAGTAGTGGACGATTGTTGGCTGAAAAAAATATAGATTATCTTTTCAAAAATAGAAGCTAGAAGCTGTTTTATTATGAAAGGAGGTTGTAATTGACTCCACGATTTGTATATTATTTTCCAGAAGTGACGAGATTAAATTGTGCAAATATATGTAATTTCCAGGTGAGTTTAGCGACTACCCTCAAGAGGCGATGTTGCAGTGGATAAAGCGTGACGCGGGCGCCGGCGCCTTCGCGGGCTCCATGCCGATACTGGCTACAGTCATGCTAGCCACTAGGAAGCCTATAGTCGCTCACCCACACTACGAAAACTTGGGAGCTAGGTAATAGTAAAGTAATTAAATAAATAAAAAGAACGTGTCTGTGTACTTATATATGCACGTAAGAAGTTATACTTCTTTAGTGTAACAAAACAAAAATAACTAAATAACCTAATCCGTGTGTCAGTCCTCTTTGTGAAAAGTCATTAAATGTAATCATTAACGGTTTAATAAAAAAAGTTTTTGGTTGCCATGGTAACGTAGACAAAAAAGATGATATTGTCATGTCATACATTACCATGGCAACACCTATATCTGGTTTTATATTCCTATCCCTCGGGAAGTTTTTTCCCCGTATCATTTTCTGTACAGGTTAAGTTGTTGGTGGTGTCACATTTTCGTGTCGGTATGCGCGCGCATCGGAAACATTCACGCTCATAATTTTTCCCGAACGTGCCAAAAGAAGTATAACTTCTGAAATTTTTTACATAACAGTTCATAGTGGCATCTGTTGCACTACTGGGTTGGCCTGACCGCTCAAATACCAAGACCATGAGGTCGTGGTATTTCAGTCACATCTTCTATGAAGAAGACACGCGTCAAGTATAAATATTCTGCGTCTCGTCTGATGAGTGAGATGTCGGAGGCCTAATTCTACTCCACTTCCCCTTCACATCCATATGTAATAACGAAAGGAAAGGTTTTTTTTTTGTAATCCCCTTTGTCCATTAAAAGTAGGCAACGTACCTGCAAGCCTAGCTTAGCTCTAGCTTAGCCTAGCCTATGTGTATATAAGACAAACGTACACTTAACCGTTTGTCTTATATATAAAAAACTACTTACTAACTACTACTCATTATACATTCCAGGAAGCGTGCATACTCTGTGTACAAGGTGTACGGAAGGTTTTCAAGCGAAGAACTTTATCAAGATCTGACTAAGCTGAAAGCGAGCTACCTCATAGTAGAGTCCAAATACTGCTACGGTAGGAGCAAGTAAGTCAATCCGTAACACAGAGGGGTCGGCAGTGGTTGGAGTTATTTTTTCCATAGGATAAGAAATTACGCGAAAACCGTACTGTAGTGGAATGCCAACCATCAAGATGGTAAGGATGGTAGTGGGAGATCTCTTGAGTTGAGCGATGACGAAACTCAGAGGCAGGAATTGTTCCGAACACTCGCCATGGTAAAGACGGTAAAAAATGCAAAGGAACTGACGTCTCCAAGAGCTCGATCGTTGACGATTCGGATCGCTCTTCGTTGTACGCAGTCAAATGGAAGAAGCTGGTATTTGGGAGCTCCAGGGAGATTTCCTTCACCCA
>JWHW01059364.1:117026-129143 GCA_000931545.1 Papilio glaucus
AGAGGTTGGAGTTATTTTTTCCATAGGATAAGGGGATAAACGAGCAACGGGTAGCCTAAAGCTAAGCAATCACAGCCGCCCATGAACTTCCGCAGCACCAGAGGAACTGCAGTCGCGTTGCCGACTGTGCGAAGCAGAAAATTACGCGAAAACCGCACTGTAGTGAAATGCCGCCATCAAGATGGTAAGGATGGTAGTGGGAGCTCTGTCGAGTTCAGCGATGACGAAACTTAGCAGTAGGAATTGTTCCGAACACTCGCCATGGTAAAGACGGTAAAAAATGCAAAGGAACTGACGTCCCTTCGCAATGCCAGTAGGCCAAGCTGATCAGTAAGAGCTCGATCGTTGACGATTCGGATCGCTCTTCGTTGTACGCTGTCAAATGGAAGAAGCTGGTATTTCTTCCCCTTCCCACCTTTTCCTTATAAGGATAGGATAGGAACGGGAAGAGGTTTGGACGGGGAGAGGGGGCGGGGAAAAGGAAATATCCTTTCTCCTGTCTATCCACTCCTCAGTCCATCAAAGGTTAGGCAAAGCATCCGCAACACATTTGGTTGTTGAGGATGTCTATGGGTAGCGCTCACTTAACATCAGGTGATCCGCTTGCTCGTTTGCCACCTTCTACCATAAAAAAAGCTGCAGGGCGATTTCATTCATCCACCCTGATACACACAGCAAGATTGATATTCTCCACTTGTCCACTAGCAAGTAGTGTTCGTTTACGAACATATGGGATCTGGAGACGCCGGCACTTTATCTATTTTTATGTCTAAACCCCCCTCGAACTGAGCCCCTCATGATCCACATAGTAACTTTTTTCGCTTGTCCACCAGCAAGGGGTGTTCTTTCGCGGACATCTGGGACCTGGAGGCGCCGGAGCGGGCCAAGCTGCCGCAGCTCTGCAACACGCTGCTGACCGACCAGGTGGACCACTTCTATCCGGTGTTCAGGAACCAGCAGTACGCCGTCTTCCGTATACATGACTACAGCGTTAGGTGAGTAACATTACTATTGTACCTTGTTTCACAGCAAGATGGAATTTTTGTAAACAAAGGTTTATCCCTCTACATTAATATCTAAAATCCTCTTTGTCACATGCCATTCTTCCCTCCTCATAACATGCCCATACCATGCTAACCTTTTGCTTCTTAACTTTTCCACTATCGGTGCTACTTTCAGGCATCCTCTAATATACTCGTTTCGTAACTTATCCATTCGTGTTACTCCACACATCCAACTCAACATTCGCATTTCTGCGGCATGCACTCTCTTTTCATCCGTTCCTTTAACTATCTATCCATGATAGCTATCCATATTAAATAATTTAACTTAACTTTATCTCTCGATTTCCACAAAATTACAACATATCCGATGAAGTATAAAGTGTAATGGCCGCCGTGTAAGGGACGTTTGTTTGTTTACAAAAATTCTATCTAGATGGGAAACAAGGTTTAGTTAATATTATCATACAGCTTCGTAGTAGGTTTATATTTACAATTTTTTACTATTTATACAACTAAGGCGTTCACTGGCTAAAAATATGTACACCAATGAGATTGTCTGATTGCCGACTGATTAAAAAGAAGCACTAATTAATGGGTAATTGTGTTAACAACTCAAAGCTCAAAGTAGATGTCGCTACTGTTGAGTATGCCTTCTATTCGCCATTGTTTTTTGTTTTGCGATGATTTTATTTTTCATATTATTAACAGAAAATGTATTCAATACGGAATGTACATGAGCTAAAAGCTGAATTAAGAAAAAAAGATGTCTCTTCCAATTGTTCCTTCGAACAGCCTTCTCTAACAGTTTGTCTCGCAAAGGATCTTTAAGACATATATGAATTCCTATATTTTTGCAATTAATAAATACATAGTATATTATCATAAGTAAATGAGGAATAAAGTGTTTCGGTGTTAATATTTTGCGTGAAGTTTGACAGATAGTTGGGTACGTCCAATAGTAGCGACATCTGTAGTGAGCAAAAGGCAGTTTTTATCCCCATTACAATGACATCGAGAGAGACGCTTCTAGTCTCTTTCGCGTGTGAAGAACCCTGTTAAGTATGATTGACCATATAGATGTGAGGTCAACTTACATTGGAACCAAATATTTCTGCATAAAAACTTTCATCCCCTACTACACCAGTCCTTTACGAGATGAATTTACAACAACCCTTTTTAGTTTTCGTCTACGAAACAACAGAAGTCTATGCAATTTCAAGTCTTTAGGCTCAGTAGTTTGGGCTGTGCGTTGATTGATGATCAGTCAGTTTCTTCTTTTATATATAGATAATAAAACAAACAGACAGTCCATAAAGGCTGCGAACAGAAGTGAAAACTCAAAACAGATAGGAAGGCACAACAATAGTTCAAAAATAAATAAAAAATCAACAAAAAATAATTAAAATCTCAATTGAATACAAGAAAAATAATGAAAAAAAAAGTTTTTCTAAACAGTTCCAAATTCAGATGAGAGCATGTTGCTAACTAATGTTAACAACCTATAAGATTTTCTCATACCAAATATCGTCTAACGTGGTTACAGAAGTTTTCACAACAAAAATCTAACCTAAACCAACCAATTTCAGATACATGCCACGCACTTTCGACACTTGACATAGACTGAACGAAGATAACCGGACCAAACTTTGAAATACAGAAACTACTGTGAAATAAGCATCTTCTATTTATTGTAATCATCTTCTTTATCTTCTCTTCTTTCCTAAAACGTTGGCTATATATCTGTGCAGTACTTGATGCCCATTGTCAAATCAATATATGCTGTATGCAACAAATAAGAAAGTTAATTTAAAAAAGTAATAAAAACAACATATATAATGACATTTAACTCTATAAAATCTGTCCAGACGTTTAGATTACAGGTTATAATGGAACGGACATACATTTATTCTCCAGAGTCAGTCGGACAAAAGTAAATTGTTACAAAGTAACCTTTTTTATAACATAAAGCAAAATCACATTATTATAGTTAGCCACATCGTTGACAAAGATAATTGACGATCAACACAAATCAATCAATATAGATTAAAAATGTACGAACAAACATACAGAGTACAAAAAAAAACTAAATGAAAGTAATAGAGAAAAAAAAGGTAGTTTGACTAAACAATTTACAAACATTACAGCCCTAGTTTTTTGGCTAACCTATTTTTTAATTTATAAAATGGAAATGTACTCAAGCCCTTCCTCAAGGGTAAGACATCGGATTTCCATATTATTCACGGTCTTGACACACCTTTCTTTGTTGTTGTATATCCATATATCTAGTTTGTTCTAAATCAAGATAGAATTTTTGTAAACAAACAAACGTCACCATACATGGCGGCCATTATACTTTCATCAGAAATGTAATTATGTGGAAATCTTGGGATAAAGTGAAGTGAAATTGTATAATATGGATAACTAATGTTATCCATATATTTTTTTTAATTTATGAATTGTAACATAAAATGTATGTACGTTTGTTTACAAAAATCCATCTTGATTAAGAACACGATATCTGCATGCAAAATATGCAAATGGCGAATATAGCTTTGGCATTAATAATTTGAGATGCTTGGTTATTGATTTCCTTCCATTATTAAATACCTTGATATTATTAATAACGAAATTTAATCTATCAATAAATTTGAAAATGGCTGTAAAAGTAACACTTTTAGTAAACGGTTAAGCTTTTCACTATGGGATACAAAAATTTATTTTATTACATTTCAAGCTATAAAAATAAATATTTATAGCTTGAAATGTAATATCATCTCAAGCTATAAATATTTTGTTGCCAGACCGAGCTATATTTTCAAACTATATATTTCTCTTCCCGCAAACTTCTCGCGTACGGTCTAATGACGAAACTATATAATATATTATATCCCATAGTGGAAAGCCAGCTTTACATTTATAGTATCTCGAATGATAAAAATTAAAATTATAAAGAGGTAACTCATACCTGAACTCATAGATTTATATACCTCCAGATACCGCGTTCCATACAAATTAACATATGAAATTGAAGCTCCATTTTCGTCGCGAATGTACCAGCGTGTAGGCGATACCCCAAAATAGAGAGTATGCTCAACGCATAAAAAATACTTTCGATATAAAAAATATGTAATATTTATTTCTTTATTTATTTTTTTAAATATCTATAATATTTAGTGATTTTGTATTTGTGAGGCGGGAAACGAATGTCTGAGCTGATTTTTACGAAGTCGCCAATGGGCGACTTTTAAAGTGGCTTCACTTTTGGGTAACGGATGGTCCATCTGGAGGTATGTAACATCTTTGTCTGATCTCCGATGTGAATACGTTTATTTTTGAGGTTGTCAAAAGTTGTATTATATATATAGTTAATAAACATACAAACCTCTTAGATTAAATAAGATAAGTCAAATATTCCATTCAATAATACAAAACTTATTTTTCTTTGATTAACAAAACATTTAAACTGTAAATAAATATCATATTAAATATTTATCTGTAATCATATAGGTGTAACTGAGAGGGATTTAAGTGAATGTTATCACCAATTTTACACTGTACTAATTTAATTTTGGGTAGCAATGTATAGCTACAAGATTTAGGAGGTATTTTCCACAACTCCTCAACTATTTTGAGTGTGGGACATAGATAACTCCAGCCAGCCCAGCTCCCCGAAGAACCCCAAGCAACTTCTTGATGTCTGGCAATCCCGGTAAGCCGAGATATTTAACCCTGTACATACACTGCGGGGCTTTTCCTAATGTGTACAGTAAAGCCTCGTTTATCCTGCCCTCGATCAACTGACCCTACGCCTTATCCAAGACACCTCCTTCCTCACACACATTATTTCGCATAAACGAGGTTTTACTGTATATTAAAAAATATATAATTACTGTAAACTAGTAAACAAGTATTATGAGAAATTTTCTCTGTGTATTTAAAATATAGGTTTAGTAATAAATTTATTCTGCTACATTTGATTTTTTATTGACCTACCTATTGAACATAATTTTTACGGTTTTAAAGCTTAATAAAATTATTTTTTATGATGTATAAACAAAATATACTGTAACATGTAGTTCATTAATTATATTTTTGTATAGAAGGTGTCAAACAAGCAAGCAAGCAGTTCACTTTAAATTAAGTGACCTCTACCCATCGGCATCCGCAACAAACTAATGAGTTGCTATTTCTTTGTCCACAAATCCATTTCCCTTTCTATCCATTCCTTATCAGAAAGGGATGGGAAAGGGAAGAGGAGTAGAATTAGGCCCCCTTTGAGCCATCTTTGAGGTTATGGTAATTTAACCGTGAGCTGGCCCATTTGTGCAACAAATGTTATTGCTGGCTCTTTCCCTGCTAAAGTCAAAGGGCATGTAGAAAGGTATGCTTTGGTGGTTTTGGAATGTTGAAAAAGTGAGTGGCAATGTCCCAGGAGGAACTTATATTGATCAGATTAGTTACATACTAAAGAAATGTGATATAAGGTGTACAAGTAAACAACGAGCATATATGCATAGATATATGGATGTAGAAGCGAGAGGTGGGCCAGGACCGCGCCAAATGGAAATCCATAATCTCTGCCTAAGCCGCTAGGTTATGGTATGGTACATTCAAAGTAAGTATGCAGTTTTTATATTAAAAATAGCAAATGGAATAGAGTTTCATTTATTTAAAAATAAATTGTGGCACTACAAAACCATCTGATTAATTCAGATTTGGCCTACGAGATTATCATGTATCGGTAAACAGACTTCTGAGCTTAATATAGAATTTAAAAAGTTACTTTATTTGTGATCAATATTTAGTTTAAGCTTTAAATCATCCACTGTCCACAGACTTATATTTTAGCTGAAAAAACCCTATTAGTGAAATGCATTCAAGTGCCAATAGTGGTTAAAGACTAACTGCATCACATGAGATAGTGGATTCAAATCCACCTTACAACTTGTCAAATTCATGTTCAAACACAAGTTTAAGCTTAGTTGGTGATATTTACAGAACTTACAATTATATTTTATGCAAAAAAAGTTATTTAAAAAAAACCTATTTGGATGACAGTGCAAAAGCTACTTTACATATATAGTAATGTAGATACACCGTAATTCAACACTGGTAGAATCAACTCAACAAACAGACACAATAAGGCACATAGTTTCACTATAACACTCTTTTTACCAGTCCTTTAACATCAAATGAGACATTAATATGAGCCATGACTTTGTTATCCTCCTAGCATATAAAAGGGTGAAGGATAAAAACTTAATTATATAATTAATACTGGCTTACCTTATGGAAGAAGGTGGAAAACGATTTACTTATAGTTAAATAAATACCATTACCCATAGGCATCCACAAGCTAATGAATTACATGAAAAAGGATATTCCCTTTATCCCCATCATGTCTAATTGTCTTCCTAATAACGAATGGAAGGGAAAAAGACTGCAATTAGCACCTCACTCATCAGCCAAACTCAGAATACTTCTAATTAATGCTTGTTTTGTGTGTTCTAAAGTCCTAGCTTCATCAATATACACATAATTAATAATTACAACATAATTGAATAATATTCTAGACCAGACCAACAAATAGACTTTGATGATAACACTTTTAATTGCCATAGAGTGGCCAAATATATCACAGACAAATTGAAAACACAATTGAGCACACCAGCTTAAAATAGAACACTAAGCTAGGATTAGCGTCCAACCAGACATGAGCTCTCCAGCTATTTGTTGACACAGTCACTCAGGTTCACAAAGCTCATATTTTTCTATGCATTCCAACAGCCAAGCAATAGGTAGAGCCTTTAAATGTCTCATATTATACATTGGTTCATACATATCCTTGAAGATAATGTAATGTGAACATATTTCCAGTTTTCCACCCTTTTTAGAATGATACGGCACCAGTTTTTCCACTTCCGGTATTGATTCTGGGTTTGGAACCCTTCTAAGGACAATACCGCCTGCATCAGTTAATAACTTTGACAAGACTGTCTTATTTAAGATCAGAGTATTGGATACTTCATAATTGGTGTTAAAGTTATGTAGATAAAAATGGCAACCATTAAATATTCCAGGTAGTTGTTTGTACTTATTAATTCTAGAATTCTTGGGGCCGTTCAACATTGTTGACCCGACTCCTTTGATTTCATAATCGCTAAATACTTCTAAGTTGTTTATGGTGCATTTTATGATCCAATTGGTAGATAGAATCCAAATACCATAGACTATGCCTTGCAAAACATCTAAACTAGGCAAACACACACAATCCTCAGCATCCACAAGTAAATGTGTAACCTTTTTAGTGAATTTGGTCTCTATGTGGATGTTACTGTGATGTTTTGCTAATATTTTTAATTTATTTTGCACTGTGCGGAACTTTGTGACACAATAAACTCGTATATTATCAAAATCGAGTTCGATTTGGATTGAAGATATGTGAGTCACATCTGCGGTCTGTGTTTGTATGACATTCTCCACAGCTGTCTCTAATACTTTTTTAATTTCACTAGAAGCTAGTTGTAGAGGTGTCTCACCTGTACTGTTTTTAGCATATAGATCCGCTCCATGAGTGACTAACTCAATAACTATGTCTTTATGGTTATACCTAACTGCTTCATGCAACGGTGTCTCATTATCAGGACCTGGTACATTAACAAAGGTTTTATGCCGAAGGAGCAGTCTCACTAGATCAAGTCTCCCACTTTGGACGGTCTCATGTAGCGGTGTCCATCCTGCATTATCTTTTGTATTCGTATTTGCACCTTCGTTGAGCAATTCTATTACTTTCTCAATTTTTCCAAGACGACAGAATACGTGTAATTCTGTTTCACCTTTCTTATTGCGTTTTTCTGTGGTTTTTGTAACTTTTGAACTGGTCACAGTCGCTGGGAGAGAATTCTTTGGAATTTCAACTTCAGTAATTTTGTTTGATTCAGTTTTGCTGTTAACTTTATCTTTGTGGTTGGTTGAGGCAAGGTTTTTAGCATTTCGATTTTTACTTACCCTAACAGTGACGTTTTTTGTATCATCCTTCGATATATTTACCAGTCTCGTATTTATTTTATATGGTGAAAATATTCTTTCCAATTCTAAAACGCAGTTGACACTGACCTCTAACTTATTGTCTTTAAAGACAGGGTTGTCTAATAATTGTATATCACATGTAGGACATTTGACTAAGTCTTGAAGATGTTCCTCACAAAAGTAGTGGAAACAGCACTTTAACGTAACCGGCTTTTTGCAAAATTCATTACAAACACGACACAAACAGTCTTGTTTTAAAGCGTCTAATGCCATTAAGAAGGAATTCTTATCGGCTGAAGTCATATTTATACTCAGCACTTATAGTTTTATGTAAAAACATATGATACTAAATTGATAAACAAATAAATTTGTGCCCAATGGGTCCGATGCGGGTATTTGTATTTGTCTTGTCAAATTTGATTGACACAAATTAACAGTTCTTTCTTCCGTCCTAAAATCAAAACTCCATTCTTTCAATTTGAGAAGTTTAAGTTTAGTTTAAACGATTTAAATTAAAAATCATTTTTAATTTTTTCACAATTTTTGGTCCAGATATTGTAAGACACACACATTAGTGACATTCTTATCATATTTTTGTATTATTATTTTTTATCAAGTTAAAATTAAGTAAGTGTTTACGACTGATGACTCAATATTTTATATCCTCTTCGGATGACACCACCTTTTTATCGTAATGGTCTAAGATACGGCCTAAGAAATGTATACCCTCATCTATTATTTGATCAGCATCTAAAGTACTCAATGGTCAAACATTAACATGATTTATTAATATATAATCTAGGTTCTGATCAAATATAGATACAGATGAGGGCAAAATTTCTTATGTCGTAACTTATACTGTATTCGCTTCGCATTCGAACGCATCGATCTAAATCGTTGTTCATCTAGTGGGATTATATATGGCTTATAATATGTTAAAAATACCTTAATTAAAATGACAGATGTCAACAAAATGATATAACTTTGTAGAAACGTTCGCCTTTGTAGAAACGATTATTCTTAATCATAAAAATAATTTAAATTATTGGCAAGGTTCACATAGCCGAAATTGAAGAGAGGATGCCAAATGATACATGTGTATTGCAAAAATAAACACTAAAATAATGTGTTTTGAAGTTCTTCTTTTTCTAAGTATTAGGTAGTTTTTTAAAGTAGATATAAAAGTAAATAAAACACGATTTCGATTAGGTCTAATCAGATTTAATTTCCATTTATTTATCTAGATAACAAGCAAAAGACTAGAGACACTACACACAACAAAAATGTCGGTGCGGATCTAAAACTCGAATCCGGACTGAGATCAGACGTCTGACAGGTGTCATTTTTGACATCAGTCAGGGTCCGTTCGAAATTGAGCGGGATCCTGTCGTAAGGATTAAACTTTAACATATTATCTGTGGCCAGACTCTTCGTATTGTTGTGGAACAAGACGTCCATTTGGTGATTAAATTGACCGTACATAGAGAACATGGCGCTGTGGAAGGGCTGATGTTTCCCGAAGAGCTGGTCGAGTTTTGTGAACACGTTTATGATCTCTTGTTTTCGCATTTTTGAATTTTTATTAGAAGTGAAAACGTGACCGATGTTCGACCAGCTGATGAAACAGTACTTTGGATTCTCTTCAGGACAAATAGGTGATATTTCTACAACATTCTGCGCCCACTGCTCATGGATAATATTCGCTGAAAGAAAAATAATTTTATTTATATTTGTAATGTATCAATCTACATATTATCTAACACTAGCTGTGGGTCTAGCTTCGCTCTGCGTTGTTTTCTATAGGTAAGATCGTATTTTTTTAAATATAGCGCCATCTAACAAAAGTATGAGATATCATATACAAGAATCGTTCGTTTAGATATATTAGATATAATCTAAGGCCTCACCATCTATATATTAAAATGTAACTGATCGCTGTCTGTACATGGAAGATATTTGGAAAAACTATTATTTACCTTTATAAGCACAATAAAACCCAAAACTATTATTATTAAAATCTCAGAAGCGGCTTAACCGATTTGGGTGCGGTTTTCACTAAAGTATTGTGGAAAACTTCACTTAACATTTACATCAATCATATCTTAGAAACAAGGTATAAGTTTCTTATGTCCTATCTTAGACCAGTGTTGAATACTTAAAATTCAAAACTAGAACGTATGTCTATATAATCTATAATGACATTTTTAGAAGTGTCTATTATAAAATACGAATTCGTGAAAACTAACCTTTATACTTATTATATGTATTCATAGTGAAGAAAGCAACGTCACTCCTCCCTTCGATGAGAGACCTCAGTGCATTCAATTCTCCATTACCGTCATCTTGCAGACAGTTTTTCGTTAATTTATCTACAATTTCAGTCGTTGTGTTGTGCTCTTGTATGCCCGGAGCGCAAATTTCGCTAAAGAAGCTTATAAAATGCTCGCAAGGCACTTTCAGTTTGTCTGCGAAGTATTGTGAAACGGAATGCCAGGCGACGCCGTCGTAGCGCGGGAAAGCGGCCCGCTTCCCGCGTAAATCCGCCATCTTTTTCAACATGGCGTCCTTCCTCACGTAGGCTACGACTGTATGAGTTTTTTCGACTATTGGAGTCGCTTCGTGGAGAATAGCGGTGAGGGAGTAGTCTCTGAAAAAAATATTTTTAATATGAATAAATAAATATGCACACAGGCCCGTAATCCAGAGGGAACAGAGATTTTTTTTTCAATACCTTCTCTGTAACGAAGCCACTGATAAACTATCGTAACTATTCTTTTTCCAACGTTTAGATGCGGCATTCTGTACACATGTGAACCGTTTTAGTTCTATGTCATGGCTAATATTCAAATTAAAAGAACGAGCGAGAAAGGTGACAGGTTTTTAGTACGGATAAGCAGGTGTTCACATACCTCATCCCTGGTACAAGCCAGTCGCTGTCACCGACTACAACATCGCTGTCTCCGTCGCGCACGCTGGTCATGCAGTCGCGCGTGCTCTCTCTAATGGTGCACTGGAGGGGCGGTGTGATACCGTACACAGCGCTCGCCTCGCTCAGCCACTCGCATTTGTTCTTCTCTAACACTGACTTCGTGCAGACAGTTATATGCCTGTATTAAAAAGTATCAGAGTTCACTAAACAGAGTAAAAGTCAGAGTAAAAGTCAGATGGATGCATGATCTTTTATTTAAGCTCATTTTTTTTTATAAAGTAAAGTTAAATTTAAATGTTAGTAATTTCCTTCCGCATCATTTTTATTCCCATCTCTATATGACACGAGCAGATCGTATCAGTCCAGGCAATGACTTCGCCTAGCACGTCAACTGTTGCAGCCGCTTTTCTGTGTCACATTACCTGGGCGGGTCGCATCCGCTCTGACTGTAGGCCTCTCTGAAGCCACGCGCCGCTGCCAGGTGATCTAGAGGCGCGCGCGGCGGGTACAACGCTGTCGGCGCTGCACGCAGCTCGAGCAGCGCTGCGAGCGCGCCGCGCCAGTGCTGGTCCACCGCTGCAGCATTGCCTGATATAGACTGCGCCAGCGCGCTCACCGTTGCAGCCGCTTTTCTGTGTAAATGTTGGATAGCCAGGCAACATTCTTGTAAATAAATGTTTATTTACAGGAATAATGAAAAAAAAAAGTTTTTTTTTTTGTTGAAATAAAATAAAAAGATAGAGGTGTCTTATAGAACGCAGTTCTTTTCGTTTTGTATTTTATATTTTTTATAATTTCACGGCACGCTAAATCGACTAAAAAAAGTTGTAGTTTTTTAGATGGTTGGGAAGTGTCTTAAAAACAGTGTTTTTAGTGGCGTTTTTCATTGTTACATTTTTTTCGGTCCCGCCCTCAGTCTCAGCCTTCAAACAAACGAATAACGTACTAAAAGAATTCCGTTTTAAAAAATAATTAAGGCTTTAATCGCGAAAAAGCCACGGACACGTTTCTATCTTGGAAATTACTTCTAGTTATCAATTTGTTTCTTCAAGGACTCTTTTACAGCCATACTAATCAACGTTCATCTTTTACCATGGGTTCACACTGGCGAAAACATCCACATCAAACAAATTCTTGTCTCTATCTTTCTCTCTG
>JWHW01059364.1:134638-144669 GCA_000931545.1 Papilio glaucus
ACCCGTTGTCAATACCGGCAGGCTTGTCGGCGGCATGCTCGCTGTCAATGCCGCCGGGCTTGTCAGCGGCATGCTCCCCGTCATTGTAATCGGGCTTGTCGGTGGCATGCTCGCTGTCAATGCCGCCGGGCTTGTTGGCGGCATGCTCCCCGTCATTGTCATTGGGCTTGTCGGCGGCATGCTCGCTGTCAATGCCGCCGGGCTTGACGGCGGCATGCTCCCCGTCATTGTCATCGGGCTTGTCGGCGGCATGCTCGCCGACCATGCCACCGGGAATGTGGAGGAGCAATTACAGCGTACTTACTGTCCCTGTCGCGTAGCTCGTTGGTAACCAGCACGTCGACGTTGGCCCACTGCGCCGCCACGAGGTCCTCGGGACTGAACACCCCGAAGTCGACGGTGCCTTTGCTGATACGTCGTAGGCAGTCCAATCTGTAATTAAAATATATTTAGTTTTTCAATTTAAAGTTTGTTGATATATCAGTCACTCAGTTTCTTCTTTTATGTACATATAATACATGGATGAGCTAGATATATAGGTATATCTTATAATATGAAACGAGCAATTATTTTATTAAATGTGTAAAAGAATTTTCGTAAAAATAACGTCCTTATTTCGAACGCCGTAGAGTCGCATTTAGCACTCGTCGGCTGCTAGCTTTGGTTGCTCCTTGGCAACCTTATGTAGGCGTGTTTGCATAGTTAAAACAGCAAAGAAAGTTGCAACTTTAAATTCCTGCTCACGAATTGTAAAACGCACCCTAATAAAGCGAAGCTCATTCGGCAAGGTACTAAAAAATAAATCCACTTGATATCAGGTAGAATTTGTTAAATATAAAATACACATTGAAATTACCGGTCAGTTCCTAGAACACATTCGATCTTGGAGTTTTCCTCGTCCAGCACCGGACAGTACTTGGCGCCGCGTTTGTACTGGCCCCGGCCTTCGACTATGCAGAGGCGTACTGTGGGCAACACAACAAAGTTAATCATAATATTAATAACACGAGTAAAAACGCTTGTAGACGTTCGTTTTTTTTACCGGATGACGGACCGTGTTTTTTTGCCGGATTTGCGGTGATGCACCGGACATCGGTCCGGCGAACAATTCAAAATTGAAATTGAATTTGAAAATTGAAAAAAGATTGTTGAAATCGTCAGATTATCTTATCACGTTATCCTTGAAATATTTCCTCAAGAATAAAATAAAAAAATGACCGCTCTTACAGATCTCCGGGCTTTGTTTAAGAACCCCCGATAGCATGTAAATTAGACGTGCTCGAGGATGTACAGAAATCTCCGCTTCGGCTCCCGTACTATACTAAAATAAATACCAGCATTTTGAAAATTAAATTCGAACCTATCAAATTGACATGGAAACGTACGAAGTTGAACCTCTTTTCTCTCTGCCCCTTTTATTAGGTGTCGGCACAGTACGACAGTACTCCATATTGTAATAGAGTTATAGTTTTTTACGGTCCGTCGCCTTCCTGACGTCAGCCCTCCTCCATGTATATGAAATATTAGTAGATTATCGAAATAATTTACTAATATTTCTTATAACAATTCCCGACTAACCTTAAACTTGGTTAGAAATGGTTCACGACAGTAGTCGAATGGCGGATTCGACCCGCGACCATGTTGTGCATGTCTCGCACTCCGTACCCTTAACAAATAGGCTTTTCGCGTTTAAAACCTATTATATGATAACATTCAGTGCTGTCGAAGCTGAGGATTTAAGCCGAGGTTGCTAGTGCAGTTTGAATGTGTTATTTATTTGCATTCAGGTGCTAAATATATGCGGGGGACCTTTGGATCGTTTTATGCAACACTGACCTCGGTCCTAAAACATTTAACATGACCGTGTCACATGCGTCATCATATTACGTCATGCTCACATGTAATATAAATTAAAAAAAACAACAAGGTCTAAAATATTCACGGTCATTACCGAAAGGAGGTGAACAGAGATATCGAATTTTATATTTTATTAATCACGGGATTTAATTTGATTGTCAAGGGGATCCAAGCAGTATAGTATCCAGCCATCTTCTCTAATGAAATTACAATGTTTTTTTTAAATATAGCCTCGCGTATCATCCTGGGTAGGAAGCGGTGATCTTTTGTGAGGACTTGTGGTTTAACAAATCTTATATAATGTCAGAGGCTGTTCCAAACATGTTAATAAACTGCAGTTTTCCTTTCCTATCACAATCGGTTAGCATCGTTCGTGAGACAAGCTCTGGTCATAGATATTAATGACCTGGGTAAACGCAGCCATACACAAACAAGCTTCTACAATTGCATCTTAATGTAACTAGTTGATTCACTTGAATTCGTCCGCATCCCATATTATTGACAATTATAATCTTTGTAAAAATACAGTCAGCAAAACAGCAGTACACTGGAGTGTAGAAAACAAGGTACGGATAGCAACCAAATAACCAGTTTCTTCAACATCTTTGTTAAGAAGTGATGTATAATTTAGTACTATTATGCAAATATCGAGTTTTTCCTTGTATTGTGACACCATTATGAAAAGATCATACACGTTATGATGACCAGGTCGTAGACTGTTGAAAAATAGATACACATATTTTTCAAACGCAACAGTACAAGCACAGATATATATAAACGCTATAGTCATCAGCTTCATTATTAGTCACTGTCCCGCAATAATATTTAGACTGCTAGATATTAAATAGTCAGATGGAAAGCACAGATTAAGTCACAGCCCTAATTAGAATACTTCGCCAACTTATTTCAATCCTTTTAAATAGCTAGAAGTAACGAAAAAGATGTGAAACATCGTACGAAATATAAAAATAATAATATTACGAAAAAATAATTACACTAACCGGCTTTTATATCTCTACGACCTTTAACTTGGTATTTCCAAATTTAGTGAACATCACAAAATAAACTTGGACCATCTTCTAATAATATTTAATAATTAAAAAAAAAACAATTTCTGCAATATTTCCTCCTTTGAATTCATCAGTATCTCGATTGCCAGTACGAAAAAAAACTAAAAGTCGTAGCGTTCACGATTTATTTTATTACATGAGAGAAAAAAACATTTAAAGTACAGGAGACGCACCGAGCGACCTTGAGAGTGACCGTCTTAGTCTGACCGCGACAATAACCTGTTCATTGTGAACATGCGAAACGTGCTCGAAATAAAAAAAAAAAACAGAAAAAGATTGATTATCTGTTGATATTCGAATTGGCGCGCTACTTTTTGACATTTACAATATTATTGACACACAATATGTGAAAATTTTAAATTAAATAATTAGATTACTAAATAAAAACTTCTTTTTCGGCTTGCATGCTTTTTTAATTTTTAAAACAACTTTATTATGGCCAGTGCATTTCGATTTTTAAGTGTACTTGAAAATTACTTTGTTTTGGGGTCTGAAGGTGAAATTTTTACGACTGCTGATTTTACCGCGTAGTTACCATTTAAGAAATATTGTTTGGTGTGCATCTGCATTATTGACTCTGATAAAACGTAATAAAATTTAAAAACTTTCAAGATCGCAGTCCTTTCTCAATGGTTGGCAAAGTTTTAGCAGTCAAGTCGTTACTTTGCTACAGATAATCCTTTTGTAATTCTAGTCTTACCTTCAAGATAACATAAAATGTCAACAGGATATACACTAACGAATGTTTATTCACAACGTCTGATAAATGCGTGGGTGTATAAACTGGTCTCAGAATACATATGCTGTGACAGATCAATATAAACATCTTTATATCCTATCTAATATTATAAATGCCAATGTGATTTGTTTGTTTGTTACACTATAACTGTTTGCTGTAAAAATTTTTACAATAACCACTTTTTAACACATATTTATATTACTTTTTATAACAAAAGTTTCCAGCAAAGAAAATAAGAAACGAATGTGTAAGGAGCCGCGATCAACAATTAGTATATACATAAATATATATTTTTCTTCTGTGCGTATGTACGTGGCTGAACTCCGAAGCGACTTAACCTATTTTGATGATTCTTTTTGTGTTTCTCAGTGTTCCTGAATAGTTCAGATTCACAGTAGGATCCGCGAACCCGCTAATAGGTAAGACTGAGTCGGCTAGTAATGAGTAAAGTCTGTTTGATACCAATGGATAGATTTTAATAATTCTTTGACCATAAGAAAGTTGTATCACCCAGAAGCTACACTATATTTTTTATAGTGCTATATTCATAACTGGCAACCCCCCGGGTGCGCATTTAAAGTTTCACCATTTCATCCGCTACCTTAGACCTTCAGGGGATTAATTTAGAAAAATCCTTTTTCAGTGCTCACGTAATAACCGAAATCTCTATGCAAAATTTAAATTATCTAGGCCTTGTAAGGTTTGGACTGTGCGTTGATGTATCAGTCAGTCAGTCAGATTGTTCTTTTATACATTTAAATAAATAAAGTCACCCAGGCGACGCCGGGCGGACTCACTAGTATTAATATGTAAGTATTTATTCTTCTACAATACATCTACGCATACATGCTCGTAGGTTACGGACACTTTTGAAACCTCTTTCCTTTAGTATATCACCAACCTGGTTGGAATATGGTAAGATTAAAATTTGTTTATGACGAACCCTACCAACACTGTCATTTAATTTCAACATTCACTCTATTTATTCTTTCAACATGGCTTTTTATAGAAGAAGGTGGTATCCAAGCAAGCGGATCACCTGATGTTAAGTGACCGCTACCCATAGGTCAACAAGCAAATGAGTCGCAGATGCGTTGCCTACCTTTAATGGGCAAAGGAGGGGAGAGTCAACCCCTTCCCATCCTATTTTTATTAGGAGAGGATGTAAAAGGGATACGCACTGAAATCGGGCATCCGACACCTTTAATACTTTGACTTGACGTCCGTCTTCTGCGAGGTCGTGTTATTACACCGGGCCGGCCCATTCGAGCAAAAGATGTGTGCTCTTTTTAAACCACTTTTAAACCGAAAAATTAATCACAATTACGTATAATGTGTAATTTTACGCATAACAAATATTAGTTAATTCCATTTGTGCTACATAACACGCTACACGATCTCAAATCAACTAATATTTTAAGTACTACGTACACTCGTAGTAAAGGTTTATTGAAAATTGCTAAGTAAAAGATCATAAAAATTATTTTTTTGAAGCGAAACTTCTATATAGAAGAGGGGGATTTTTCTGTTACGAAAAAGCGTAACGGCGGCGTGGAGGGAGTTTTTCTGGTTGTTAATTCGTAGCTACGCTCCTGATTTACCGACTTTTGTGTTTTTTTTTTATTCGACAGGTAGTAGTGCTTGTCCCCTTTTTTTAATCAAAAACTGACAAGTAGCTTTTGAGTTGTTCTTAATAACGTGTACCAAAAAGTCGATTAAAAATAGGACAATTTTACTTTCTTGGCTTACGTAGGATAAACTAAAGGATTTACATTAAAATGATGTATGAAAATTGTATCTCTTTAAATATGCTGAATAAAAGTCCGCGATGATATATATCTATCTTCTATGGTTGTCTCACAATAACCATTTTTTTTTAAAGAAACATAATTAAAACGCATACGCCACTATCTTATTATTCGTGTTCGGTATGAATCCTTATCCATTTAAATGTCTTAGTTATCAAGAGAATTTAATGTTGATTATAACTACCTTTTGAACTTCCTTCTGACCAATAGTGTAGAAGATATCAAAAGTTTAAAAATACGCGCAACTAAAAAATGCAACACGTAACAAAGAAAAGGACAATTTTTCTTTTGAATTTTTTTACTCCGTGGTACGTTGTACTTTTCACATTCACGGTAATTTACGTTTAACATTTCGATTCAATGATGTAACATCACTTAATTTGTCTAACTTATCGCCAAAGTTCACTTTAAGATATTAAATTATATACATATAAACTAGATATTAAATTATATACATATAAACTAGATATTAAATTTATTTATTTTAAAATATATTGATTACTTAGCAATATTAAATCAACTCAATTTGCCGTTATAGCTAGAATCTAACCATCTAAACAAAGTTGGCCGAAAAGTTAGCGTAAAGCTTTAATGCTTTAATAGAAAAACATATTATAATTTAATTGTCGTGATGTTTCAGTTTTTGATTTAAAAAAAAACTATCGGCTTTTCCTAATCAAGTGAAGTCTTAGATTTTTGCTTATAATCTTCACACAGAATGACAAGATAGTTTTTTCACTTTTCTTCCATAGACATTTTAAATACCCAAATATTACTCACTTTCATACGCGAAACAGACATTTCTTGACACGGCAATGGGAGTCAGTTTTATTGCATGTTGAAAGGATGAACGAAGAGAGAATAACGAAACAAATTTCTACTGCAAAAATAACTGGCAGTATTGGGAAAACTCGTATCGTGCAGATATAAGCGATATAAGGAGCACCCATAACCGACGAGCATGTATGCGTAGATGTATGAATGTAGAAGAAGCGAGAGAGGTGTGCCAGGATCGTGCCAAATGGAAATCCGTGGTCTCTGCCTACCCCTTTGGGTTATGGGCGTGAATGAGCGCATATTTATTTATTTATTTTATTTTGCAAATATAATTTCTGAGTACAAAACGTAACTTGAGTATTATTTTCAAGTTTCAATATATTGATATACGAAAATAAATAAAAAATAATTTAACATAACTCTTAAGATGTTCCTTAGGTTTGCACTAAATGTCTTTACATTTAGATAATTTTATGCTAATCTTTATGGCAAGAAACCAGGATTGGATATTCAAGAGAGAACGCAATGTTTTTCCGTAACACCAACGGAAAGGGAAAACCCAAAGCCACGTCAGTGTCATAGAGACAGAAAAGAAACGTGTTCGGGACTGTACCGTGAAATTCATGGAAAAGTAGGTAATAAAAACTTAAATAAAGCACACCTATTTCACAGGTTGACATGATCGAAACTATAGATAAAATCTATCTTGACTAATATTAATATAATAAATGCGAGTGTGATTTTGTCTGTTTGTTTCACTTCAACTTCTCTCGACCGATCATTACGAACTTTTGTACACACATTGTCAGGGGTACAGAAAATGAAATGGACTACTTACTAATAGACTTATCTTTTATCCCGAAAAAAAAAAAACTATTTCCGAAAAACATAAAGCTTTTATTCACAATATCGATTGTGGTGGATATCGATGTTTTACGTTACGCGTTACGTTACTAATAACTTTGACATGTTAACATTCGAGGTTATTATTTTACAAAAAAAATCCAAAAATGAGAAACCAATGATTTCGAAGTTGCAGGAAACGGTCTAATATTTAGCTATAGTTTACTAAAACGTATAAAATCCCTTAAGTAGTTTTTGAGTTTATCTTCAGACTGACGCAGCTAAAGGATTTTGTTTAATAATTGGTAATACACAGCTTGCACATTACTGACGCTACTTACTGTCACATAATCTTTAACAGCACAGCTGTCAATGTCACCTGAGTACTTGACAGGAGCACAGATTAGGTACACGACTTCTATGAATTGTTGACCTAATTTATTTATACACATTTATAGATAATTTGTATTTGGTTTTGACATGGCCGTAACCCTTAAAAGTAATTCAGTCCTATTAGCTGACCCCTTATATAGGTCTGGTTGATTTTAACACCCGATTAGAGTAAGAATATGTTTTCAGTTTTGGTTTATAACATGGACCGCTGCAAGAAATAAAAATAATTGTCAATTACAACGAGAAATGTATTCCTTATTGTATGACATTTTGATTGGTTGGATTATTTCCAGAGTTATTACTTTAACGTTTTAAGGTAATTTCAAAGTTTTCTTTGTTTTATTTATAAAGACAATCTGTGTTATAATAAAAAAAAAAAACTGGCATAAGGACCGCCGACAGAAATGAAAATTGAAAACGGTTGGGAAGGCGCGACAATACTTCAAATCAAATAAATAGTCAACAAAAATAAACCCTTGTATCTTAATAATAAAATTCAAAATTGAATACAAGAAAAATAAATTAAAAAAAGTTCATCGAAACTGTTCCAGATTTGAAAAAAAGCATCTTGCTGACGCATATTATTCACGTTAACCTATAAGATTTTCCCCTTCCAAATATCGTCTGACGCGGCTAAAGAAGTTATCACTTCAGTAACAGGACCAGAACTTGATTTTACCAATACGACTAACGGTCCTTCAGGAAGAGGGCGTATGCCTTACTTGACAGCAAAGCATCTGCAGTTCCTCTGGTGTTATGGATATTCATAGGCGTCGGTGATCTCTTAACATTAGGCGACCCTCTGCTCGTTTGACCCCGAATCCTATAAAAAATATATAATGTGCTTAAAAACGTCTTAAACGCTAGCAACATACTAATTTTAAATTATTATTAAATTTTAGAATAATACGAGATTTGGTTTAATATTTCGGTTTTTGAATTGGCTAAATATTATTAAGAATATTTGCTCCTTATCTCTTTACTCGAAATAAATGCTTGATATAAAAATGCGTTCGATCCATTTAAGTTGACATTTATTAAATGAAATAAAAATATACTTACATTATTTCTTTCAACAGTCTCGATATCAATATTTTTTTATAATAAACGGCTTTGTTTTATACTATGTTACACTGTTAAAAACAAAAATCATTACTGTTGTCATTTTCTGATGGATTTAATAAAACAAACTGTTAAATATACTGTATTTGTTTCTTTTTTTAACATTGACAGCCAGTATTTTAAAAATGGAATGTATTGGTACTAAAAAGTTTTTATTTAGAGGTTAAGCAAACGTGAGTATACGGAAGTCTGTGGTCTGCTCGCCTTCAAATTGCCAGAGGTCGAAAAAGCGCGGGAATTGTTTCACAATGAAAATAAAATTATACGTTAACGAGCAAACAATAATGTAAGTATTTATAAAAAGTGCATCTGAATAATTGTTTTTAATTAAAATTTTCCTCTATATGTAAATGAGGAACAGAAAAAATTATGACAAACTATATTGAATTGAAAATAACTGCGAAAAACTCTGCCACAATTATGTTTTAATATAAAGAAAAATTAGATAAATAGTAGCTTTTGTTTTGCTTTTCAATACATTGCAATTCAAAATCATCTTTAAATGGCGCCATTTTTTTCTGAAATATCATACGACTATAAGATATTTATTCAGTTTTAACCTCCGACTTAATTGACCATATCACAGATTATATATAATTGTATCTGAACGCCATGTTACAACTCTCAATGACATGATCATATTTTCCTCATTTGTCTATGACACAATAATTGCCTTTCAATTAAAAAACTCCATAGTTATCTAGTAATATGATCACATTTTCACAATACATGTTTGTCCGCTTTTATTTCCTGCAACATCTGGTATTTCCTTGTAATATTTTCCCAAGACATAGCTCCGTCATAGTTTACCTAAGACTTCCCTATAAATATTTAAGATTTCAATCATAAAGTAAAGATATCATTACGTAATAATAAAACGAATTCCCTCTCGCCACGTCTGCTTTCAAAAATCATTGAACACATTGTCATCTTTTTGTGACTGACTTCAGACTGTTTGCCTGAAGGAGGCATCTACAGTTCCACCGGGTTTGAGGTGGCAGAGCGCAGGGGGCGCTTAGCATAAACCTCTTTGCAGTAACTAAGGTCGACAGCTCCCTCGAGAGCCTCGGCTTGGCATGTTTATATAATCAGATTGGGACGCTGAGCTTCTAGGTCGCTTCAGGGGATGCTCTATGGAGTGACTGGGCTCAAGAGCTCCAGACTCGTGGGGAACTCGATACGCGTTTAGCATCCGATTTGAGGGTGCTCGAGACATTATACAAGTATTACACAATATTATACAATATAAATGGATGTTAATGGCCGTGGAAGAAGGAAAATTGTTGTGCACATTAAGTGGCAACAGGACAATGATGATGAAACTATCGGAGTTACTGAATTTAATGGATGCCTAACAACATAGTTGTTGCAGTGACACGGCAGTTGATAAAGTCATAGCATCTAATGTATAAATAATGAGTT
>JWHW01059364.1:145337-174680 GCA_000931545.1 Papilio glaucus
TTAATGGCCGTGGAAGAAGGGAAATTGTTGTGCACATTAGTGGCAACAGGACAATGATGTTGAAGATCGAATCGAAGATCTGCGCTGTAGGAGGAAACTATCTGACTTACTGAATTTAATGGATGCCTAACAACATAGTTGTTGCAGTGACACTGCAGTTGATAAAGTCATAGCATCTAATGTATAAATAATGAGTTATATGTCTAATCTGTCGTATATAAACAAACAATAGATATTTAAAAAAACAATAAAACCGCCTGACTGTACCGCTATGATGCTCCGTGGAAGATGAATATACTGACACCTCACTCATCAGAATCGGCAAAGATGTTCAGGCTACAGGAGGCCACAGTGGAACGGACTCTGTGACTCCTGTTTGTGCGACAATGAGTAATCATTTACATCGAATCTATTAGCAGTTGGATATCCGTACGCCACAAGATCTTGTTTCGATTCGATTAAATATTAAAATACTTTCAATTATACATATATATAAAAATCTTGTTTGTATGTTTGTTTGTCTGTCCTCTATGCGTTACTAAAATAATCGTGATGTAACTTTAGTAAGACGTTCTTAGGCAGGGGTTTCTAGCCCAAAATATCTAGATATAAATAAATAAAGTGTTATTCGATATAAATCGAACTTTTTGCACAATACTTTAACAAATTTGAAAAGACGTGAATAAAATTAGCTCCATAACAAACATAGCTTATAATTTATACTATAGCATGTTATACTCAAACAAAATCACCGGTCAAAAGTGTTTCAAAGACAGTGACAGCAAGATTCGCACATGTCAAATGGTGTAAAAAGGATAGCGTAATTAAAATAATAAGAAAAAAGAGGACAGCTAGTGTTTGTCACCTAAACGTAACTATAAATGACGTAAGCTATAGAATAAGCGTCCTAATTAGTACGCTTCCGACTCTTCACTTTTCGACCGTTAATCACATATATGCTACTTTTTTTGCATTATATCATTAGCTCTATATATAAAACTTAGAATTTTTTTCACTGATACATTTATAATTTTGAGCCAAATGCCAAAAATCAAGCAGACGAGCATAATAAAAAAGCATTGCCGCTCTTATGTTTTAAAAACAACTTTTTGATACATTAAATTGCAAGTATTATACACGAAATCAACGTACAAAAATTTCCAACGAGGAAAATAAGAAACGAATGCGCGTGAAACCACAGACAACAACTAGTTTACAAAGAGTGACGTAATACGTCACAACCTACGCAATCCGACCGCGCCTCGATCATTCATTTCATAATATATCTTACTTAAAATATATAACCTTACATATTTGTTTAAATATTCAAATAATCTTTTTCGTTTCAAACAAACAGTAGGGTGACCAGCGTTTTTTATGATTAATAAACTATCTCTTGACACAATCCCACCTGGTGTTAAGAAGTAATGTGGTCGAAAGATGGTAAGCATTAATTTAGTAAAAACCTATCCCCTCTTCTCTTGAAGGTAACCACGTCATAATTGGACGGAAATGCAGTGACTGGCTATTCAATCCTTTGACGTACGCACAAAGAACGAAGTTTCGAATCATGGTTTATTAATGGATTAATTTTAATAACGCCCGTAACCCAGATTTTTTAACCGTAACAAATTTGGCATGGTTCTGGCACGCTTCTCTTGCATGTACATTCATAAAAGTCTTCCTGTAAGAAAGAAGGAAGGGGCCATAATCCAACACGCTGGCCCGGTGCGGTTTCTTCACGATGTTTTCCTTTACCGTTTTTGGAGCAGTGGTGATGAGATAAATTACGCAAAGTAATGCGCGTGTCTGGGTTCGAACCCGCGACCGTACGTAAGTCGGGGCCTAAACCACTGAGCCACCACTGCACTGTTGCAGATTCACGGAGAAAAAAGTTACGATAAAAATGTGAAATATGAAAATAAATGTCGCAAAAACAACAAAAAAGCTAAGAAAAACTTAGTTGTTGCAATTTTATTCTAAAATAATTCATTATTATTTATATTTAATTCCTTGCAATAATTGCATTTACCATAGACTATAAAACAATTCCAAAAAAAAAAAACGCAAGCGTTTTTTACACCAAGCTATCTAAACGACTATTTAAAAAAACAAGGGAGTCATTTTAAAACTGCAAATCATGATTGATTGAACGCCAAAATCACAATTTTTT
Organism: Papilio glaucus; assembly: GCA_000931545.1. Classification (NCBI taxonomy): domain Eukaryota; kingdom Metazoa; phylum Arthropoda; class Insecta; order Lepidoptera; family Papilionidae; genus Papilio; species Papilio glaucus. The sequence goes on from JWHW01059364.1 coordinate 147,511, forward strand.
TATTGAATTCTAAATAATGTACTTAAAATAAATACTTACAATTTCCATTTTGTCCTGATCCAGGGCCTTGTGGAATAACAAAACTGACACATAGAAGAAGAAAAACTAACTGGCACAAAATATTCATTTTTGAAGATTAAAAAATATTATATTCGTTTAATAACGTTAACACTAAATTCAACTAATATTATTGGTTATTTAATAACAGATTAAAATATCGTTATTTTAATTTTATTTCGTAAACATTTTTTTTTTAAATGAAGGCGGTAATAACGTCCGTCAAGCGAAAAGATCGACGGCACACTGGACCAAAGGTGTGCAAGACGAAATAGGTAATTTATATTGAAGGTAAGTTAAATACGCAGAATGTTTTGGTTCGTTGATTAGTTCACTACCGAATGACTTATAAATCCCAAGTTCGATTATCATTTGGCTATTTTATATTATATTATCACTAACTGTTGCCTGCGGTTTATTTCCCTTACTTAAACATTTTTGTAATATTGTTTTTTTTATAATGTGTTTTATATATAAATGTAGCCTATGTTATTCAGCCATTCTAATGGTGAAGTCAATCCTATAGTTTATTGCACACGCGATGTCAGTTTTGGAACACTAGACAAAAGGACATAAGTTAGGATTTATCTAAAAATAAAAACTTTTCTCGTTGGCTAGAAAATACCTTACCTTCATTTACAATATGTCTCCTACTGCTATTTTCGTTACTTTTTACTTCGTTAAGTTTTGACTGTGGGTACTTAGTTAAAACAACAAAGTTAATATTGTTACTGTCATTGGATCCACGGAAGCTAAGCTCCCATGACGATATATGAATCATCAGTATTATTCTATTACTTATTTTAAAATCGTTATATTTTTTTTTTAGCCAGCATAACCTTCTCATTTAAAATATTGTTGTCTTGTACGTTGTGTTTTGTAGTTTTGACCTTGCTAAAACCTACCCTCAGGATAGTAGAGCCCTACACAAATCACAATAATTCTTAATCCGTCACTGATCACTGCTAATAGAAAAAGCAACATAAATATTGTTGGGATTTCCCCGTAACTGACGAGATTATATTGTTATATATTATTATTATATATATTATTATCATTTATTCCTACGTAGATGCGTAGGAACGAAATGACACTCAGTGTTTATGAGAAAAAAAATAGGAATATTATTATTATACATTGCTTTTTTATGTGTTTTCAAATTTATAACAAGATACTTAATAAATTAAAACTATTAAATACTAGAATGTTCAAAATAAAGCTGCGTGAATGGTTTATTAATAATAATGTGTATAGCACTAGGGACATCTTTGAATAATGTTGATGAAATTTTTGCATGCTATTGATATTATGGCGAAACATGTTGACCAATGTAATATTTGTAAGAACTCGTAATACCGTGTTTTATGCAAATACACGTATTATTATTGACCTAAAGTAAAATGACCAGAAGAACGCTAACATGGATGGTAATTGTAATGTAATTTCAAGGCAAACAGGGATCAATAAAAAAAAACATATAAGGATATTTCAATGCAAAATTTTAAATACTAGTTTCTAAAAACATAACCTTCAAATTGATTCGCGGAGGATCGTAGATGTAGACCGGTTGTGTTTAAAACAAGTATCATTATCTATATATATGAGACGACCGATTTTGATGCAATTCAGGAAACGTTCAGATTGGCCTAACGGATGTTTCTGAGAAGTTTGATAGCGATCGGATCGAAATAATTAGCGCTACAGGGCGGATCACTAGCTATAAATTATAAGATAGGGCTTGACCATAATAGAATGTAATGTTTGTTAATATGCTATTCCAGACTGTAATCTATCTGTGCCAAATTTCATCCAGATCCGTTCAGCCGTTTTTGCGTGAAAGAGTAACAAACATCTATACATCTTACAAACTTTCGCTTTTATATTAGTAGGATTACTCATAACAACCAGGAAAAATACGCTACAAACGTATGTTTCAATCAAATTTAATGAATAAAAAAGAGAATTAAATATTGTCTACATAGTTGTTACTAAGAAGTCGAAAGGAAACCAGTTTTGAGTCAAGCCCGACAATTGTTGAACGCGACGGATTGCTCGCGGGGAAAGCCCTCACGTTGTACCTCGTTAACACATCTTGACGTCGGTCAATAATAGTCTCCTGAACAACTTGGTGAGCAGATGGTGCTCACCATTCTGGCGGCACTGGGTAGCTTTGCATATTTTTTTATTTATATTTATTTTACCAGTACATTTACTAATTTTTCACATTTGTTAGGCAACGCATCTCAACTGTTGCAGATGCCTACGGGCATTGATCACCTAATAAGGTGAACTGCTCGCTCGTTTGCCACCTTGTCCCATAACAAAAAGGTTATGGGAGGTCGGAATGGAACGGACATGCACATAAACCCGCGAAAATCCTCCTCCTGTTAAACAGCTTGACCATTGAAGAGTGAGGTGTTATTAGATTTGTGTTCTTCTGGAAGTGTCAGACAGTCGATCGAATTTATTACTTGTTTTAATTATGCCCTTTTACTTATAAGCCAGAAGAGTTTTACTTCCCTTGTCAATAATTGAGATACATTGCCATCCTTTCCACAATAAAGCGGATACGATTTTTTTAAGTGAAATTGTTGAGGGAAATTAGAGGAAATAACGGGTTCGATGCGGGATCTACCACTGTTATTAGAGCCCGTAACAACATCTGTCGCACGAATTGGATGGCTCGATCAGTGAAGACACGCATCAAGAAGTTAAAAATCATTTATCTCTATACGTTTAGCGACTGACTAAAGAATGACTGGCATCGAATCAAAAAAGCGGGTCGCAAATTTCGACCAATCAGCGCTCAAAGTTCGTTTTGTAGACAAAGACATTCATGTCTATTGGATAAATATGCGCCTGCGTCACGTCGCCTCTTTGTAAAGTTCCTAAAAGAGAAACGGTACATTCTCAATAATTCGTTAAACTGACAATGTGCCGACCGTTTAGAATTTGCCTAGTCCGATTATAAAGCGCGTGCCGTTACAATCGGTCGGTGACATATACCCAAAAAAATAATATAATAATACAAATGGACACTGGCAACTTGTTCCAATCCTTTGCCGTACGTACGATGAACGACGATTCGAATCGTTTTGATCGAATAAGGAGAAGAGAAGGAGGGTGGGGATAAATATGAAAAGAAAATATAATTTCTTCTGTTTGTCTCCTCGTCTGTCTGTTAAAGGTAGGCAACGCATCTGCAACTCATTAGGTAGTTGCAGATGCTTGTGGGTCACTTGATGTCGGGTGGACCGCTTGATCGTTTTCCACCTTCTAATTATAAGAAAAAAATGGATTTTCTATGACTTTCCAACTAGCTCAGCCGTGACCAGAGACCACAGGTAGAAGCAACTAACTAAAAAGTTTAAATTGAAGACATGTTGATAGATCTTGTTAGGACTTTAATTTTTAATTCTAAACACTATACACATCACAATTTAGACAAAAACAAATAAATATGCACAACCACACATAATTTTCAACAATCAAACTTGAGGTTCGTGATTACTTGATGGGTAACTTGCATAAGTACTGATTGAAATGCCGCTCGTGTCCGGATCCCGAGAACCGAGGTCTCGTTTAGAATCTGCCTTCTCATTCTTCAAATAAACACTCGGTTCAACATCTAGATCCATTTCAAAACACTTTTGATAGGCCTTTCGTTTTTTCGTCGCTGCCATCTTGGCTTTCGGCCGCCTAGAAGGTTCTGTGTTCTTCTTCTTTTGCGTCTTTAGCAATCCTTGGCACACACACCGATTCAGATTATTCTGACCGTTAGTTCTCTTACGGTTGCATCTCTGTTTAGTTATAGTTTTATTCCTAACTCTGTTCTCGAACCTGGTCGTTGGCTTCCTCTCGTATTTTCTCCTGGTTCTCGATCTTTTTCGCCTTAGCTCCTTATTCCTAACGCCAAAATTAGACATACTATAAGTGCAATCAAGCTTATTTGGCATAATGGGCATTGCCACCTGCAAACAAAAGATATCACAATTCATTTTTATTATTACAGTAGCAAACGAGTGATCAATGTTTATCAACATTCCAAAATAGTCAAAACAGTTTCTAGAGATTGATGTGTTGCCAGCTTTGTGGAGTAAAAGAAAGAAATAATAAAAAGGCGAGAATGGATGAGGTTTACTAAACTAGACTGAGCTTCTACTTCAAGCCCGTATTCTGTAAGGTCGAGGCATTACCCCGTTCGAACTGGTCCATTCGAAATTCTTACGCGTACCGATTTCATCCAACTTTTGTTTCAATGAGACAAGTTTAACGCAAAGACAACGACAGGCTCACCAGCTGTCATGTCTGTCCGTAATTCCGTTCTTTCTTAAATTGGCATCACACAAAAAACAATACCATCCATTCTGCGCAACCTGGTTCTGAAACGATAAGGACTTGTTTTTATTGGAGCTCTAGTCGACCAACGAGCTACAGTTTAATCCGCGAAACATACGTTTAAAGCTTCAAATAAACTCGAAGAAAATCAGAATGGAAGACGTAATTCTCCCTTAATTGATACGTAAAGCGCAAGAATTCGTCATTGGGTGAAAGGTTTAGTAGAATACCATGTTAATGAAGCACGGGAAAAAGTGGATGCATTACATTATGAGTTGAATCACTGAGACATATCTTGAAGACTAAAGAATTGCAGACGGCTTATGCGTCGAACGGCAACAAGCTAGCCCCATAAAATGGGTTAGTGGAGGAGACATTACCAGTAACCTTTTCCAGGCCATCGAACTCCTACCTTGGTGAGAGACCGTCTCCTGTCAAGCTCGTCTCTTAGCTTCGGGTAGGCGGTGTTGTGGTTGTGGACCCGTTCCACGCCGTCCTCGCTCTTCGCGAACCTGGTTTCACACTCCGCTTGGTTGCTTTCTTTAAACAAGTCGGCCGCATTTCTTATTATCTGTGTAACAATATGCATGTCAGGAATCACTTGCAAAAGAAAACACAATTCTAGTTCCGCTGGTCAGTCTAGTCGTTTGTGACATGCCTATTAGAGGAAAAGACGGACGAAATAATTTGTAGGGAGCCAAGAAAAGTGCGTGCGGAGCTGAGAAATGGCCAGACCGCGTGCGGGCGATTCGGCCCGTATGACCTGAGGGTCAGTGGGGCCATGGGTGGTGGTGGGATACCTTCCTAGTACTCGTAGTCGTTTTTGACAACGCTTAACGATGGGGCTCACAGTCGGCTGATAATACGTTTGGTGTGAACACGTTCTATTCATCTGCACTATAAAAACTGTCAACTGCCCGTTAAATATCTACAGTAATTAAGGCAGAGATAAAGATACGTTACTAAGCCATGCCTTAGCCAAAGAAGGTGCTTTTTGACGTTTTAAACATGACATTAATTGGACTAGCTGTTTCCGCGACTTCGTCCGATATTTATTTCACTGACGTCGGACCATGAACAAACTTCACCGTAATTGAGAATGCTGTTGGTCTATAGTGATCGTATGTATGGGGTTAAGGTAAAAGAAACAGATCTGTTCATTTCTACATTTAAGACAATTTTCTTGATTATTTTCAAATCTTTTTTGATTTCTCGTGCTTTCAGAACAGTTTGTTTTCTTTTATGCGTGACTCAAGGGTCTCAGTTAATAAATTCCAATGTTAAATAAAAAACACAGAAATATTTAATGCGAACAAATTGTATAACGTTTGCAATTTTGTGATTTAACGCCATCTAGGTATTAAAATTTGAATAACAATAGATACTATGCTATATATGTAGTGGAACTTTTTTAATTTTTCAAATCTATTTAAAAGAATGATTTTATCTTTTATTAATTTACGCCGAATGGTTCTTTAAGCCAAAGATTAAGAATAAAGAAAAAGTTACTGGATATGTAACCAGGAGAAAGGGAAACTAGGTATAACCATTACCTCCGCCGGTTTCCTGTCACGCATGGGCATGGGGCCATCGTCTTGTATGATGGTAGTCATAATGCCGACGATGTCGCTCAGGTCCATGATTCGGAAGGACATCCCGGGCCTACTGGATCCGTTACGGTCATCCATAAATCATCATGTCAGGTATCTGCAATATGGAATATCAAAGTCTCGTTACAAGTTGTTTTAGAATTAAAACAATTATGTTTCAAACCTAAAAGAAATGAACAAATGAAAAACGACTTTCGCAATTTTCGCTTGCGCCTGGCTAAAGGAAAAGTACCTAAATTTGTGCTCACGCCCGTAACCCAAAAAGGTAAGCAGAGATTATGGATTTTCATTTGGCGCGATCCTGGCACACCTCTCTCGTTTCTTCTACATACATCTACGCATACAAGCTCGTCGCCTACGAGTACTCCTCATATCGCCCTTCTTTACTATGTCACTAATCTGATCGATATAAGTTCTCCTGGGACGTCCCCTGCAAACACTTTTTGTCTTCTTCACAAATTTGTCTTGTTACTCTCTTCATTCATCCTTTTAACATGCCTGAACCACCAAAGTATACCTTTCTCAATTATAGTCACAACATCCGCTTTTAAGCCACATACATCTTAAAGATCGTATCTCAACGGCATTAACTCTACTAACATGCTTTTCCTGCCACAACCAGCTCTATCTTTTAAACTCTAGTTATAAAAACTCTATTAAATTTTCTCTGTCTCTTTATAATGCTTTTACGAACCCGTACAGATAACTCTTCCACGATATTTGTGTTTTATTTCTTCTGCCTCACTCTCGCTTCCACTCAGTCACAACACAATAACACTCAGTCGTGTTATAACTTACCTGCTTTATTGTTTTATTAACACTTTTTTGTAATATACTGTAAATTTTGATTTTCTAATCACTTTTCGACTTTTTATTTCTTTTTCGTTTTGGTTATGATTAAATTCTGTGAAATGTCACTTTGACATATTTCTTTTTTTTTAGTCAGAATGTATAATGTTTTAATCGGGAGTTAATGAGGTTTTATTCGGGACTTGGGACTGCATAGTGATCATCGGTACGAACACACCCTCATCTCCAAAAAGATTTAAAAGCGAAGTTCAGGGTATCTTCTCTAACACCTAATACTTCAAAGTAGTCACACGCACTATGAAATTTAGTCTTTAACCAACCGGTTCAATCGAACTGCGTAGCTTGCCACACTCGTAGCAGGCTTTAACACCCTGAGAAAATTACCAGGATTGCATCAGTTGTAAACATACCTATAGAGTCGAGACTAAAATGAAGAACTCTCTAGAATAAATAAGTTTTACGCAACCGAATTATAAAAAGTAAAAAACGTCACAGATAAGTTAAAGCTTAAGCTAAATTCCAATACGTGTTTAAAATGTTTCGAAAGTCCTAACTTTAGCCGAAGTAGTTTCGCTGCGGTTAAGCTACTTTTCATTTCCTACATAAAGTTTTCGTCAGGCTTAGCTGGTCAGACGCTTAATCACCGGACATGCTTGTTCGTTTATCTCCTTTAAAATAGTTAAAAACAAATAGAAGTTATCAAAGAAAAATATTGCAATAAGCCAAAAACAAAATGAAAACAAATTAACAATTTGTTTTTCTTCACTGATTTAAAACTTGTAAACTGACTAAGATATGCTATTGCATAGTAGATACAAAACTTGTAGCAGGCTTCAGCGTTCTAAGAAAAACTACCTGGATCGCATAACAAGAAGGGTAAAGGTGGAAAATATGTACCTAGTTTTTCTAATCCGCACCAAAATCGTCGAAAATCCCGATTAGAACGCAAAATATCTACATTGTACCAGGCTACTATAAATTAAAATGAGTTTTAAAAAAACTTGCATTAGAAGGGGAGTGGACACGGTTGAAGGGAAAATCCTTTAAGCAAGGGGGACACAAAAAGAAAACGGGATTGAATTTTCCACGGAAAGACGGAAAATATCTACATTGTACTAGGCTGTTATGAATTCGAAGGAGCTATCGTAACCCGAATTAGTGTTAGAAAGAGAAATGTGAAAGAGGAATAGAAAAGACCGCGCATGCGTTGAAGAACAGATGGAGGGAGAGACTGTATTCTTAATACGGCATACGACATTTATACCCTAATCTGTTCAGATCAAGACCTAGATTAAATGTTTTTTTTTTCTTTTTTTAGTCCATAAAAGGTTGAGAACCCCTGGTTGATTATTTCATTGGATATTGTTCGGGTCAGACATGCTGTTATCAGTATATTTTATTGACAATAGATGGCGTTAGTTATCTTATAAATTATGCTTTGTATTTTGCATATTGTTTAATTTTAAATCAAATAAATCTGTGAAAATAGGAAGTCTAAAAAGTTATATTATTTTGATACTACAAGAAAAGAAACTAATTTTACATAATATTTATAAGTTTTTATCTACTGTCGCCTATTTTGTTGAAAACTTATGGGTTGACTTCGACGCCTCGGATGATTCCATTTGCTAAAATAAACCATTGCTTCTTAACGATAAAATTCAAAATTGACTACAAGAAGAAATTGATGAAACAAAACCTATTAAAAATATCAAAATGTAAAATTCTATTTTTGAATTGCGGTGGTATATGGTTCATAATGAATGTATGTACATGTGAATACCGGTCCGGCGACCAATTTACGCCGAATGCACCACCGCTTATTCATCAGTCCGTCTTCCGGTGAAAAAAACGGACGTCTTACAATCCTAGGTAGCCTGTGTACCATCACTGATCATACACTGAAAACATCTAGCATGGATGACTTGGTACTTTTAATTCAAATTTAATGTTTCAATTTAAATGAAAGAACAAAGCAAGTCTTCACTGCAAAATAAATCGAAACATTTCCTTACCGTGGGTTTCAACTGGCGTATAAACTTGTCGCGATACATGTTATCTTTCTCTCAGAAAAAAAACTGAGACGACAATATGTTTTGTACGAATGTTTTCGGCAGTGTAACCCACGGTTAACTAGGATTACCAATGCATAATAGGTGCTTCACTAGCTCAATAGTTATTTTAAAAATTTGGAGAATACACATCCAAAGACAACTGACTTTTCAACATGTCAAGATGTTTAGCCTACAGGTCACAATGGACTGGACGTACATCTACACAAATAGGGACTGGACCCTGCTGTCGTTTGGGCAAAAAATTAAAAAGATGACTAAACATATAAAATAAGGAAATTAAAACCACATTTATTTATTACAAATCTTACTTTAATGTATAATCCACACATATATAGTGAAATTTTTAGGGTTTTTAAATAGCTCATCTCATTAAATTGCAACTGCTATTGTAAACAATAGTTAGTTTATTAACAATTTGGTATACTTCCACTTAAAAGGTTTTATGCTGACATTATACTCCCTTTCTCCCTGCGGTATGAACTCATGGATAAATGCACTATGAAACTCCCGGAAAGATTATGAATCCACTGAGACCTTACTCTTTAAAATTGGTTAAGCAGTTTAAGCTACATTTCACAATGAAACGGACATACAGACATACCTGCGAAAAAGAAGTAGAAGTGACTGGTACTTATGGACATCCACAACTAAGAGTTAAAGATAGAAACAACGAAAATTGTATAAGAAAAAGAGTATCAGCTACTATTTTTAGTTATTTAAGCATAATCTTTCTGTAAAATTGTGATGAACAAATTAAGAACAGTTTAGCATGGGTATGTTATGAGGGAAGAATAGCATGTGTTGTTTTATATATTAATATGGATGGTGTTGATGGTAGAGATAAACCTAATAAAAGACGGATGTAATGCGTGAAGGATTACATAAACAAGAAAGGAGTACTGAGATGACTCTGGTAGATAGAAAGGTGTTGGAAAAAGAAAACAATGACCCCACTAAGTGGGAACAGGGCAGGTAAATTATGGTTCTGTAAAATTAGGCTTTAATTATGAAAACAAAACACATGATGCTAGACTAACCCAAGCATAGAGCATGAAAGACATTTTTCATTTAAGATACAAGTAATTATAGATGAGCTATTTTGTTTTGACATTTTTTAAAACTATAAATATTAAAACACATTTCAAGTAGTTTACAATTATACCTTTGAAAATGCGAGGGTTTTGCTTTAAAGAACTTAACTTCTATCTGTAAGAATACAATTTAATTTAAACTTTGTATAGGATAAGATTTATGAAATATTTAATATTACAAATATTTCATAAATATTACACTAACTCCAAGTTATTATCTAAAACAACTGCTTGAAATTAATTGGATCGGACAAATCTAAGATATGAAAGTTTATCATTGTGTTAGACTTGAGGATATACAAATAACTCATAAGACTACTTAGTTAATGATTTTATTGTATTCATGTTCTGAAACAGCGACTTTGACAGCATATATGTTTATCCTCAGTCTCATTACAATACAATAATTGTCTCATTCTACCCATGTAAAGATTTAAAAAAAAAACGAATGATACAGAACTAATATTATTTTACACGACAGAAATGTCTGATATTTCAAAATACAAACCAATTTAGCAAAACTAATGGGAAATGAAACAACTTCAAATGGTGGTCCAAAATATAATCACATACTTTTGAATCTTACAAGCTAGAGAAATTAGATTATCGTCTTCCACGACCCCGGCCACCACGGCCGCCTCTCGGTCCACCGCGACCTCCGCGGCCCCTGCCTCTGCCGCCCCGAGCACCACCTCTTGGAAATCCTTCGCGCTTTCCACGACCCTTTGGTGCGTCGTCTAACAACAACGTTTCGATAGGTAGACTGTCAGGTAACAGATAATATCTAATATTATTCCCACGTATACTTAAGGTTTCCAATTGAAGCTCTTCTTTGTTCTTCAATGTTACTTTTACAGCCTTAAGATGTGTATTCATTGCTACATCCACCCCTGTGATTGTGCCGTGAACGACGCTACCGTTCTTAAGCTCGATTGTCACAGTCTCGTGACTTAATTTCATTAAAAACCGTACTAGCTTCATTATTACAATATTTTTGGACCAGTTTTTAAGTGAAACACTAACGGCGTCGTCTTTATCTAACCTCAAATTCGGCTAAACAAAATTATGGCGGGCGGCTATGTTGCCAAATGCAAAAATAAAAGTAGTTTAAATATTAAATCTCTATGGTTACCGGAAAAACTTTTAAAATAGCCTGATAGCTTGTTGATAAATAATTGTAATGAAACCAAGGCAACAAGGATCTACGAGCCCATACTGAAGCATATTTTTTATTTAATACACACTAAATAATATACGTTTTTAACTTTAAAAATTGATTATTTCAAACCTGCTTTCTATATTTAAAATACGTAAGAATCTATTCGAATGTATGTCAATCAAGCCATCATTAAATCAGGGCTTCCTTTCAATTTAAAGATAAGCCGAATTTGAAATTTTCCCAGAACCAAATATTGCATACCAAGTGAGTAAAAGTTGAAAAAAATGACTACCGAAGAACCTAATGCTGAAACTGAAATCGAAGATACAGAACCGGAGATAACAGAAAAAACTGTTTCAGCTCGATTAATTTTCACTGAAGAACAGGTTATAAAATTTAATTACTATATTGTAGTTAAGGTTTTTAAAATAATTTTTGTCAATAAAATAAAATCTTAATAGCAATATTAACATTTAAATAACGCTTAAAGACACTCAGAAGAAAAATTAGATCTAGGAAAGTGTTTAAGTTTAGCTTTACCGCTTGCCGCTTTAAATACTGTGCAAAAGCGGTGTAATTCAACAGGCATCGTGGATTGATAATGATTGATTAGATGAAGTAAACTACGAGTTGCGTACCCATACTTTAGTATTAGAGATAATTTAACAAATCAAATCACATAGCACTTTAATTTTTTTTTAGAAAAGTGACCTGCGTGACGCTTTTAATTTACTCGATCACACCGGAGAAGGAAAAATAAAAGCAGATGACTTTCGTGTAGCAATAAAAGCTTTAGGTAAAGTTCAATATCTATGCACAAACTATTCTTTTTAATTATTAAAAACATAAAGTATTCTTTGTTTTTATACTTTGATATTATTATTACTCAATATGATATGCGGTTGCAGTGACAAAGAAAAAATAGAATTAGTTGATTCCTATGAAAATAATAGTTTTGGATTTAAAGGTTACGAACCCACTAAGGAGGAACTGCAGCACATGATAAGTAAAGTTGATAAAACACAATCTGGAAAGTTAAGTTTTGAAAATTTTGAAACTGCGATTATGAGAAAAATTATGTCTCAAGACAGCGACGGAGATATTATGAAGAGTTTCCGTCTGTTTGACGAGGATGACTGCGGTAATTTTTTTTCTTTTCTAAGCAAAATTGGTAAAATATGGTTGTAAAGTCTTATATTGTATTAAAACCGCCATTACATATTGATTTTTTACATTAAGAAAAAACAATTGGTTTGAAAACTAATTAGGCAAACCTTCATTCCCATTCAAAATTGGTGTCAAGACAAAATGGAAGGGTTATGTGAACACTAGGTATCAACATCTGTAACTGCCAAGAACATATGCGTTGTCAGCCTTTCTCAGGGGGAGTGGACATGGAACGGGAGAGGACAACATGGGAAGGGGATACCTCCTCATCAGACGAAACGCGAAAGTATTAATAGCTGTACTTCATGCCTAGTGTCTGTGAGGTTGTCTTACTTTCCCACTCAAGCCAGGCTCATGCGTACAACGGCTGCTGGCTGCTGGCTGCTACACGTACTGGCTCTACCACAGATCAAACCTAGTATTTATTGCTTATTTTTCAATAAATCGCAGGTTATATAAGATTTGAAAATGTGAAACGAGTCTCCGAAATCTTGGGATTTGAACTTACCGATGAAGAAATTGAAGAAATGATGGATGATGCAGACAAAGATTATGACGGATTTGTATGTACTATTGCTTTACATCTTATTATACTATCGTAATGCATTTATTACAAATTTAATTTGTTTCATGTTTACAGATTTCCGTACAAGAATTTATGAGAATGATTAAATCGTCAGTTCGCATTGAAACACCTTAAGTGTTATCATGACTTCAATATAAAAGAAAATTGCTTCTAAAGTAAATATAATGTAACAGATCCAAGTAATTGGGGATAGCTTGACGTTTTGGGGGGACGAGACCTTCCAGAAGGTAGATTTTAGCTAAGTAAAAATTTAAAATTCCATGAATTCTGATGATTTTGAGGATTGAGGATTGACGTAAATATTGCTGACCTTTGGTTTTTTCTCCCTTATACTCATCAGTAGCACATGAAATTTTTTTTTTGGATTTTGACGCCAGTTGTTGGGTAACAAGGATATCTTTAGATACTAACCCTACAAAAGATCGAGAAAGATCAAATTAAATTTATGGGTCCATAACGTAAATTTAAATTTGAGATAATCTGTCAACCTGTATAATCATTCGTTATCACTTATCATAGACAATATAGAATAAAGTTTATTTCACCAAGTTTCCGTTACGTACAATTGTATACAATAATATTATTTCATTCAAATTATTTAATTACCATTGCCAATTTACCATCATTTGTATTCGTAGTTATGTTTATAGTATATGTTTTATAAAATATAAAAATAAATTCATAATATACAAAATGGGTAAGTTTTTGGTTTAACGATATAAAATTTTGAAAACCTACGCTTCTATATTTCAAAATGTGTCAAGAAACCAAAGAAACCTTTGTTTTAGACATGAAAGAACTAAACTTACACGAAAAATGCGAAAATCTCATGAACGTGGTCGTTGAGACGCGTAAAAGATTTGGTAAGATGTGCGTGAAATATGAACAAAAAACTTCAATAATAGAGAACAAAATATTAAACTTACAGTTAGAATCTTTATCTAAATTGAGATTTCAGCCTCAATATCAAAATCTTGGCTTAGATGTTGATGGTGTTAGGCAGGAAATGAATAATTTCGTCACTGACATTCAAGAAAGAGAAAAGCGAATTGAGAATTTAAGTATAACACTAAAAAATACAGAGCAAATTGTCGTACAGCTAAAGGAAGATAAAATAAGCAAGAAAATGAAACAACCCCTCACTGCAGAGGCAAGGTTAAGAGTAAAATAATAAAAAAATACAACTCAATATCTGTTTCTTGTCGCTTTGCATGTTTTTTTTGTAGGTAAACACTTTTGACTGGTGATTTTGTATGAGTATAACATTATGTATAGTAAAAAATATAATTGCTTCTACCAGTTATGTTTGTAAATATTTCATGTCACCTATTTTTCCAATTTCAAGGAGGTGTATAGAAATCTTGTTATGCTGTTACATTGTAATCATTATCAGTCAATAGATGAGGGCATCCCACAAGGAGTGGTATAAAGATTGGTGTCATGCTACCATTTTTTGAGATTATGCCAAGCGCATGCTGGATGATCCTGTACATCTATCCTGCATACCTTTATCTAATGAACAGAGTTATTGAGACAGTAATGTAAGAACAGTAATAATTTAGATGACAATATACTTATTGCTCAAGTGACCCAGAAGGATGGTTGTGGTTTTTTAATATGTATATTTATGTCCATATCATTGTGACCTTAGCCTTAATTAATTTAGAAGAGTATGGTGCCATTCATTTTGTATTCTTACCCTGAGTGTCATAGGGGTAATGGTGTCAGGTCTTTTCGTTTTTTAAACTAGTGTTTATTTAAATAAAAATAAATATGCGCTCATGCCCGCAACCCAGAGGGGTAGGTAGAGATCATGGATTTCCATTTGGCGCGATTTGGATTTACTAATTCTGTTGAATGCAATAAATTTTGTTTATTATATTAACATCTTGTGATTAAATGTTTTGTTGAAAAAATATATTGAAGAAAAGTAATTGCTCTTGCACTATATGATGGCACATTCATGAAATAGGCTTAGGCTAAGCACCTTCTTTGCTCTGACACATCAAACCCAGTGTAGCTGTAGATGTCTCCTCAAGACATGTTGTAGACATCCTCATGTTGTATAAGCCCACTTTTCAATAGGCATGCATTGAGCCTGTCAGTATCTTTGTGGAAATTAATGATATATTTCCATCAATAACTCTAGAAAATATTTTGTCGCCTTTTTGCGTTATGTATTATATTATTATATTTGTACCCATATTTGTTTTTTTTTTATAAATTAATAATATTACACTTCAGAATTTTTATGACAAAAACATAAAGTAGAATATTATTTATCACATTAATCGCGGTACATGGAAATCTATAATCTCTGCCTACCTCTGTGGGTTACGGTCGTGAGCGTAATTAATCTTCTAAATAGAATGTGATAAGCAAATGATAGGTCTAAAGTAGACATCTATCTATGAAGATTGATTAGTCTTTGATCGATAACATTTGAAATATGGAGGATGACCTAAAGGTCTATGTTACCAGGTAATAAAATTTAAATAAATATGGAGGTGCATCATCTTGCATGAGAAAAATTAAATAAGTTCCAAATTGACGCTTTCGGTCATTGAACACTTCTTCATAAGGAGATGGTTCTCTTTACCAACTCCTTACCTCTACTAACTACCTCCCCTCTTCCCCTGCCTCTACAGTTCAAAATGCTCCGTTTGAAAAAAGCGCAGCATAGACATCGCAGTCACAAACTAACGAATAATAAAAAGTATGAATGCCAATGAATTCACTATTTTTTATTTTTGTTAACTGCCAATATTGGGCAATCTCTTGAATGATCTTAAAATACATTTTTGTTATTATCGATTATCAGCCTTTATTCGTCAATAATGAATACTACACTACAACCATTGGCCTGATTATTAAATAATACATGAAGTATGGTATAAATAAAACTATTATTTAAAAACTAGAGCAACAGCTAGGGGAGCCAAAGTGCGAAATCGGTTATTACAATTAATTTAACAAACAATACATTGGCGTAAAAATGTCCACCAAATGGCGCCGAAAGACGATTACCTTGAAAAGTCGAAAAAAGGGGCCGACGCCAAACTAGTGAGCTAGTATATCCCATAGACAAGATCAATAGTAAAATTCACACTTAAATTGTTCCACTCCTCTCTTCAAACGGAGCTTTTATGAGAATAAGAGCTTTTCCTTACTTTTTTTTATTATGGAAGAGTGTAGTAAACTAGCAAGTGGTTCACCTTTCACATTGTTAAGTAACCGCTACCCATAGCCATCCGCAACAAGCAAATAAGTTGCAGATGCAGTGCCTAGCCTACCTTACCTATAAATAAATAGTAGAGGGTATTTAACCGGTCGAGACGGCCCATTCGTGCAACAGATGTTATTGCGGGCTCTACTTGTCGAAAAAAGAACTCGGGAGATCGAAGTCTGTCTTACTTAATTGTGGTCATAAGTGTTTTGATTTTGTTTTAGGCATTTTTATTTAAAAAGCGAGATAGGTGTGCCAGGATCGTGCCAAATGGAAATCCATGATCTCTGCCTGCCCCAACCTCACTCAGGGTTACGGGCGTGCGCATATTTATTAATTAATTACAAAAATAGGTAACATAAAAATAAAAATCTTTGGTAAATTTTTATAGTCTGTTTATAAAACAAAACATTGTCGTTTTATTATTGATGCCTCTAGCCTCTAGGCAACCATTTGAAGTTAAAATAACAGTTGTATGGTTATTTCGTAAAGTGTGAAGGTAGGCATTCTTCAATAATGTTCTCAATCCAAAAACTTTATCAGGAACATTGCGTGGTGCCTGATGTAATTAATATAGCACCATCTGAAATTGTAGACATCCAATATCCTAGCGGCGTGAAAGTTGATATGGGTAAAGAATTAACGCCCAAGCAAGTTAAAGATCGTCCCGCTGTTAGATGGGCAGCAAAGGAAGGTGAATATTATACTCTAGCTCTAGTAGATCCGGACGCTCCAAGCCGCGAAAATCCTAAATTTCGTGAATGGCACCATTGGTTAGTAGGCAATATTTATGGAGGTGATTTGAATAAAGGTGAAGTGCTTTCTGATTATATCGGTTCGGGTCCACCAAAAGGGACCGGATTACATCGTTATGTATATTTGATTTATAAACAACCCGAAAAATGCGATTTTTCGAAAATACAGAAACTCCCCAATAATTCGGGAGACAAGAGAGGAAAATTTTCGATTTCTAAATTTGCTGAACAGTTTAAATTCGGCTCGCCTGTTGCTGGAAATTTCTACTTTGCAAAATATGACGACTATGTGCCGAAATTATATGCACAATTAAAAGGCTAAAATATTTAATTAATTTGTGCAACCGATAAACTGCGTTATTTTTTTATCTGTGCTCACGAGTGAACGAAACATGGAATGGAACAGCATTTATTTGTCTATGGTTTTGATCGATAATTATTTCCGCCTCCGCGTGACAATCGCATTTTTGGAGCAGTCGCCATATAATCCGCCATTACATTTTGGAGTTTGCGTAAATTGGTCGTTGCACTGTCTGCGGGCATAACACACCGAGCGGTTATCAGTGACAGATTTTGGTGTTCGTGCGTCGTATCGCAGCGTTTTGTTTTAACAAAGAGAGCTACGTTTAATCGTATGTCCATCCAGAATCTCAACACATTCGACCCATTCGCCGATGCTATCAAAAGCTCGGAAGACGACGTACAAGATGGATTAGTCCATGTCCGGATCCAGCAGCGGAACGGGCGCAAAACTCTGACCACGGTGCAAGGCCTGTCATCGGAATATGACCTGAAGAAAATCGTGCGGGCATGCAAGAAGGAGTTTGCGTGCAACGGAACCGTCGTGGAGCACCCGGAGTACGGCGAAGTACTGCAGCTGCAGGGCGACCAGCGAGAGAATATTTGCCAGTGGCTCACTAAATCGGGGCTCGTGAAACCGGAACAACTCAAAGTGCACGGCTTCTAAGTTCCCGCGTCCACAACACATAACATGTTCTCATCGTGACATCATCATAGTTCTATTAAATATAATGAGATTGTGCGCATTATAACCCTAAACGAATATGTATTTAGAAAGCATCGATGTTTACAGAGATTATCGGACACGGCCTTGTGGCCCGCGCCCTGTGCCTTGCTGTCACCCTATTGTAATATAAAAAGTGGATATTTTTGAATACAACGCCGTCTCAACGTGTCGGACAGCTTTAGTTGCAAATTATCGCCGAATGAAATAGTAATAATCAGTTTTTGTTTTTCCTTTTATATTATTACGTAAATATAAATTGCTGGAATATATGATGTCTCAATTAATAATAAACATGTTTTTGTAAATCTGTTTTTTTTTGTTCATTTGCACTTGTATCGACGTACCTAACGTGTTGTTTACCGCTGTGTTAACCTTGTTCGTGTCAAGATTTAATTAACAAGCAAATATCCTTCGTCGCAACTAATGATTTACCTTGGCAAGTGGTATCCACACATATAATTTTTGCTAACATTCATATGGTAAAGAGTGATAATTTTTTTATAAATATTCTGCCGCCCCGTTGGCACCTAACGGTACACCAAGTGTGCAGGTAGGACAATGTGAAAGTAAGTGTCTCGCTAACGGGGATTTAGTTTTCACATGTTGGCATCACCAAATTAACAAAACCCATTAAATCTTTGCAACCCCTTAACTTTTTATTTTAGTTTCATGTAGTTAGGACTTACAAGTTGATAGGTTTTTTTTTAACAGCCAGTACTTAACGATTATTTGAAGTTAATGCCTGGGTTTTTTTCCATCGACTCATGACTTCATTACATTATGCATGGAACTGTTTATAATTGTTAATATGGTAACTATTGATATTGTACTCGATAAGGCTTGTGCGCAAACCGGGAAGGCGACGACATTATAGAGACATGAGTCATGACCTCGATTTAGCGCCGCAGTGTATGTGGTGCAACTATGGCCTAGAAATTTACGATAAATAAACATTTTTTTCATTATACTATGCAGTTTTAACTAGGACGATATTTTGATTTAGCAATATTTTTTTTATTAAATTAGCAGTTCGACTGCTTGCATAATGTTAAGCAATTTCAATTGACGTTTTTATTCTGGAGAGAAAAATATTATGAAAGTTCGAGTCTCGACAGAAAGCGAACCTTTGAAACGTTGGAGACAGCAAATTTTTGGTAATTCCTTTGACTATGACGGAAATCAGTTTGCATTACATTTATTATCCCATAATGTTCCTTTTCTCTCAAGATGGTTGCCGTTTGTTTATGTTTAACTAGCTTATCAATATTGACCATATTTACATACGTAAGCATAAGCATAAGCAGTTATGCACGAGAAGTCCGGTGACGTCATAGTGACGTGTTAGTAGATGACGTCATTATATGATAGGTACGTCGTTATAAATAATCCTAGAACGTCGGAAGCAATTTCATCGCTCGCTGTACAAGAGCAAGGTCGCACGCTGGGAGATCAAAAGGAAGCGAAGGAATAGATTTTTTACTTTGTTAACATAGTAATATCATAAACCACAAACGTAGACACGCCAGCGACAGACGTAAAGATCGCAATAGTTAAGGTTGCGAATAATAATATTGTGTGTTAAGATTCACACACACACACAGTACAGTATACTTATTTCTTTACATGTAGGATGTAGGGTCAAGCTATCGACTGGCATACTGAAACATGCTATTTTCTACGCCTTCAAGAGAGTCTCGTCCGCAGTACGCTTCGGCAACTTTTTTCAATCAACAAAACAATTGCAGTAACCATCAAACTATATCAACAGCGAAAGGTCAAATAAGTAGCATTAATTAAAACCGACGATAGGATGGAAGAAGGGAAATGACCAAACCACTATGTATTTTTGTACATTTTCTAAAATGTAGAACACCATGTTCACTACAATGTATTAGTTGGCATATTCTAACCTGCGCTTTGTAAAAGTAAGTCATACCTGGTGGAATTAGTGCAGTCAGAGACAAAAGTAATTATATTATAAAGTCATATGTAGTCCTATAAATTTTATTCGTTTTTATAACATCCAACCTTATTCTCCATGTGCATGTGTTTTCGACATCCAATACGCATAAAATAATATTCTGTTTCTATTCTCAAGCAGCTTCGCTATGTTTTCTGGTTCATTCCAACAAAGATTCACACAGACTGACTAGACAGCCTTTGAAATACCTTGTAGTATTTTTTTTATCTTTTTCCAACAAGCTTACAATTTTTATATCTTTCACATTTATGTTGCTTGGTGCCATTAAACATTGGCTGTTTATCTTGGCACTGCACAGTTCACTTTTTGGATTACAATATTAAAACTATTATATAAATGTGTAGCTCTAGCAGATACAGAATTTTTTTTTTAAACTAATTCCAAACTACCGCGGTGCTGTCGTTACTTTGTTTTTTTCAGTATGCGATGGGTAGTTTTGTTTTACGATGATCTTAGTATTGTTAGGCCGCGAACACACGGGTGCCTTTGACATTAATTTTATATTAAGAAGGTATAATATACACCTTTTTTATTTCAAGTATTTATATTTATAAACCTTCATCTTTACGTATATTTTTTGCCTTCCGTCAATGTTTATTTATTCCTAATTTGTTTTCTTTTTATTATTTTTTCCCAAATTTCTCTTCCAGATAGTATAGTTTTAGTTTATTTTTAATATTTCGAACATTCAATTCTTTTCGTTTTTCTAGAGGTACACAGTTAAGAGTTTTAGGTATGAAATATTTACACATCCTACTGCCATAGTAATTATTAACTTTAATTAATGGATATAATTCCTGTGTCTTGGATCTTGTGTTGTACTTGTACTGTTGTTCAATCTCCCCTATTTCTCCGAACATAACCTCTACTTTTTCGTGTACTGGCACTACGTTACAAATTTTAAATAGTTTTGAGTGATCTTTACACATTTCTCTTGTGTGGTGATGGACAATACATTTTAACAGTCTGGTTTGCAGATCATATATCTTATCTAAGTATGTCCGAAATGTCCGCCCATAGCTAATTAAACCGTATGAGATGATTGACTCCCCTAGGGCATGATATAGGTTTAAACGTATCTCATCATGATATAGGTTTGAACGTATCTCGGGTGATATAGATTTTGGACACTACGACTCGTAACTTTTCACATACATTTTCAACATGATTCTTCCAGTTCATTCTTTGATCAATCGTTAGGCCTAGGTATTTGTAACTTTTAACTACGGCAATCTCTTCACACGTACACCTCACTTGTTTATGTCGGCATGCGTGGTTATGGCCTATTATTTTAATCGAAATCTTGGTCTCCCTCAGTTTAGCTTAAAATTGCTTAATATGAGAAAATATATTCTATTTTGTTGTTTAATGAAATGAGGCCTTAATATGGCCAAAAGCTTGAAGCTGGCGAAAGTTACAGATGCTTAACTACAATAGTTAGTTAGTCATTTCATTATTTTGACGTTTGACATTTAAGTTTTTCTTGACACAAAATTTCATGTTACTTTCGCTAAATTCAATAATCTTTGCAAATAAAAGCTAGAAAACTTATGTTAATAACGGTAGTGATAAAATGTTTATGTTCTGGTATATTTAGACAAATTAATATCTAAGAATTATTATAATTATAAAGGTGTACAAATAAGGTATTTTCGAATTTAATTTATAAATGTGTTCAATTGTACTACTACATATCTGAAGACTGGTTTTTATTTGATTTCCAGCAGTTAGGTCGTATTTAAGCTTAACCATGACTGATAAAGTGCTGTCTCTCGGTCAGCGTGTTTTAGTGAATGCTAAAGATGTAAAAGGAACTGTGGCGTACGTCGGCTACCCCACTTTCGCTTCAGGAAAATGGGTTGGTTTAATACTGGATGAGCCTAAGGGAAAAAACAATGGAACACTCCGTGGTCATGCTTATTTTCGTGTAAGTAACGTTATCCCAAGACAAAAGAAGCTATGTTTTATTCAGTCTGAAATTTTAATAATCACATTAATTATGAAGGCACGGAGGTATATGCCATCACATTGGAGGCACCAAATTTATGTAGGCATTTTTTGTAACACTTGTAGACAATTATTTTATCATTTATTCACAACAAACACATATGTAAAATATAAAAATCAATGGCATCTCACAAAGACTCTAAGCCGAATTACAATAAAGCAATTGAAATAAGACATGTAGGTGTACATCCCAAATATTGATTGAAGAAGTACTACACCCTCACAGAATACTAACTGGAGACCATAGGGTTGGCAGCAAGCACTTCACACTCTGGATATGGTCCAATCACAGAAGGTTGAAACTCGATCTGCCAAATATTGTAAAAAATACCCTACATATTAATTTAAATATTTTTTTCATATAACTAACTTTAAGTTGTGCAGGATCATTTCATTTTGTAAGTGGCTTATTTAAATGACTACTATGTTATGCTATTTATTGTAAGTGACAATCAGAGTAAGGTATGTGTTGTCAGCCTTTGTGAAAATTAGGAAAGGAATTGTTAATGAAAGCAAAACACGGAGGGGATGTGAAGACATAGGAGATGGTGCCTGTTACATCACATCAGACTTCTATTAGTAAAATACTTATATTTGTAGAAAAAATTCTTATTTAGTAATTAATAGAATGTTCGAAAACATAATCTCATGAATGTATCCACCTATCTTTTTGTAACCATGACTTTTATTTGGAAGATTTTGGTTCTCTTGTGAAATATTCATTTTGTCACCCAGACACTGTAATTGTAAATGTCTATTAAAAACATTTCAGTGTGAGGACAATTACGGTGTCTTTGTTCGTCCAACGCAAATCCAGCTGTTGGACGCAGCAGACAACCCTATGGACAGCATGACTACATCAGCAGAGGAACCGACAATTGTGAAGTCTTCCAGTAACAGACGTCTGAGCAGGTATGTTGGTGAAGTATGAACAGTGTGTTGTGTTTTGAGGGTTAATACGGTTACTAAGAGTTGGTCTATATGGTCCTACAAAGGTTTTAATGAGATTTAAATGCAATGAAATCATGAATGTATCCTTTTTAAATATTTCAAACAAAGTACATTATAAATTTATTATTTCACAAGTTTTTATGGTACCACATTAGGTCCCTTAATTCTTCACCAAATATTATTCTAGAGTATATGTTTGCTGCCATTAGCAGAACAAATTTTGTTCAATAATTAGTTTATGTAAAAAGCTTCATGATGTTTATTTAGTAATATCCTCATGCTATTTATAATATATAAATTATATTTAGATATGTTTAGATTGACTATAAAGTTTTGATTTTATAAAAAAGCAGCCAAATGTTTGAGAATGTCGACTTGAAATTAGACTACATTCAAATTTTGGATAAAACAAACAAAAACAATTACAAAACATGTAAATTTTTTGTCTTGGAAAAAACCTGCATCATCATCTCCCTCCCCTTCTCTCACTTATGTGGGGTTGCTATAGTATGACCTTAGTGCATACTGTATTCGGCTAAAGTCTATACAGCCAGCCGCTTACCTGACGCCAATCCTCCTCGTGAGTAAACTGAAAAAAACCTACAATAACATATTATTGTTAGATTAACACTAGATCTGAGGTTGACAAGTAGTTTCAAGAGAGGTCTGGTCAACAGTTGAATTTTTCAATTCAATATCCAGCAAAAAACATTAGGGTTTTAGTTAGTAGCAGGGACCACTTGTTCATTTACCTCCTTGTGGAATGCATACTACTAAAATTAAAAAAAAAGATTTGTCTCTACCAAAATAATTTTTTTGGCTTTAAAAGGATACATTTATGATCTACAAACTATTGTTGAACAGATCAATGAGGGTTGAAATTGTAATTGCTGCATGATTCAATGATCTCATAAGGTGATGTTTTATCAATAGGATAGATGAAAAATATATTTTATAAGGTTGGGAATTTTGGTTCCATTGTGCAAATTTGTTGACATTAATGTATGATATTTTTTTATCTTAATTCAATTTAACTGCATATTTTATTTATTAAAAAATTAATAATTAACACATCATTTAATATTTTTTCAATGTCTGAACATTTCAAAGTCCTCGCCCACAAATGTTAACACCAAGTCCCGAGAGATCACATACAAGGATCAAATGGTACAATATTCACATTATGTACAGGATGCAAGTAATTTCTACTTATGTCCCTGTATTGCCAGATGACACGGAGTGTTTAACAGTATTGCTAGTTGCCAGAGATTAATTGTTAGCATTTGACAGCTGTCAAAAATGTGTTTTTGGTAGTTTATACTACCATTATGGTAGTTTTTTTAGTGGCTATTTAGGTGTTTTGTGTTTAATCTTTAAAAAAATAACATTTGCAAACAACATTCATAAATTGTGTGGTGATTGTGAGAAGTTCTAGTAATATTTAGGTAGTGTGAGAAGTTCTAGTAATATTTAGTTATTATCTGTCGCGCTTTGACACATGCAAAATAATACTTTTATCTCTTTTTATTGCCAATCTACTAGTAAAAAAATCAGTGGTCTGTTTTTTTTTTCACGAAATAAATTGTTCTTAGTTTTTTTAAGTCTTTTCGAAATTTTCGAGTGTTACATTCCATTTTCAAAATACAAATTTGCTTAATTTTTATTTTGTGTCATATAAGTAATATAGGAACGAAGGAAGAAATTTCCTAATTTCAATGGAAAAAATTTCATCCAACACATTTATATTAAAATCATAGACATTAATTCAAATTTGTGAATAGAAAAAGACTACCAGAGTACATTAAATTTTAATATTAAACATAGCCTTCAAATATAATTTGAAGGCTATGTTTAACAATAGTTAGTTTGATCATCGAAGAAAGAGATAGGCTTATCACTTGTCACTAATGAAAGCAGAACAATTTAGCACAAGATGACTTATTAAAAATAAATTAAGAGCTTAAACGAAAAAAAAAACATGTAAAGCACCTGTATTTTATTTAATTTTTTAACTAGATGGCGTTTATCTCAATTTTAAGATCAAGTTTTTTTCCTGATAATCCTCATCAGGACTAAAAGAAATGTATAAAAAAATATATTGTCATCAGCCCTTCATACATGTGTTTTTCAGTTAGTGAAAAAATACAGATTAAAAGAAATCTCTTTAATTAATTACATAGATGACATGTGAAGGTTATAAAAGCGTGCTTAAAAATTAACATACAGTAAGAGCCAAGTGTGATCTGACCTTATGTCGTCTTAAGTGAAAGTTTCTCTGTCTGGGGCCTACTGTCTACAACCTACTCCCGGACCACGTCACAGCGGCTTAATTCATGGCTTATCCAGAATACCTTTTTATTCTGTTGGAGAATTTTTAAATTAAAAGAATTAGTATCAATATATTTTTTTTCTTATATAAAATATGGTATTGTCTTTTTTTTCCTTCTATTTTGTATTCTATTTGTTTTTATATTGTAATTTAGTAAATGTTTGATTTTGACCTGTAATTGTGTAATTACCAATAAATTTGTATTTAAAAAAAGAATGATCTCAGTGAATGGACACAAACAGAGAAGCTTTCAGGTTTTATAAGATGATAAAGGTCAGATAGCTGTCGGCTATTAGGATAATAGTTGCAATTAACGTAATAAAGTAGGTGCACTGATTCTAATTGAATGATCAAATTATATTCTAGTCTAATACCACCAAAATTATTTTCTAGTCGTTTTGTCTTTTTCTATCCACAAACATTACATATTAACCAATAGACTGATAGATTGTTTTGTTCCTGGCTAGTATAACAGTCGCCCAGAGGTCTAGACCGACCACGTGAGTACTAAACAATGTAGACAGCACTCGCTTAGCTTGTCACACAAACAATGGCTTTACAATGTTATATGATTTAGGTTTGAGAGACAAGCAGTGGTCGATTTTTTATGGAACAAATAAGGCAATTGAGCAAACGTTTTACCTAATATTAAGGTGACCGCTACCCATAGACATCTACAACAAGCTAATGAGTTGCAGATGCGTTGCCTATTTTTAATCGACAGAGTAAAAATATATATATATTTATTATATATGTTTCATTTTCCTATCCATCCCATACCCCGTGTAATCCTCTTCCCCTTAGGGAATTCTCAATTTACCCTGGGGAAGAAGGATGGGAAGGGAATGGGCTTACGACAGCTCATCAGACGAAGCGCAGCATTACAAACACTTTTAAGGAGGACAAGATTTAATGTTGTGGGCTCCTATTAAAAGCATTGTGTTGTGAAATACCATGACCTCCCAGAAGACAGGCGTGAAGCAGAAGTATTTGCGTTCCTTTTGAAGTGAGGTGCTTGAGACCTGATTGTAGTAATCTTTCCCTCCCATCCATTTCTAATAAGGCAAGAAAAGTAAGGGAAAGGTTTGGTAGTGTAAGGTTTCCTCTGTCTATTGAAGATGGCAATGCATCTGCAACTTATGCATCTGTTAGTTTGTTGCAGATGCCAGACTGCTCATTTGCCACCTTCTTGTATAAGAAAAAAGCTCGTTATTACGCTCTTTATTCTGTGATGTCGTACTTTAATATTAAAAATTACAATCTTAGTTCCTTGTCTCTCAAATCTAAATTGATAATAGTGCTATCTCTTTCGTCTATATTATGCATTTATTTTTAGAGAATATACATATATAGAGATACGCTTTGTGGTGTAAATTTCATGTTGTCTTTTTTTATGGAATTTTATTTATTAATTGCTAATATTTTAAGGTTTAATTTAAAAAATTTTTTTTTCGTATTTTGTTTTAAAAAAAACGCTTTTATAAACTTGCACCACTAAATAAGTAATTATTGAGAAACCACTCTTACTCTTTTAAAGTCGAGATTAAATTGAAAAATAATGACTTTATATTTCAATATTAAAATGTAGATAATTTAAACTTTAATGATATTTTTAGCTACATTTATTTAAAAATCAGCCAATCACTTTTGCAACATTTGTTTCGTTAATCTCTTCATTCATCATTTCAGCATGAGCACAGAAACATACCTTTCTCAATT
This sequence comes from Papilio glaucus, assembly GCA_000931545.1. NCBI lineage: Eukaryota > Metazoa > Arthropoda > Insecta > Lepidoptera > Papilionidae > Papilio > Papilio glaucus. Next base: position 174,399 of record JWHW01059364.1, read on the forward strand.
CTAGTCACAACTTTTAAGCCACACTTTTCAATTTTAATGCTATATACTTACACACACACATAAAATAATACATATTAAATAGTAATTGTAAATATAGATATAGTTACTTGTTACAGTGGTGCAAGTGTCTAATTGCTTCGGAAGTAAATCTATTATAAAAATATAAACCTTAGACACCTTTGAAATACATATATATAATATATATGTCATATAGAACTGAAACATAGGAATATATGCAACATACATTTTAAGCCGATATATACAAAGTAAAATTATAAATTT
>JWHW01059364.1:211478-229806 GCA_000931545.1 Papilio glaucus
AAAAAACATGAGATCAATAATATTATGAATAAACATTGAAAAGAGACAGAAAAGAAACATAAGTAAAGTTATGGATATAAATCAATTATTATTTATTTATTTATTATATTTTTTACCAGAATGTTATATATAATTTATATTTGCCAATACATTTCGTTTGAAAGTAGATATATAAAATAGATATGTTTACTCACGTAATATCACCTGTCAAAAGTGTTCCAGAGACAGTGACAGCAACATTGACACATGTCAAATGGTGTAAAAAGGATAGCGTAATTAAAATAATAAGAAAAAAGAGGAGGAGGACAGCTAGTGTTTGTCACTTAAGCGTAAACACGTAATGTAAGGTATGGAAAAAGCGTGAAGGACCCTAAGTCGTATTGGTTTGCACGTTAAGGCACTTATATATGATACGGTGTTTTAAAATATGAAATTACTAGCTGGCCCGGCAAACATATTCCCGCCCTATAATTAATAGATGGTTCACTATTTTGGCGATAATGGCTTACACATAAAAGATAGATATATGTCTCTAGCTATTTGTAGTACTATTTAAGGTATTCAATTTCCATTATACATTATATACGTGTAACTCTAACGGCTTTCGCTGCGCACACCAGAATAGCTCGTATATTGGCGAATTTATTCCTCCTTACTTGACACTTATCGTTATATTTTGGTCAATTCACGCAATATCTTTATAAATTATAGCCCATGTGTTATTCTGATGTATAAGCTATATTATTGTAAAGTTTCATTAAATCCAATCAGTAGTTTTTGCGTGAAAGAATAAAAACATCCATTCATCCGCATACATACTTACAAACTTTCGCATTTATAATATAAATAGGAAGTAGGATTAGTAGGATGTTCAAAACAATATGAAAAATCGTATATAATCGCTTTAAACAGTTATGTGGACGATACTTTTACCGTCGGGATATCGCATGAGCCCGGGTACTGGACAAGTACAACTGGGATTGTACCCCGCTAGTGCCTTTTTTTTTTTATGGAATAAGGTGGCAAACGAGCAAGCGGATCACCTGATGTTACGTGAGTGCCACCCATAGACATCCGTAACAAGCAAATGTGTTGCAGATGCGTTGCCTACCTTTAAGGGACAGAAGAGGGCATAGACAGGAATAAGGATATTTCCTTTTCCCCGTTAACCCCCTCCCCGTCCAATCCTCTTCCCGTTACCATCCTATTCTGTTGAGGAAAGGGTGGGAAGGGGAAGAGGACTGAAATTAGGCCTCATAGAATGTCTGAAGTAGACTAAGACCTAGGCCCGCTTGCTATAACTACCCCTGTTTGCTGCAGATATAAATGGATCTTGTATCAACAGGCAACCACTAGTCGATTTTCTTCGTTTTACTAAATATAAATAAATAAATAATTTATTTATTGCAAAACTGTGTACAATGGTTAAGTTATGAAACGCATGCGTATACCTTGTTTTAATATAAGATGGGATTTTCGTAAACAAAGGTTTTTACGTTGCAGTTCGCGAATATTTTCGTAAAACAACTTTATCTCAATAAATTTTAACATTAGCTATCTATATTACTCTATTTCACTTCACTTTATCTCACAATTTCCACAACAATATAACATTTCCGATGAAATTATAAAGTGTAATGGCCGCCATGTATGGTAAGTGACGTTTGTTTGTTTACAACAATCATATCTTGCTATGAAACAAGATATAGGTGACAACCGTTAACCCATCGGGCTTGCAATATACTAAATAATAATAATAAATCAGCTTTTTTTAGAATGTTCCCCACTGCAGCGGCACAGGCCTCCTCTCCGAGAGAGGGAAGAGAGGGAAGGGGCCGCAATGCAACACGCTGGCTCAGTTCTTCAGATTAAATTTAAAAATTTGACCGTTCAGTGCTTTTATATTGGTAAATTGTACATTTTCGGAGGTTAGCAAATGATTTAGCGTTCAGTTATAACTTGTAAGGACTTTACTGGTAAACTATTATTGATCTAATTTGACATTTTCGTTTCATGTGTCAAAGAGCGTGAAAAGGTACCGAGCCATCGTATATTTAAAATAAATTTTAGCAATAACATTCAACGTAAAATGAATTAATTTAATACAAATACCTTCTCTCTGAAAGAACTGAGATGACAATATGTTTCGTGACAATGTTTTCGGCTGTGTGAACCCACGGTAAAATAACATTATTGTTTTATTCCATTTTTATTGTTTGTATTTTGTGTAATTTTTTCGTTTTTATGACTTGAATTAATATGTTTTTATTGGCGAGAACCTTTATATGGCTGAATTTTTTGTTTTTTAATTGTTAAGATTTTTTATTGAAATGAAAAGCTATTAGTTGGTTCTCCAAGTCTTCTAAAATAAAATAAATAACATAATCTTACTCAAGTTATGTTATGTTTCTTGTTATTCAAGCCCTCACACTGCAATCCCAATCCTGGATTCGTCATTGAATGGGCAAATTAAAAAACTACCGAACAGTGGTCTTATCCAGTGGCGGAATGATTCATGAGGAAGATTGTAATATATAATTTAATGTGATTTTTGTAAATTGTATGTACATATATCTATGTAAATGTGGTGATGGTTATTGAAGAAGGTGTAACATGGTGGAAGGTAGGACGACATAAATATTGTTTGAAATTATTTTATTTTTAACTGGGTATTAAAAAACATTCAAGTTGTCTTTCTTAAGAAAAAAGATAGCAAACGAGGAAGCAGTTCACCCTTAATCAAGTGATCGCTACCCATTGGCATTTGCAGCAAGCTAATGAGTTGCAGATTTATTGCCTACATTTAATGGATATAGGAGGTCATAAATAGAAAAAAAGATATTTCCTTTTACTAACCATTCCCTCCCCTGTCATATCCTCTTCCCCTTCCCATCCTTTCCTTATTCGAAAAGGATAGGTAGGGGAACAGGACTAAGTTTAGGCGTCCAGCATTAATCAAGAAAATATGTTGGCAATAAAAATTAAAACCATTGAAAACAAAGCTAATCGACATTGCCCGAAGAATTAGAAGCCTTAAGGGCCGGATACATTGCTTGAAAAACGGATGGCCGATGAGAGCGGCGTCGCAGGTCGCAGCACGACGCAGCGTACCTCCCATTAGATGGACCGATGATCTGGTCAAAGTTGCGGGAGTCCACTGGATGAGGGCAGCAGGGGATCGATCTTTGTGGAAGATATCTAGCTGTCCCGTCAGACTTACCGCCTTTGAATTAATTTATGTTGTTTTACTTTATTACTTGTATTAATTGCTGGACGTATTGCAGTCGGGTCTTTACTGAAGCACATTAGCATATAACCAACATTTTTCTTTTTAAACGACTTCAAAATAGGAATAAGTCGTCAATTCACTTGCATTTTTTTTGTCAATTAAATGTCGTATTTAAATGTTATTCCGATCCGGTAAGTGGTTCCATAGGTATTCAGGATTTCCACGAATTGAAGTTGTTTTCTTGTTGTTAAACTGCGTTTCAATTATTTTGCATACGGTAGAATGTATAAGAAATTTTCTGATATACTAAAAATGTTATAAGAAGATGCATCTTCTTGGTATATTTAATTTTTGTGAATTTTTCATAATTTTATTGATTATTGCGCGCTCCAGCTTTGCTCGGATATAAACATATAAACCTTGGTTCTCTTAGTAGTCTGTGGATATAAAGACAAATTATAAATAAAATATAGTCTATGTTACTCGCTGTGCTTCCTATTGGTGAAAGAATTTTAATTATCGGTTCAATAGTTCCTGAGTTTATCCGGAACAAACAAACAATAATTATTAGATTTTAGTATAGATTTAATCTTTACACACACAACAAACGGTCTTAATACCTATCTAAAAGGTACCTACTTATTTTTCCAATTGACCACGCGTTAATATAAATTTAAATTATTTTAAGTAGATGCTCTTGATAAAAATAAAGATATTAATAAAACAAGCATTAATAAATACAAAACCTTACGGTGCTTGTACACATCACGCTAAGAAATGTCACCGTGTCTGCGGCAGACAGGACTAATTCATCATGTACACGACAATAATTTTGTCGGATCTAGACACGAAAACTGCGGCTGATAAGACGAATAGGAACTTGTAATCGACAAGATTGTTTTCGTGGCCGTTGTTTGTAAAGAAAAGAATATTACTACGAGGCAAAAAATATATAATTGTATATTATATCTATAAAAGTATAAAAATGGTAACAAAAAACGAGAGACTTTACTAGGCTCATCCAATTATGCACCAAAAAATAGTTTGGTAGGTTCACTACGCTTTATCACAGAATGTGACAACTTGTGAACTAATTTCGTATGGAAATCTCCACGTTTCATAAGCTGTTGAGTACCATAGACAATAATATAAGATGTCAAGTCAAATCAGCCTTTTCTAGAAATTTCCCCACTGCAGGGGCACAGGCCCCCACTCCGAGAGAGGGAAGGGGCCGTAATCCACCACGCTGGCCCAGTGCGGGTTGGTGGATGTCACATGTCTTCGAATTTTATTGGTTCTAAGACATGCCGGTTTCCTCACAATGTTTTCCAACACAGTACATTGTCGGGGCCTAAACCACTGAGCTACCACTGCTCAAATGTGAAAAAGCATTCCTAATGTATTAATTATTTACCTAAACCTAATTCCAAATGTACAAAAACTATCTGAACGCCACCGCACCGCAGCAACGTCGCGCGTCTTTTCTAAGCGCATCCAAGATATTTTTCTTGGTAAGCGCCGACGCAGTGCGTATGTACAAGCAACACGAATTCTTACATAGGCCGGACGACTTTTCTTAGCGTGTACAACGTCCCTTAATCTTCAAAATCGGTCTAGCGATTTATTCTACAGGAGGTCACAATGTACATACTGTTACAAACCTTTCCAAGTGTGTATTTGATGCTGTATTTATGTGTAGTCGCTTTTGAAATAAGAGTCTTAATTTACTTTTGGCACGCTTTATATTTTCAGGAAACAATAAAAGAGAACATTACAGACTTGATATTGCTCGCGACAGTTCTATACAGTTCGGTAGCTGACAAGCTAATGACCGATTGACATTACGATATTAAAAAGAAAGAATTTACTAGACCATTCACCACAGAGGTTGTATATTACTACCTCACTCTAAAGAGGATATTACAGTAAGAGGTTTGGCGGCAAAGTGTAATGTAACCGTATTGTACATTATTTTAAATAAAGATTTTAAAAAGTAATCGTTAAAAATACATACCCACGAAAAATGTTACCCTCCTGTCAGTTGGGCAAAAATAAAACCAAACCCTTAGAGGTGAAAATTGAAGATGCCTTCCTATTCCTAACACTAACCAACCTTTTTCAGAGTGCGTGCCAAAGTCAGCCAAGTCTGATACAAACTTTTTCCACGTGCCAACCATTTTTTTAACCCAAGTAAAGTAGTTTTTTTTATTTGTGCTTAAGGTAACCAATGCGCTTGCGTGTCAGAGACAAGTCATCGGCGTGCCAAGTTTGGTACGCGTGCCAGAGGTTGCTCCCCCTGTTCTAGACTCGTACAGCACTAGCTGCAAAAGAATCGGACAGAAAGTCATTGCGGCGGGCAAAAATAAGACTAACGACCTTGCCCGGCTTTGCACGGGTAACACGAATTACAGAAAAACACGCGAGTCGTGTGTCTACATCCTAGGTGACAAAAGATGTTGAAGTGTTGTGTAATAAACTTACTCCGCCATCTGTTACAAACTTATGGAACTTTTAAATAAATAAAACAATTTATTTGCAATATTGAGGTCAATAAAAGAGATAAAAACTATCCTATCTTTTAAGTTGGACCAAATTACACATGGTGGCCAAATTTCATTCTGATCAGTTCAATAGTATCAGAGTTTATCCCGAACAAACATCGTGACACGACATTTTTATATATAGTTACATATTTATAAACATGTGCTATCTCCCTTATGATGTTGGTGTTAAATGTCTAGCGATTATCTATTTAATATCTCTGTCCACCACAACAAGATTAAAAAGCTTGAAGGCTTATTATTATTTAAAGAGAATACAAGACGAATATCTGTTAAGTCTAATCCAATAACTTGATTCTGTAGCTGACGGGGTAGCGGGGTGGGGGTGGTTGAGATTATGATATTAAACCGTTTGAGCTCACCCGGGGGTTGTGGGGGTTGCGCAGGGGCGGATTGTCTGCTAATTGAATTATGTCGGAATCTATAGTGGTTAATTTATATTATAACGCACAGGAATGCACTGGGGCGATTAATTTAGAAGTTATGAATTATAATTTTGAATATTTCAATACTACTTTTACTTTTTATTTACACAGTTATTGTTACTTTTTGCATATTTAATACGAATACAATATGCAAAAAAAAACAAGGAAGATGAATTTACACTAGAAAGCATATCAATGGGCTATTGGCGGAGTAAAAATAATATTTCATGTATAGATAACTATACATGAAATATTATTTTTATATACATATATAGACGAAACGATTTGTATGTGTAATTTCTTTGAGTTTACTAGATATACTAAGTGCATTTTTTGTAATAGATGGCGCTAGCAGTCATTTGTAACTATTTTAGTTTGCATGTTATTTAGTTTTAATGCGATTCAATTTATATATAGAACGCATGAAGAGACTATATATTATACTTATATATTACTAAAAAGAATTCCTAAGAACTGAAATTACTTGGAATATTCAAAATCATTTCATTGTCACCTTAGAATGAAGTCACGTCTGTCTCATATCATATTGGCATCATCATAGGCTACGTATTTCATTTGTAATCCATCGAGCGCATAGCGATTTGTGATATTTATTAAATATTTTTAATAAAAAGCTGTTGATTTAATGTAATGAAATAAATCTGTGAATTCATTTCAAATGATAGCTCTAAATCCGACCCTGTCTCAATCAAAGGCTTTTCGCCGACCGCAAATCACTGCGGGACCACACCTACTAAATCTGGCCCCGCCTTCACCGCGCATGCGCCGTCGCACGCCAATCGCAACCCTACCCCATCCCCTAAAGATGAAGGAGCCATCGAGCAATTGACCACCGCTCGATGTCATTTTTTACCCTCCAAACCGATCGCTAACATCGCCCCGCCCAGAACACGATTTTAAAATATCCCTTCACCCATCATAAACCACAAAGCGATCCGCGGATCCGCCCGTGTCAATTCACTCCTCTAAAATTAACTATAATCTCCTAATTATCTTTAAAGTTAATTAAATATAGATTATAAATAAGTTATGTTTAGTGTTACCAGTGTTATAAAGTGTTAAGTGATGTAATAATGATGGAGCAACGACAAAATACGAACATTTACCCGACGAATCTCACTGACCTTTTATATCAGCAAAGCTTGACACGTTTGACGGCACTGGGTGACGGCGAAGTCAAATACAATACCGACACCTACGCCGAAAATGTTGATAATGCCGACGGATCTTCATCGCCGGTGTCGACCATCGAGGATGCGGATAGCCAGTCGGCTTTCGGCGTCGATTTAACAGGAAAAGGGACAAATTTGGCGGGAAAATCTTTCACAATAGCCGCCATTTTGGGTCTAACGAATGCTGAAGAGGATGCAATGAATCTGAGCGTGCAGGAACGACTGCATCAGAACCAGAGACACCTGCAGAACTATTTATATGCAGGTCATGATATGCAGAGGTTGAATGACGGCTTTTGCAGGAGTATGGTTGGAGTACCACAGGCGTTAGCACAAGGTAAGTTTTATATAACTTCAGATTCCACGTTCTATACAAATTCAACGTTAAAAAGTGAAGCTCAATTTTTGCCTCGAATGTTTACCAGCGTATCGCCGATACCCTAAAATGCGGAATATGCTTAACATCAAAGATGTTACATACCTCCAGATAGAGCATCTGGGACCCAAAAGTTAGGCAACCTTAAGTCGCCCACTGGCGACTTCGTAAAGTCCAGCTGTCGTTCGTTTCCCGCTACACGAATGAAAAATCTCCGTGTTTGTTATTTAATAAACAAAAACAAAACCGACTTTAAAATACTGTATTCAAAAACAAGAAATGCCCTTAAAAGTATAAAATAATTTTACGCAATTAAACATAAGAATCAATTCTTAATCATATTTATTTTTGGAGTCAGCTGTGTTTGGTAGCGATCGGATCAACATGGTACCCAGGCGAAGCCGGGGCGGGTCTAGTGACTATACTAGTGTATACTATAAAGTTCATTTGTAAAATGTTTTCTTAAGGCATCCTCGTATATTGGTATTTCCTTGGCTGACACTGACACCAACTCCAAAAATAAATATGATTTAAGAATTGATTCTTATGTTTAATTGCGTAAAATTATAATATAATTATAATTTTTAAGTGCATTCCTTGTTTTTGAATATAGTTTTTTTGAAGTCGGTTTTGTCTTTGATAAAAAGTTTTTTTTCTCGTTTTTTAGTGAATCTAATTTATATGGGGCTTTCGAAATCACTTGCGCGAAGTTTTTACTTACTTTGTAGTTTAAACTTTTGATATCTTCTAAACTATTAGTCAGAATGATATAGTTCAAGGAACAATTATAATCTACATTAAATTCTCTTGATAACTCAGACATTTAAATGGATAAGGATTCATACCGAACACGAATAATCGCGTAGTAAGTATCGAGTGCGTTTTAATTAATGTTTCCTAAGATGAAAATGGTTATTGTGAGACAACTATAGGAGATAGATATATGTTATCGCGGACTTTTATTTAGCTTATATAAAGAGCTACAATTATTTCATACATCATTTTAATGTAAGTCCTATAGTTTAGCCTACGTAAGCCAAGAAAGTAAAATTCAACGTTGTCATATTATGCATTATTAAGAATAACTCAAAAACTACCGGTCAAATCTTGACAAAAAAAAATGGGACCAATCGACAAGCATTAGCTCTCGAACAAAGAAAGAATCATCGAAATCGGTTCACCAGGCGCGGAGTTCTGAGGTAACAAACATAAAAAAAAAAAAAAAAAACATACACACGAATTGAGAACCTCCTCCTTTTTGAAGTCGGTTAAAAAATGAAGGTTTGTGCTATGAATTCGTATAAAACTAAACCTCATACAAAGAGAAGTGTACGAACATCACAATTCATAAGTAAATAATTAATTTTATGATGCATCCTGAATATTTTACATAAAAACAATTATAAAAACAATGCGACGCCATAACATGTTATAAGCATATACCTAACAAAAATTATATTTAGCCTAAAAAAATAAACATGCGCTAATCCGTACCCCAGAGGAGTATCCAGAGATCATGGATTTCCATTTGGCGCGATCGTGGTACACCTCTCCGCTTCTTCTACATACATCTATACATGCTCGTCGGTTATTGGTGCTCCTTATATCGCCCTTTTTTAGTAAGCCAGATTGGTGGCTTACTAAAAAACAACACTTCATTCATCGTTTCAACATGCCCGAACCACCGAAGCATACCTTTCCCAATTCTAGTCCCAACATGTATTTTAAGCCAAACTTTTCCCTTATAAATGGTATTTTTAATCCTATCATTCAATCTCACGCCTAACATACTTCTTAAGGATCGCATCTCAACGGCATTAACTCTACTAACATGCTTTTCCTGCCAAACCTAGCCCTTATTTCCATTCATTAATACAAACTTTCACATCTACCGCGTGTGAACTTACATTCAATTTGAGGGTTCCGTACCCAAGAGGTGTTCGCTGTCCGTCTGTCACCAGGCTGTATCTCATGAACCGTGATAGTTGGACAGTTGAAATTTTCACTGATGATGTATTTATGTTGCCGCTATAACAACAAATACTAAGAAACAGAATAAAGTAAATATTTAAGGGGGCACCCATACAAAAAACGTGATTTTTTATAGATAATGGTACGGAACCCTTCGTGCGAGTCCCCGGTCGCATTTGAACGGATTTTTGATATCAGGTTTTGCATACGAACTCATCCGTCTCTATGGATTTTTGCCCTGAGTTCTTTTTTATAAGAACACTTTAGCGCTATTTTTTACTGGATACTGACACCATTAACACAGCGGAATCGAATGCGTGTGTGAGTTCTTATGCATCTCTTATAAGTTGTATATCTTGCACGCATATCTTGTGGGTTGATCGGCAACAATCCCTCATGAATTTATCATACCAACTCTTTGAATAGATTTGTTTTGGACAATCATCAAAGTTGATAGAGCATGTTTGTTTGTCGGTGCTTATCATTCTAAAGTCATGGATTTATATATATGGATATGGTGATATGCCTATGGGTAGCAGGCACCTTAGTGCCTGCTACCCATAGGCATCTGCAACAAGTTGATTGCAACAAGCTGGTTGCAGATGCGTTGCCTGCTTTTAATGGATACAGGATATTTCCTTTTTCCTACCCTCGCCCCTCAAACTCTCTTCCCCTTTCCATCCTTTCCTTATTAGGAAAATACGAAAGAAAAACAACTTGATTTTTTAATTACGTTTAAATTGTGCAGAGTTATTGTAATAGCATTTAAAAACTCAATTCAAAGTAAAATAGTAGGTTCAAGGATTATATCATCCAGAAGAATTGTACCCCGGGGAAGAATACGAAACGAATGACAGGTCCCTCGTCAAAATCGGTCAAGCTGTGAAAAAGTTACACTCAGGGGGACCAAACCCCCGCAACGACAACCCTGTACCCGCCACTAGTACTATCTTTAACGCTCTGTTTCATAAAGATTTGTCTAAAAATTCTAACTGTAACTCTTGACAAGTTAAATCTCATTTCGAATCGATATCAGTTCCTAAAAGAAATGAAAAGTTGATCATGCTTTTAGCACCTCAAATGACATTATTAGCTAATTAATTTTTCCGTTGATTAATTCAGAAACTGAGGTAAGACTTTTTTTATAGAAGTAGGTGGTACACGAGCAAGCGGTTCAGCTGATATTAAGTGCCCATAGACATCTGCAAATAGCTGATGAGTTGCAGATGCATTCCCCACCTTTAATGGATAGAGGAACAAACACAAAAAATGTTATTTGCTAAAAAAAAACCTCCCTCGTCAAATCCTTTCCCATCCTTTCCTTATTAGAAACGGATGGGAAGGAAAGGGGAGTAGAATTAGGCCTGAATACTTGACGCGTGTCTTCTATGAGGTCGTGTTTTACCGGTCGAGCAGACACATTCGTACTGTACCACTGTTCGCGTGAAGAAAATTAGTGTATAATTCATTTAAATAATTTTAAAAACCATAAATAATAAAGTCCTATGTATTTTATTATGTTTTGAATTGATAGATACATTGTCCTCATGCAAAAATATGGGGTCCAAAAATCGATCTGTTTCCGACTCTTTCACTCCCTCCCCTATCACTGTCAGTTTAGCATATTTAATTAAATCGTAAATTTGTCTTTTTAAGGGTCTAGGAAAGTTAATAATTGGGATTTATTTAACCTATAGCTTAATGTCTAGTGCTGCTACAACGTTATTCTAGTTATTATAGTTCGATTCTCAAAAATGTACGAGCATGCAATGATATTACAGACATTGTGTACATGAATTTGTCTGTTTGTCTTGAGTCTGGGTGTAATTATCTATTTAAGAACGTATTTACTAAAGAAAAGTAGTATATCAGTTATCTGGTTTCCATAGCGCAATCTCTGCTTTGTTTAGGAGAGATGGCCGTGTGGGAATAATGTCCCAAGATATTATTATTGTATTATAGTAGTAGATACGAAGGGCAGCGACCTTCACCCATAGGATTACCGAATAAAAATCATATTTTATCAAATAAAGTATGTTTGTAAACATACAAGGGCTTGACTAGAAATATACAGAGATATATGCAAGCCGCCATTTTCCGCTCTTTCATTTAATACCCATATTAAGGGAGATGTGAAAAAATATGTAATCCGTCATTTTATGGCAGCGGCCATCTTTCATTTACAATGATATTAAATATATAAACAAAAACAAAACCGACTTAAAAATATATAATCAAAAACAAATGCACTAAAATGTAAAACATAATTATTACGCAAATTAAACATAAGAATCAATTCTTAAATCATATTTAATTTTGGAGTCATCGCATTGTATTCAATTAAATCAGATCAACCAATCTAAAACTGGTAGACTTTAATATCTAGGGAACTGGTCTTAGGCGTGCAAGAAGGAGAAATTGGAAGGAGAGTATTCCTTCCTCAACACACTTCATACTGAAAGGAAACGCAAAGTTCCTGAGAAATATAAAAAAATAAATTTCGTAAACATGAAATCGGTTTTGGTGTGTGGTCTATGTTAAACCTAACACGCAAGGAGATCCCTTCAGTCGCGCCTCGTGACCAGAAAGTTGACGAAATCGCAACTTGAAGATCCCGCTACCGAATTGTAAAATGCACCCTTCAAGAAACATCTTCTATATAGATAAATAAAATTGAAGTGTCTGTATGTGATATCAAAATAAAATTTCTAAAATTGTTGTCTGTCTGTCCGGTTATTCCGGATAATCTCCGACACCAACCGATTTCGATGGAACTTTTACTAGAAGATAAGTAATATTGTAAGGATTCAACTAAGCTAATTTATTTTGAGTAAGAGAAGGTAGCTCTATACAGATAAACAAAATTAAATTGTTTGTAATATCAAAATATAATTTTGATACTGATGTTTTATGTTTTATTTTGTAGATGTATGTTACGGATGTAGATGTTGTTAGAATTCCAAAGAACCCGCTTTTTTGTAAAATATCAACATTTGCTATTTTTATCACATTTATCGATAAAATATAATAACCGATAAATGTGATAAATTTCTCACTTTTACCACTACTTTCGGTAATTATTAATAAAGTTCGATAATTATTAATAATATCCAATTAATCACATTTACCGTAACAGATATACTATAAGCTACACTGTGTATATTTTAGTTATTCAGATACATCCAGTATGATACCATCACCTGTCCTTTTTAAGTCGGTTATTTAGACCAGCCCTCCAATTTGACGAAAACAATCAATGGCTTATCAACAGGTTTAATAAATTGTCATATTATTTGACAGTAGAGCCCCGTTGCGAAACTATTATCTGTATTGAGGGCATAAATACTTATTAGTTAATCATTCTTACAGACAGTCCTCGACCCGAGCTGCGGCCGCAGGTGGGACAGTTGAAGAACTCTCGCCAGCACGCCATCACCTGCACCAGTGGGTATGTTTGTTCGGTTACCAACTTTAGCACGGTATGAACATTGTTATGAAGGAAGAATGGCATGCGTCGATGAAACTCTTACTCGCAGATATGAATGTGGAGGGATATGAAGGGTAGGCTTAAGAAAGGATGGATGTAATGCGCGAAAGATCACATGATTAAGAATGGGTGACTACTGAAATAGATCGATTTGGAAGGTGAAAACATGTTTTGCCACCCCTACATAAAGTGGGAACAAAGTAGGAAGATAATGATTCTAAAAATATAGCGTCATGTTTGTCTATTGCTGGTCAGTGATCAAAGTCCGAATGCGTGTCGTGTCTTCTATGGAATAACATACTAACTATTTGTATTGTTCGCAAGAAAATTAATAATGTAATAAAGAGCGGGAAATGTCCCTTGCCCACTCACGCTCGGGGAATCAGAAAATCTAACAAACCATAGACCCATAATAATTGTGTAGTAGGTATATGTATGGAAGTAATCAATGGCTTTTGGCCATCCATTCCTGTGGGAAGAAGCATAAAAAACGAAAATCGGCTACACCAGCGAATAGTTCCGAATAGCCCGTGTCTTTGTTAGTGTAAATGCGCAAACTCTCGCAGCCTAGTAAAGTTACGAGGAAATGCTTAAAGCCGAACTAGGTTCTGTTAAAAATAACACCACTAACAAATGAATCAATTTGAATAGGAAAGAAAAATATATTTGTAGACTACCGGCGAGCAAAAAAGAAATATTGCCACTACACAACCATTTATTAAACTTGAAGTTTTATTCACAGAAGTGGGAGAAGTAAGAGGATAAGGACGATCTTTACGCCGGAGCAGCTGGAGCGGCTGGAGGCGGAGTTCGAGCGGCAGCAGTACATGGTGGGCCCAGAGAGGTTGTACCTGGCGCACGCCTTGCAGCTCACTGAAGCACAGGTAGCTATGCTTTTTATTTTATATTAGAAGGAGCAGATGGAGGCGGAGTTCAAGCGGCGGAAGTAACATACATAGTGAGGCCCGAGAAGCTGTACCTGGCGCACGCCTTGCAGCACACTAAAGAACTTTCACAAATGTATAGTTTTCGCGTACCTTCCTGTATATCACAATCGCTTTTGAAATAGTCTGTCTCAAGTCCTATTCAAAGCAATAAGTCTTGGAGTCCTTCAAGAAGGAAGAGAAATCATTTATGGAGGAGGCCTACGTCCAGCAGCGGCTGTTTGCTACTAATAAATGTCCTATCCAAAAGTGTTAATTACCTTTTTAAATATATTCCCAGGTGAAAGTGTGGTTCCAAAACAGACGTATTAAATGGCGGAAGCATCATCTAGAAGTGACGCAGCAGAGACTGGCCGTATTGCAGAGACACAGGCCGGACGAGCGCGACGATGACGTCTGACTTCCCGCGCACTTGGCGACAAGATGGCGGACGGTGACACGCGATGTTATGTGCAATGAACAATAGTGATGTTATAATTTGGAAATAATTAATTGTAAAACACTTAAATTAATACTAGACTAGATATTGATGACAAAGTGACGTTATACAGTTTTTACGTTAATGGATTAACAACGTAATACGGTTTGGGGTAGCACATCGATAAGTTTGACATCTATACTAATATATGTATTATAAATGCGAAATTTTGTATGTTATGTTTGTTACTCTTTCACGCAAAAAAAATAGTAATTCATTATGTCTATTGCTGTTAGACAAATGCTAGAAACAACAAATCTCACTATTGTCTATGCTCGAAAATCTATTTAAATTTAAAGTCGCTTTGTCATCCTTATGATTGTAACCTAAAACTTTAAATAAATAATTATGTAAAAACCATAGATGTTATATACCTCCAGATACTGCATTCCATTCATGCATTCCGAATTTAACATTCAAAAGTGATTTATGGAATTTGCTTAACATGTTTAAAAAACACTTTAAAGTATTAAAAAATAATGTTTACGGTATTTAATAAAATATTTAAATAAAATCATAAATCAAATATATATATTTTTAAAAGATTTTCTAAAATACAAATATTATTAAAATTAAATTAAACCACAATAATTATTTTAAGAACGCTTTTAAATCTGTCGTCTTTTTGTTTCATTTGTATTTTTACGTCAAATATAATTTTATAATGTAGTTGACAAAACATGTTATGGCGTCACATTATTATTTTTAAACTTTATATTTAGTTGTGTATAAATATTCAGGAAGCATCGTAAAATTAGTTACTTATACACTTATCATTCTTCGAGGTATAGTTTTTACACAACACACAAAGCGTCAGTATTTACTTACAAACAAGGACATTTTGTATAAGTGTGGCGGGAAACGAACGACTGGGCTAGATTTAAAGAAGTCACGACTGGTGACTTCGCTTTTGGGTACCGGATTGTCCATCTGGAGGTATGTAACATCTTTGGCCAAAATAAAATGACAATGAACAAGATTTTATTTAAAAATATAATATTCCTTGCGCTATTCGCACTACTTTTTGTATTACAGTTATAAAAATAGCTGTGAATAAATTAAAAACGAAATATTACAATTTATATTTTTCCCGCGCTTTTCTGCGTCGGACTATAGATGTTTAGTTTTTTTTCTTTGAATTTAATATTAAGTTTTTATTATATAATAATATATTTATAGGATAGCGTAAGATTTAGAAGAAGAAATACATAAATAATAAACTAAATATTAGTAAAAAGGTCTTTTCCACTTCCGATTTTTTATACTTATATAATGATCATACTTAATTAACCTTCATGGTTCAGAATTACGTTTTTTTTAAAGTATACCTCAAAATACAACTTATTGATGATTAACATAGAATTTAAATCAATTCTTAAAGGTTGCGATCTAGTTTTAAAACTTTTCTAAATGTATGATTGAGAAAATCCATGTACTTTGATGGATATTTGTAAGGCCGAGATCAATAGTCGTTACTAAGCAATGTTCCTAATTTTCTTGTCAAAATTTATTATATAACAATTTGAATCAAAAAATTAGCGAAATAATTAATTATGTACATTATATTTGAAATAAAAAATTACTCCACAATAAAATATAATTTTGAACGCATTCAATTCACTCGACAAATAAATGACAACAAGACATTGTGGAGCCGTCAAATTCATACTTAGCAAGTGCTAAGTCCGAAAATCAATACTAATGCTTAGCTAATTATTTACTAAGCCATAGGTTGACTTTCTTGAAAAGAAAATGCTAAAGTACTGTCTATTTATGAGAATGTTTAGAACGTCGCTAAGCGCTTGCCTTGGCTAAGCCATGGCTTAGTAACGTGTATTTATCTAGGCCTAGGAGATAATAATTCTTTTATCGATGCTGATAAGGAAACGGCATTTGTTTTGCAACTACAATCAGTAGCACCATAAACTATTAAGATTTATTGAAGCAAGAACTATGTTTAATTCTGCCCAATAATTACCTAACCAATATTTAATTAGGCATTAGCTGATGGGACCAAAAAGTTTAGGAATAGTGGTTACATTTTTTATGGCAGAAAGTGGCAAAGGAGCAAGCGGTTTACCCGATATTAAGTGATCGCTACCCGTAGACATCTGCACAAGCTAATGAGTTGCAGATGCGCTGCCTACCTTTAATGGACAGAGGGGAAAACAAAAAAAGAATATTTCCTTTTCCTATCCATCCCCTCCCACGTCTTCTTCTTTCCGTCCTATACCATAAAAGAGAAGGTTAGGAAGGGGAAATAAACTCGAATTATGCATTCGGCACGTCACTCATCAGACGAAATGCAGAATACTTCTGACACCTGGCTTCTGTATTTCACCGGTCGAGCCGGCCCGTTCGTGCAACAGATGTTGTTGTTGCAGGCTCTGTCCCTGTTATAAAAGTACGAAGCTCGTACAAGTCGACGTGGTTCTACTAGGTGGATCGAATCTAGTCAAGATTTCGGGATGGCCGCACGCGATGGCCCAGAGGATGAGAGCGGCAGGGGACCGATCTTTTCGGCGATTAGCGGGCGCGCAGCTGGTGACGCATAAAAAGTTGTTTCCGTATAAGAAAAGGGCTTTTTCATCTGTCAGAATACAAAATTTTAATGTGCACGAAGTTAATTATTAGGCGAATTAGGTTAATTACTAGGCGAATTCATTTGTAAGGTTTTTATTTTAAACCTTCATTACTTATTGCAGCTGTTGTAATTATGTTTGTTGCGTAAATTATTAAAAAAACAAGTGGACTGAGAAACATCATGGTCGGTAGCGTGATTGTCGTGAACTCTAAGTGGAACGTAGCCTTATTCATGTCCAAGAGATTACCAATTTTTCGAACTGAAAACTTCTTTGTTCATTCGCATGAACAAGAAGTTCAACATGCGTCAGCAAAACTTATGTGTTGGCAGTACTTATACCTACCTATGTTTTTCTATCTAGAGTATGCTATATGTAACTCATCTTATAGGGGCACTAGTCATTATTTTATCACGTGAATTGTAAAAAAAAAGTATTATGGACTTGACGTCGACTTGAAATGTCCTTACACAATCAAATTCAAGCTGCCAGTTATCGCAGTTGTATTATTGTTATCGCCACTGGGTCAATGACCGCGTACATAATTTACTGATGTTATTTTGAAGGAGTCGCCATGTAGTGATGTTCATCGAATTATCCGATAATGATTGCCTAACTGACAGGGTTTTTCGTGTCTTTTTTATGTTTATATGCATATAATGTGTAAATGTCCGTTCCATTGTGACCGCCGATGACCGATTTCGAAGTGAGATGGCATTCGATTTGTATTCTTTCTCGGTGTGTCATATGGTAGTCAGTTTTTTTTTTAATTAACTATTATTTGCTCCAAACACAATTTAGTGTTTCGTACCCAAAGGGTAAAACGGGACCCTATTACTAAGACTCCGTTGTCCGTCTGTCACCAGGCTGTATCTCATGAACTGTGATAGACAGTTGAAATTTTCACAGATGATGTATTTCTGTTGCCGCTAAAACAACAAATACAGTAATCAATAAAAAATAAATATTTAAGGGGTACCCATACAAACGCGATTTTTTTTATAGATGATAGTACGGAACCCTTCGTGCCGCAGTCCGACTCGCACTTTTGCCGGTTTTTAATTTATTATTTCAACACTTCT
>JWHW01059364.1:230163-241102 GCA_000931545.1 Papilio glaucus
AGGGCTCCGGGATCTCCTATGGAACACACACCGGTGCCACCTGTACGGTGCTTGCACGCGACCCTGAGGAGTGGGCGCTCCCCTTGCACTTTACACAACACAGGACCATGCAATGTTGCCGTCATCACGGAATTGATGACACCTACAAACAATAGGAGTTTTTTTAATGGACAAAGGTGGCGAATGAGCTAGGAGAGGTTAACCTGATGTTAAGTGAACATCATTACCCAATAGCTTTGCTACGTAGTTAAGAAAGGAAAATTTGCTAAGCAACGGAAAAGGTAAGAGGTATATAAAATATCTGTTGCACGAATGGGCGGACCCGACCGGTGAAATACCACGACCTCACAGAAGACTGGGGTGAAATAGAAGTATGCTTCTGCGTTTCGTCTGACGGGTGAAGCGCTGGAGGCCTGATTATATTAAATATAATTTGGTATTTCGTACTATGAAACATAATTGTTTCGTGACTAAATTTGGATGTAATATGAATATGAAAAATGTAATTTATGTACTATTTATTTCGTCACAAAACAGTCCATCTCTTAACCCAGGGGTCGGCATTTAGTTTTAAACGAGGTCCGGATATAATTGCAACAAAATATTGATGTCCGGATACTTTTAAAAAAATTATAGAGATCCCAAAAACTTAAGAGGCTATCAAAGTATGAAAATAGCCCAGTTTTTTTTTAATTAGTCATATAAAATAGTTTTTAAAATTATATTTTTCAATATTTGGCGGTCCGAGTTTGGATCTTCCATGGTCGACCATTGGTAGGTATATAGGTAGGCCATATAGGTAGGTTTGTAATAAGCGGCCTGCCTTATATTAATATACTGCACCATAAACAACAAAATATAAATTTTGGCTACAATAATAGACGAATCTTTCTGAATAGACTAATTATAATATATCGATAATCATGTCGATATATCAGCACATCACTAATAATCAGTAGTCGGGGCGCCACGCTATCGTCCGTCGCGCGCAGTGTTTGTACACAAATGCACACAACAACATCGTAATGCTTTTATCTCATTACAGTAATAAATAAGTAATAGGTAGCTAAGTAAAGTGCGTGTTAAGTTTTACAGATTGTATATAAGTTTAACAGATTTGTTATGTATTCGGAGGATGGTTTCTAAAATGCACGGTAAGCTGTTTATTAAATTATTATTATTTATTGATCATTTGATTGACCACTCATTTCATTCATATACAATGAAGGATTTTCCTCCTAAGTTCCATTAGGTATAGACTTTCGACCGATTCGATTCGACCTTAATTCAAGAAATAATAATAAGGCTGCACTCCTGAGATACTTGCCCTTTTTTTGAGTACACTTTGTAAGGTATGTTGGTGAAGCGATTTATTTACTAAAATTAGAAGTGTCCCTTTTTATAGAAGGAGGTAGCAAACGGGCAAGCGGTTTACCTGATACCCATAGGCATCTGCAACAAGCTAATGAGTTGCAGATGCGTTGCCTACCTTTAATAGGTTTATTAAAAGGCTAGGAAACAAAATAGCACTAGGATTAAGCTTTCGCCTTACTCAGACGTAACGCAGAATACTTCACGCCTTTCTTCTTCACGTCGTGGTATTTCACCGGTGGGACCGAACCCTTCGTTCAAAAAATGTTGTTGAGGGCTCTACCGCTGTTATACTCCTCAGTGCCATGTAAATCTACAGAGAAGGTGCATACATTTTGATTGTATTAGAGGATATCTTTCGAAATAATACATGATGTCAAACTAAAACTGGGAGTTAATTTCTATAAAGTATATTTATTACTTTGTATAAACTAGACTCTTAGTAATACTATTTCTTACGTTTTTGTCATTTAATTTATTAAGAAAATAAACAGTTACATATATAGAAGTAAAAACAATATTATTATTACATGTAGACTTGGAGTTCCATTAATCTGATTTAATTGTTAAGTTAGTTTTTATTTATTTCGCAAATAATTTAATAATAATTGACACGTATTTTAATGTCTTTGCCAAATAATTTTGGATGAATATCATTAGGTATGAACAAGTTTAATTAGATGCTGTTACGACCTTGCGGACGTTCAAATCACAAAATTAATTATATTTTTGCTTATACATATATATCATTCACTAGCGACCCACTCCGGCTTCGCTCGGGTAGACAAACAGACAAATAAAAAAGGTATTGCCTACGTTATTCGCTTAAACGAAAGCTTTATATGTTGTTGATGAATTATTGCGTATTGGTGGTTACTTAAAAATATTTATAACAAATAAATTTCTAACGCTTAAATTCTAAATTGTAATAGTTTACAATTGCAATTTTCCGTCCGGTTTCAATACCATTGAGATTATAAGCCTTATAACTTTAGGTGACTGTCGTCGGATACAAGTCGTCTTTACAGAGTTCATTACCCGTACCCTTTACAAAGCTAAGAAAAGGTACGTGATAATTATAAAGGACAAAAGAACTCTGTTATTGTATTATCTTTTTCATCGCGCATATATCAATTAACTTCTATTTTATATTGAAACTTTTACAGATAATTAGAATTAAATAACGTACAAATATCAGAAGAGATTATAATGCGATAAAATTTTGTTTCGACAGAATATCACAATCTGTTGTTTGTGTCGTAAGCGTGACGTAAGCAAAGAGGTCAACGTATTAGAATAATTTATTCTCATCGCGCATTATAACCTCTTTTGTTAAAAAATAACCTAAAGTTGATACTAAAATTTCTTTTTTTTTTAAATTACTCCACTAAAAGGTAAATTATTACCTGAAGTTATAAAATAGTATAGTACTGACCACAAATCTTTACAGTTTACTTAAAGCAAAAAATTGTGCCCATTTTGGATCTGAGTCTTCTTCTCCCTGCCCATTTCCCATTTATGTGAAGACGGCTCTGCGAAAATAGGTTTTGCCTATAGTTTTCTTACAACCGGTCTTCTGCCTAACCCCAACCCTTCTCGGGCTTGTATATGAAATGTTACTGTATTATCAAAATAATTAACTAATATTTCTTTTAAACATTTCCAACCAAGCTTTAACTTGGTTTGAAATTGTTCGCGACATTGTCGAATGGCGGATTCGAACCCATGACCATGCTGTGCATGTTTCGCAATCCGTACCCTTAACCAAGGCCAGGGTTGACAACAAACAACTCACAGAATCACAGAAGAATATAACGAAATTGAATTATTTGTGCTGACTGACCGGAAAAGGGTAGTGTTTTTCGGGCGCATGTATTAACGTATGTTCGATCCATTGACCTCATGTAACCTTTGATCGCTTGACGGATTTTGAAATTATAAAACTTTCGTGAGACATTATTAGCTAACTATTTATAAGACGGCTTTACACACGTTCGCGAGTACCAGACAGTTTCAGTGCGTGGCGGGGCTCGACCGCGAATTATCCCATTCACCCTAAAGAAGGAACTCTGACAGGTCCGAAACTGTCAGTCAGGTGCAAGCAAGCTAGCAGCCCTTACAATAAGTACCGCTACCCATAGACATCTGCAACAAGCTAATGAGTTGCAGATGGACCTACCTTTAATGGACAGAGGAGGCAAACAGGAAAAAGGATATTTCCGTTCTCTGTCCATCCCCTCCTCAGCCGTCAAATCCCCTTTCCCTTTCCATCCTTTCCTTATTAGAAAAGGATCGGAAAGGGAAGAGGACTACAATTAGGCCTCCGGCACGTCACTCATCAGACGAAACGTAGAGTACTTCTACTTCACGCCTGTCTTCTGTGTGGTCGAGGTATTTCACCGGTCGAGCCTCCCTTTTGGAGCAATAGATATTGTTGTTGCGGGCTCTACCACTGTTAGATGTCATTAGACTTCTGAAATTCATATTGTCAGTCGGTACTGACAGTTTATGGTTCACTTACACTAAGTTCGTATGAGTGTCATGCTCAAGAATATGAATCTAATAATAGCTCAAGTATTAAAATCAGTCAAGCGGTTGACACTACAGGAGGTCAAAATGTACGTACAGAAACCTGCGAAAAACATTGTCTTTATGAAACAGTCGGGCAAAGAACAAAACACGTAATGGCGTCTCTAGCTTCGATAGATGTTACGAAGCTTGTATTACCAACTCCACATAAATAAAACAAAATGACGTGTATTTAAATGTCATTTTAGTCTCATCCTGTAGAATATCTGTACATTTAAATAGATATCAACGTGCAATTCCATAGTAAAAATAGTTAAAACATATCATTCGCCATATTCCGGTACGGTAGAAATTAGGTTTCATTTTTACCATGGTCGTCGGCATGTCACCAATATATTAAAGAATATATTTATGTTACGTACAAACGACACTATGTCCTTGGATACAATGTTCTTGATATATTATTAAATTTAAAACTGCATTTCAACACTACGTTTCTTATTTGAATAGTCGATCGTGATTCAAAATGCACAGAGCTGCGGGCACCATTCCAAGGTATTTGCAGTCTGCACTGACCACTATGCTTCCTTTTTATTTAGTCAACTAATAATATAATCTGTGCAAGCTGAGCTGTTTTACTCGTGTAATTTAATTGTTCTTAATAATTGATCATATAGATTTGAGGTCAACTAACATTGGATTATAACTTTCATCTCCTACCTTACCTTTAAAATATGAATTAAGAAAATCCTTTCTCTGTGCTACGTAATAACAGAAATCTCTGTGCAAAATTTCAAGTGTCTAAGCGCTGGGCTTAGACAGAGTTTGGGCTGTGCGTTAATATAGCATTTTATATCTTTTGTGGAGCGTTGCATGCTCGGGTATGGCTGATGTAGCTAATTTTGGTGGTGAAGGTACGTTGCTCACTTGACACATGGCGAGGATACCATTTTCATAGTTGTAATCTGTATTAGCTGATGGTCTGCTCTTAAATTGATCTCTTCTAGTATCCATTTCTCCTTCATTTTCAAATGTATACTGATTTTCCTTTACCGCCTTACGCTACTCCGACTTCAGACAACCTCTCCCAACGAGAGGACACAATTTGGTGTTTCTGAACCTTATATCTCAATATAATTTTTGGCTTACAGACTTTAAATATGCCAAATGTCACATACATCCTAACGCGCAATATGTAACCGAAGTATTAAAATAGACAATTGTTTTTTTTTTCAGAACAGGACTGGCATGTTACAAATGATCTTGGCAGCTTGCAACTGTTGTACACAGACTTCGATCTTTGGATATGTAGATTAAAAAAATATCTTCAAACAAGGTATTTATAGAAACAAAAAAAAATCTTTGCATATTTTGTTAACCACGAATACGTTTTTATGCGGAAGTTGGAGGCGAGAGAACGGGGAACTGATTTAACGTCAGTATTATAGTACTGATTTTCACTCGCTGCACAATGGTTCATATAGTAAGGCGCGGCGCGGACGCAACGCCGATATCGATGAAAGGATCAAAATCGAGTGCGTATTAACGACTCCGCACACGTGCACCAAAAATGAATACCCTATCGATAGCAATAACGAGCAGCATTGCACCCACCCATAAGACCCATGAGCGAGAGAGAGAAAAACTCTCTGCACAGCTCTCACGTTTAACGAACCAGTGTGCAGCGAGTGAAAAATAGTACTATAGATCGAATACGCAATAGCAACGATTCAATTCTTTGACGCAAGACAGCGGAAAATTAATTAACTTGTGCTTCCGTAAACACTACATATGGCATTGTACTCGTGACATTTCACCACTTATACATAAAGTATTCGTTTAAAATCAACAATTATCACAAAATTTGTAATCCTGACTTCAAATACGTTTAATTTAAATATTTCTTTACAGAAACTTCCCGAAGGAATGTACAACCGTAGAAGCTTCCGAACTAAAGATAGCGAAAGAAGATAACGTCTCTCTTAAAAATCAAATTGTGGATCTAAGCTTAAACAAAATTATGGTCTGTGGTATTTTACTGAGAGATAGGCCGAAGTTTTTGACATATAATGCAAGTAAACTGGCATACGTACTTAAAGATAACGAAGATTTGGTTCAATGTGATTATGTAATGTATAGATTCCTAAATAATAGTAATTATAAATATATTAAATGTAAGATATGACATTTTTACATCACGACTTCAAAAAAAGTTTGTTTTTTATGTTTGTCACCTCAGACCTTTTGCCTTTATGAATTGATTTAGAAAACTCTTTAGTTTCCTCATCCTCCATTCCTTTATCAAGATCCTCGACACTCGAACCAGATTTGCTTACCTCCAACGGCGAGTTACGCCAGGGCTCAACTTAATTTGTTTTTTTTTACGATACAGGGAGATCTCGGAAACAAGGAAATAAATCGATTAAACTAATCGATTTATTAAACTAATCGATTTATTACCTTGTATTATATTCCAGATTTCTCAAACTATGACTTACATAACAACGATCGAATAATTTGTTTACTTTATGGAGAGAGTATGCTCGGAGTCTCCGTAAGATAGTATCAGAATAATTGCTAAAATTAAGTGGCAATGGACAGTGCACATTGCTCGTAGAACGGATGGCCGATGGCGACAAAAGGTTGGAATAGCGGCTACGGATAAGACGCGGCGCGGGTACGTCTCATACAAGATGGACCGACTACCTGGTCAAAGTTATAGTCCACTGGATAGCGGTCCAACAGTGAACTTGGTTCATAATGACTACGCCTGTACTAAAACATGAGACATGTGGAAACTCACCTTACGGCGTGTATAGCGAGCTGCTAAACTTTACCGTGTTTATAAGGCTTGGTAAAGGGAGCCTCGGCTCGGGCCGTTACTTTATTATTGGCGAGGGTGCCCGAGAGGGCCGAGCCTCGGCTCGATCGGTAGCTACTATCTGATTACAAGTATTATTACAACTAATATTACTACCACTTCGGAGAGCGTTAGCGCTGGGAGAAGAAGTGGCGGAAACTGCAGCAACGCTTCTATCATTAACGGGGGAGAATATCCTCATTTTTTTTTATGGGATAAGGTGGCAAACGAGCAAGCGTATCACCTGATGTTATGTGAAAGCTACCCATAGACATCCGCAATAAGCAAATGTGTGGCAGATGCGTTGCCTACCTTTAATGGACAGAGGAGGGCATAAACAGGAATAAACATATTTCCTTTTCCCCGTTAACCCCTCCCCGTCCAATCCTCTTCCCGTTCCCATTCTATCCTGATGAGGAAAGGGTGGGAAGGGGAAGAGGACTGAAATAAGGCCTCCGGCACCTCACTCATCAGACGAAACGCAGAATACTTCTATTTCACCCCTGTTTTCTGTGAGGTCGTGGTATTTCACCGATCGAGACGGCCCATTGTTGACGAGATGTTGTTGTTGTGGGCCGGGATAGGATTTAACAGTGGTAGACACTGTTAAATCCTACCGTGGCCCACCTACTTATGTGGCCGTATTGCGAGTATGTTCGGCTTACTTGCCGGCGAGGACAGTGTGATCGATACTGTTTAATCTTCGCTATAGCGATAAACGTCTCATTATCAGGGATGTCTAGGACGTGCCTTGGTGGATGGTCATGGCGGAACTTACCGAGTGCGATTGGTTTGTAGGTGGTGGCACCTACAACTAACAAATCAGGGTGACCGGCGGCGGAGTCGAAATAGCGGTGCGACGCCAACTTCAGGTGTTGGTCTATGGTAGGCAACTCTAAGTCAACGAGTAAATCAAAATTAGTGCCCTTATGGCCCTGCGTAAAAACCTATTCTGAATCACTTGAAGTCGGTGTATTTGTTTCGAGGATATCTGCGCGAATACCAGACTAGAGGGAACATACATACACACATCACCTTTTATATATTAATATATATAATCGATATCGACTTATCGATTTGATTCCTGGTGTGGGGCGGCTAGACGACAAACCGATAACCGAGCAAGCCACGGTTCAAGTGTGCCAAGAGCCGAGGAAAATTGGATAGCATTATTTTTAAGCCTTAAGAATGTCTATACAATAAACTGCAAGTACTTTAAAGACAACATTTTAATTTGTCTTAAAAGGCGGAAGTTTCTTGTGACCTTGTCAAAACCTTTTATGCTTTATTTTCTTGTCCCGTTGTATCATAGATTGTTGATTGTTTATTTTATACAGGTAGACAAAGAATAATGACAATTTTTTTTAATTAAGTCAGTTAGTTTAGTCAATCGAACATTACATTATAGAAATACTCAGTTAAAATAATAAAACAATAAATGTAGATCGGAAGAAATGTTGGAACATTAACTGAACTGCAACAACAAACAAGTTTACGTATCATGTCAAACATATCAAATCTATATAAATACTAGCAGTCGCCCGCGGCTTCGCACGCACTCCTTTGTTATTTACCACATAATAAATAATCACGGTAATTATATATTACTTTTTTTTTTATCTAAACCATCCTCGAATCCCCTTGAACACACAAAAAATTTCATCAAAATCGGTCCAGCCGTCTAGGAGTTCAGTGACATACACACGCACACAAGAAATATATATATAAAGATATAGATAGACAAGTTATTTGTGCATAATATGACATCGATAGATTATAAACTGCAGAAGAAAAACTTTAAATTGTTGGTAAATGTAAGTAACTTGACGACATTATTATTATCAACAAACTTTTGTTGGTATTGATTAAGCTAACGATTTTTATAACTTTACAGTGACATACCACACACACATTGTTTCATTGCAGAATATGATTGTTGTAAACTAACAAGCGTCACTTACCATACAAGGCGGCCATTACACACTTTATACTTTCACCGGAAATGTAATTTAGTGGAAATCTTGATAAATATATAGATAACGTGAAAGTGAAGTGATGAGTATATATATAAGATAAAGTGAAGTGAAATTGTATAATATGAATAAAGTTTTTTTTTTCGAAAATATTTTAGAATTTACGAATTTTAACTTTTGTTTACAAAAATCACATCTTGCTGTGAAAGAAAGTTGTACTTAAATTATTTAAAAAGTATCAGTCGTCACTCACTGGTATTCCTTGCCACTCAAGTACCTAATAATTAAAAAAAAACAATTTTAGATAAACATTTTTTTATACCGAAAAAACACAACGTCGAAACTGTTCCAAATTCAAATAAACACGTTGCTGACTCGTGTTGAGCATGTTGTTCACGCGAACTTAAAATACCTACTCAGATAATATTTTAAGAATAAGATTTCCCCCTACCAAATAAGTCGGTGTAGCGCAAGAAGTTTTTACTTTTAAGCAATGCGCATGCGAACCCGCGTGCAATTATAATTATGCTGATAATTTAATTAATATTTTACAAATTGAGTTACCAATTAGAATTAGTAGATACATCAATTAAATTAGTTCGAAATTAGTTTAAATGAATTTAAAAATTTATATTTTTTATTAGATAACTAGAATTACCTTTTTTTAGTGTTAATAATTATGATTCTTAGAACAAAGAAAGGTTTAAATCAGTTATACTTACCCCCGCCGGTGATTCCTTTGCCCTCGTTATTTCAATTAGCCCGAACTACAAATTGTCTCTCTACTCACAGTAATAAACTGTTGTTGCTAATCGGCCAATTGTCCTCAATAAACACATCACATTAATTAAATTAGTTAAAACTGATTTAAAAAAATTATATATCTAATATAAATGTTTAAAAAATAAATCAATAATCTAATTTTTGCAAGTCCAGCATGAAATAACTAAAGTTTTTGCTTATGTTATTTTGTGACAGCAATTTGAATTAAGAATCCCCAACATAACGACATCTAGTGTTGGAGTGTGTAACTATGGTGTTTGACATGTTTCAAGAATTATTATACTTATTCAATAAATAAAATACACAACATTTTGCTAACCATTCAAATGTACTCACACAACAACATTTAATTTTAGACAAAATATCAGCACACCAGAGGATAATAAATTTGGATGTTAGAGGTTCCGTCCCGTAAGTTACGGGACAAAGGACAGAGGAAACAATATCGAGTAGGGTAGGGATGCTTAAAGGCTTTAGAATATTGATGATAAAATCGATTGATTGAGTTTAATAAATATTTTATTTTTATTTGTAAAGGTAAGATTTAAAATAAAATATATTGTACTTTTAATTGAAGTCCTAAAACGCAAATATCATGGATATGCGAAACATTTGCAAATGGCCCTCGGTGATTAAACCTTTTTTATATTTGGTATCTTTAATAACTTTTTCTATACTTACCTCAATTGTACTTACAATAACCTTCACCAATCAATATATAACAAGAGTTTTATTGCTTCCACTTTTGCATAACATCAATGTTTGCGTCATTTATTATGCGATAACGAAATGTTAAACATTAGCATTACCTACGTCATTTACATTAGTGAGTCAAAAACATCTGATTTATTTGAATGATTTCTCAAATCAGAATTTCCGCAGTACTTCGTTAACTTAATGTATTACATAAAAGATGGAAGAAAGATAAAATTGATATTATTTCAATTACAAGTCACAATCAATGGGGTTAAAAACTCAAAGCAGATGTCGCGACTGTTGAGTGTTCCTTCTATTCACCATTGTCTTTTGTTTGTTTTTGTTTTGTGACGATATTTTTTCATAATATTAACAGATAATGTATTCAATACAGAATGCACCTTGTTAGCAAAATATGAACGCAGCCACTTTTATCTTAAGTCTAATATAAATGGCAACATTTTTTCTCTCTTCCTCTTTGCCTGGAGCCACGTAAGCTTGTAAAACCTTTTTGTGCTGTAACAATATACGATCGTTGCATTTTTTCATAGTTATTTATTTTATTTCCACCTAAATATCAACATGGTAGCAGAGCGTGGTTGAATGCTACTTGTGGAAATAAAAGAAAAAGTAAAAAACTAAGAAAACCGGCCGGCGTGTTTTGTCCGTCATACATTTTGAGGTTAACCGGGGTGGCGTGCTCGGTCAGAAATCAAGTAAAAATCAT
>JWHW01059383.1:6637-17387 GCA_000931545.1 Papilio glaucus
GCGAAATTTTCTTCCACGCACAGCCGCGCTGTGGAACGGTCTGTCCTCGGCGGTATTTCCAAACCAGTACGACTTAGGGTCCTTCAAGAAGCGATCTTATCTTTTGCAAATGCGTTGCCGGCCTTTAAAGGCCGGCAACGCATTTGCAGTTCCTCTGGTCTTGCAGGTGTCCATGGGCCACGTTGATCACCTCAGTGTTCTCGCCGCACGTTCCCCTTCACTTATAAAAAAAAACACACATAATTGTTTAAACTATGACCGTACTCCATACTATATAGTTTCTGGCTACAGTTTTCGGTCAGGCTCACGGTCCGCGTTTGAATATAATCTTGTTTTACAGCAATATAGATTTTTTTGTAAACCAACAAACGTCATTTACCCTACATGGCGGCTTACATTACACTTTTTATATTTTAATCGAAAATGGATAGCTCATGTTATAACGTAATTTGAGAAAAAGTTGTTTTTCGATAATATTTTGGAATTTACGAAAAAAGTGAAAACCTTTGTTTACAATTATTCCATCTTGCTGTGAAACGAGGTATATGTTATATCATTCTAATATTAATGCAATCGGTACAGGTTTATCAGTATCAAAATATAATTTCCATATAAAAGCATTCATTGCTAAATACGTTAGAGCGGCCGTCGAAGAGGAGCGCTATTAGAGGTACCATTTAACCTGTTCGCAGTGCACGGGGCCATGAAATGTGACGGCTAGTGTTAATGGGCCGGGCGATAGGGGCAGGGGTCGGGGGTAATTCCACTGTGTGCACTTCTAATACAATAAAGAGGTTGTTGCTTTCTAACATTATCTTTGTTGTAGATATTCAAAGATAATAGAGGTACAGTTTTGAAACTTAAAAGGAAAACAAGTGAACTGTTGAAGCAATTAATGTTAAGATCTCACACACACAAGGTAGGCAGAGTTACGGGCGTTCTTTTGTGGATGTTTTGAAAAGCAAATGCTGTCTTTAGAGGTGGGATAAAATTCATTTCTTACGAAAATATTATTGTTCCTTTTAATTAATCAACGGTTAAACCTACTAATATTATAAATGCGAATATTTGTAAGTATGGATTTGTGGATGTTTGCTATTCTTTCACACAAAAGCTAATGAAAGGATTTTAATGAAAATTATAGCTTATACATTAAAATAACATATAGGCTATAATTTATAAATATATTGTGTGAATTGACCAAAATATATGTGTCAAATAAGGAGGGAAAAATTCCGCCATATGCGAGCTATTCTGGTGTGCGCTGCAATAACCGTTAGAGTTACCCGTATGTAATGTGTAATGGAAATATGATAAAATAAATATTGGCTCACGCCCGTAACCCAGAGCGCTAGGCAGAGTACAAGGATTTCCATTTGGCGCGATCCTGGCACACCTCTCTCGCTTCTTCTACATACATAAATCTACGCATACATGCTCGTCGGTTATGGGTGCTCCTTATATCGGCCTATTCTAGTAAGCCACCAATCTGATCGATATAAGTTCTCCTAGGGCGTCCCCTACCAACGCTGCCACTCACTTTTGCAACATAAATTTGTTTCGTTATTCTCTCTTCATTCATCCTTTCAACATGCCCGAAGCATCGAAGCATACCTTTCTCAATTATAGTCACAACATCCATGTGTGACTAGAACTGAGAAACAACAAAATTTTTATGTGTAAGCCATTATCGCCAAAATAGTGAACCATCTATTAATTATAGGGCGGAGTGAGGTTTGGCGGGACAGCTAGTAAACCATAATCCAGTATATGGTAAAGCAAACTTATGGTATAGAGCAGTTAATGTAAATAAGTATTTTATTACATTATTATACAAATAAAAGCTCTGTTTAATATATGTCGTAACATAAGAGAATTCAAATGATGTCGACAAATAACTAAGTCGGAATGGTTCTATAATTAATAGTTCAAACAGTTCTTATATTTGCATTCCATGTCGAAACGTGTATGTTTAACATTCCCCACAATAGATAATTACTTTCGAGATTGTCTACGTCCCTTTACGCCCCTCTATGTCCCGCTACGTCCCTCTGCGCCCCGCTCTGTCACCCTACGACGCTGTTTGGTATCAACGATGTTTTGTGGCTCACTCGATTTTCATTAAAATGGATTAACAACGTTCGTTTTACTGACGTTATAAGCTTCAGAACAGAAAGCGAATGGGGCTATAAGATTTTGGATTGTTTTTAAAAGATAAGATATAAGGAGTACTCGTAACCGACGAGCTTGTATGCGTAGATGTATGGTCGTAGAAGAAGCGAGAGAGGTGTGGCAGGATCGCGCCAAATGGACATCCATTATCTCTGCCTACCTATCTGGGTTACGGGCGTGAGCGTATATTTATTTAATTATTTATTTTTAAAACATAGAAGAACAAGTCGACGCATCGTCGGTACGGAACGGTCTTCTACCTGGCCAAGGTTACGGTAGTACGGGTATTCCTACGTAAAAGACGCTCGTACAAAGACCCTATTATTATCTATTTAATCTCAAACACGGGACAACAAATCAATCCTTCACGGAGTACCGATGAAGTGAATTCATAAGCATGACTATACCCCTACGGGAAAGACTGCGAGAACTCATATAAATACACAGAGAGCCGGCGTACTTTATATTCGGCGCCATATTTAACCCGGCGTGTGTTCCGCCGAGCGTTTCGTATCTCGGATCGGGAACTCGCGGGAACTTACGGGGACAGGTCACGTACGACGACGCGTCCACTCCGATCTAACGTTAAAAACGAAGAGAAATACACTTCGTATATACGCCTTGGGGTAGGTTAGTTCGCGTTCACATTAATTTAAGCGTGATTACCCGTAATTTAGAGTGCTAGGTAGAGATTTACGTTCGGGACTGTGTAATTTTGGTAATTTTCTTACGTATCATACTTGCGTCAGTTACAACGCCTTTCTGTAATGTCATCAAATTGGACGGTAACATTTTGGCTAGTTCTTGACGCCCGGTTTCTGAAAGGTTTGTCCATTTTATTCAACTAACTAGGAGTGTTTCAAGTTTGATGTCATGTCAAATC
The DNA here is from genome assembly GCA_000931545.1 of Papilio glaucus. Taxonomy (NCBI): domain Eukaryota; kingdom Metazoa; phylum Arthropoda; class Insecta; order Lepidoptera; family Papilionidae; genus Papilio; species Papilio glaucus. Next base: position 9,693 of record JWHW01059383.1, read on the forward strand.
GATTGCAATTTATAAAAGAACAAAAAAGTTAATCATGCTTCTAGCATCTCAAATGACATTTGACAGTTAGTTAATTTTTCAGTTGAACAGGAAAGGAACACGGTCTTAAATGTGTCACGTTAAACAACAACCAATTCTGATAGCGATGATAACAATACATTTGTCTGTCTGTCTCTGAAACTCAAATACATTTCTAGTACTTCAAAGTTATATTGGGCATAGGCCTCTAAGAGGTTAAAGAGTTCTCTACATGTTAAGTTAGATTTTTGGCAATTAATGCTTTCAAATAACTCTGTACACCTTTTCATTACCCAGAGCTTCTAGTGTGATTTACTATTATTAAAAAAAAAATTATTTTAATGTGAGTAAACTTTAGTGCAGAGAGCCGCCGCCACCGTCCCGTGTTGGTTGACCACACGTCAGGCGGGAATCCGGGACTCGGAAAAGGTCCCCAAGTTTGGGGAATGCGAAGCATTCGGCTGCTGCCTCGCGACCCGGGTAGTCGGGGCGCGGTCGCGGTTTATTACTATAATATAGTGTGAGTCACAAAGAAGAAAAAACGGTATTCAATGAATTGTTTTACGTTTAAACAGTTTTAAATTATTTGCAATATTAGTTAGGTAGTTGATATTCATGTCTTTTATTGCACGTCTATAACCGATGACCGACAATCTGGTCAAAACTGCGAGAGTCCACTGTATGAGGGCGACAGGACCGATCTTTGTGGCATTCACTGGGGAATCACTTGAAGATTTTTGTACACAAACAAATCTTTTATCTTTATAGCACTAGATAGCCATCTTGTTTATAACAAAAAGCTTAGAGGACCGATATGGATTTAAAAATCAATTATCATTCTTGTATATTGTTTGCCTGTCGGGTGGTACATGACTGCACTGTTGTAAAATAACACTACCGATCCGGGATGTCGTTAAAGATGACGTACACCAGTTATGTGCATATAAATTTAATTTAGAGACATTATGCACAAGACTAATGATGGGTGAAGGTTTTTGGGACGGACAAACCGTTTCATCGATTAATCGAAAGAGTTTAAAGATTCAGGAACAGTTCAAGGAGATATAATTTTGTTTATTACACTGTAATAAACTTGCATTCTTAATATGTATTTACCTGTAAGTATTTTCTATAAATTTGTCAATGTAATAAAAAAACAAAACTTCAATTAAATAGTTGTGGGTGATATATTTAGTTTTTTAAATTATATTTCGTGTTACGCGTGATATACCTAATACTATGTTCGATCGTTACGTTATCGTCTTTGTACGAATGTAAATATGCAAGCATTAAGAGCATTATGTTGTGAAAGCGCATAACATTCGCACTCGTCCGTCTAATGCTAATCCAATTAGTATCCGACCAACTTCTTTTTCATTGTAAACATTTCTATATGAAATAAAATCGATGAGGATACATTTCAATGTCAGTTTAACAGTGGCAGAGTCCCGCAACGACATCTGTTGCATGAATGGCCCGGCTCGACCGGTGATATACCTCACAGAAGATAGGTGTGTAGTACAAGTATTTTGCTAATTCTGGTTCTCCTCTTCTTACCCTCCTTGCCTAATAAGGAAAAGATGGGAAGCTTGCCTATTAATGGGATGGGAAAGAGATTTTGTCGGGGGAGAAGATGGATATAGGAAAAGGAAATATCCTTTTTCTGTTTGTCCATTAGAGGTAGGTAACGCACCTGTAACTCATTTGCTAATTATTTATTATTAGGTTAACCGCTTGCTTGTTTGTCACGTTCCTCTATAAAAATAAAGTTTCATGATTAACATCGAAAGAAGTTAAAAAGAACGAAGACGAGTGATGAGATGCGGCCTATGAGAAGTATGCTAGACGTGACTCTGAATGATAGGACGAGAAATGGCTTTGTTTTTTTATTATCTTCTTCTCCCCATCCTTTCCTTATTAGCAAAGGATGGGAAGGGGAAGAGGATTAGAATTAGGTACCTCACTCATCAGCCGAAACGCAGAAGCATAAAATACTACTACTTCACACCTCTCTTTTGTGAGGTCATGGTTTTTCACCGGTCGAACCGGCCTATTCGTACAACAGATGTTGTTGGGGGCTCTACCACTGTAAACTTGTCATCGAAAATTGTAGCCCAAATTGGGACTAAGCTTGTGCAAAAATGCAAAAATATAATATAAAATATTTGGTGGTTCGCACATGTTGACAGGATGAATGAGGAAAGAGTGATAAGACAAATTTACGTTGCGAATATGAGTGGCTGTGTTGGTAAGGGTAACGTATACCGAATATTGCAGACATACTAAAGAAGGTATTGAGAGAAACTGTTATTGGGGGACTGTCCCCCCGTGACTATAAGTGCTGCAAAATACTAGAAACCTCGGGAGCAAAAACGCGATAAAATCCGTACAATTAGTTTAGTATCTAAATGTTATTTGAATGAAGTATTGCATAGAAAATAGTGATATCATCGGTGTATCAGTATTGTTTACTAATACAACGGCAATAGGCCGCTGATTTCATTAGTTGAAGCACGCTAAATGTTACGTCACACGAGATCCGCTCAACCGTGAGTGTGTGTGTGTGTGGGTGAGTCTTAATCTAATAGAGGTAGACGCCCAGCGCAGTGGTTAATGTCCTCATCACACGTACATACACGTTCCAGGTACAAATTTCGAAATATAATGTAATCTTTATATTGTGGCTTGGTTAAAGTGGGAATGCATGCGATATTTACTGCCAATTATCACTGATCACAACTTTTGTTAGCAGAGAAAGATGAATGAACAAGTTTATGTGTCTTTTAACTTCATAAATTTGAACACAAGATGGCTGTCTCTCGGCAAAAATAGATTATTTAAATAGATTACTCTGTGTAGAAAGAGTGAGAAATTCTAATAAAACATTGTACTGGGCGCAACAGGAGTGTCTTTATACCACAAAAATATTTGTTATGTGATTACTAGAGACCCGCCTTGGGTTGCAAGGGTAGTTTCTCCATACAAACTTTTTTCCCCTACGTTAAAACTTCAGGGAATGAATTTACAAAAATATTTTTTAGTGCTCGCCTACGTCAGAACAGAAATATCTGGGCAAAATTCTAGGAACAGTAGTTTGGACTGTGTGTTGATACACGCGTCAGTCAGTTTCTTATTTTATATCTATTATATATAGATTCAAAAATAAAATACTAACCTCAAAACTAAAGAAGACTAATCACGATCTAATTGCGCCTAAGGTTTTGAATCCTAAAAGAAAATTATTAATTCTAATAAAATATACGCATAGAATGAGTAAGGGAAGCGTCAATAGCGAAATAGTTAAGATTTTTAATATTGAGAAATAATGCCATCTATGATATAATTTAAGAAACAATGTATATTATAATGCAACTTAGCGCGGGTTTATTTTAACAAAACATTTATTCCTTACATTAAAAAGTTTGTGAATCGAACGCGGGCCCCGTTACTGAACGTCTAGTCCACGATGTCGTCTATTTAAGATAGAAAGTGCGAGATTACCCGGACGTATGGCGGCGGTGCGGAGCTTGGAACAGTTAAATCGCTTAAATTACTCAAAGCAGAGTGCAGCCCGCGCTAATTTTGACTAAATGTTTAATAAAATAGAGACGCTGTTCACATAAATCTGCAGCTTAGGTCTTTTTTGCATTATAAAGGACAGCTTGTAATGTAATGCTTGGTTGGTTAGTCTACTTTCAGTTGTACTCTTACAATCTCCTGCAGATAATTTTAAGAGACGTGCCGTATCGTCTTCCTTCTTAGACCAAATGAGGTACCTATTATTGCCACTCCAACGCATTTGCTCAGTAAAGGATCAACCGGTTAGGTGTCCGTTTAAAATGACATCACCTCTATCTTTTTTTCTTAAAAACAAGAATTTACGGTTTATCTTTTCTATCATTTAATTACGTATAGGTTAATATTAAATCCAGAACATTTTTAGATTGGGCTCTGGAACCGCCGGTGGCGTTTTTCGATCTAGTACAATTCAACATTTGGTCACGTCTGCGTTGCGCTGGCAAAAATTCCGAAACGGTCCGCTCTCGGGTAAATCTAATTTTACGAGCTATTCGCTAGCCTGTATTAATTGTAACGTGTTTGTCGATTAATCGGAGCTTTAATTATTTGAAGGTTATTCACCAAAAAGCGACTTTGTTTTTTTTATTGTTTTTATTTTTAAGGTAGTAGGTGGCAAGCGAGTTTGCGGTTCACCTGATATATAAGTGACCGCCACTTATGGGCATCTGCAACAAGCAGATACGCCTCTCAGGGGAAATGAAGACATTTTCTAAAAAAAAATTAATGTTGTTTTGTTTGAAAGATTAAGCTAGTAAAGTTTCTAACACGGTTTTTTAATTCAATGACCATGTTATTGTTTTACAGCGATTTAGTCATCATTAAGTCGTCTATTTCAATGCCTGTTGCCTTATCGCCTATTAGGGACATTTAAAAATGAAACTATATTTAAAAAAAAAAAATTCTTGGGGAAAATGATAATTTCTTTTGTTATTAAACCTTGTGAAATGAAACGCGGGTCCGGCCTAATATTTCATGAAGACGACACGCCGCCGCGGGCAGCTCCCAGGCCTGTCGACGTCAAAAGAATACTCATAAGCCCGACTAACGTAAACGATGTTTTAAGAAAATAAAGATTTCTTCCTCACCATGGTCAGATTTATTTTCAAGTAGCCATTTTGGTTCATCACGGTCATCATCAGCAAAAACAATGGCTCAAAGAGCTTGCCTCAAAGATTAGTCGCACTTATAGTCAGTGTTTCCCGGACTATCAGATCATTAGTCCCTCCCGTGGAACGGGAACCGTACATTTTCCGGGATAAATAGCCTATATGCTATTCCAGACTGTAATCTATCTCTGTGCCAAATTTCATCCAGATCCGTTGGGCCGTTTTTGCGTGATAGAATAACAAACATCCATACATCCATACTTACAATCTTTCGCATTTATAATATTAGAAGGATTATAAAAAGAACCAGCCTCGAATTGGACTACCAATCGTCAACCAACTCACGTCACACTGAGCAATCACAAACGAAACATAAAATAATTCTCGTATTCTTGAATTATAAAAAAACCATACTGATATAGTTATCAGTGCATACTTTAGTAGATAGCCACCTGTACGCAGACGCTTGTTTAATTAACTTATCAGTTGATAACAGTTTAATAATGACCTAGTGCTGTACAAAACAGCACCAAATGTGGCCGACGCCATCTTGATTATTTACGTGACATTTGTAATAATACATTGGCAATTTAAATTAGCTATATTTATTTTTATACGACTATGTGTTACTTTGAAAGTTTAGAAAGGACTATTATGTGAATAGAAAAACTTATTTTTATAATTATCTCTCAATGACGCAGTGTTCAAATGATAATAAAAAACATAGATAAAATAAGGCCCGTTTATACAACGCCAAAGACTGTTTACACATTTGTTGTATTTCGTTTAATTTCCTTTCTTATTTGACCTTCGTTTTACTTACAAAAGAGAACATTTTGAGCGAGCCATTAAATAAATTGATTGCGTTAGTGTTGGTGATAATGAAATGCTAATCGGTAGATCGGTTGCGCGATAATTTGTGTTTGTGGGATTTCGCCGGTTGATTTGTGTTGTGTCAACTGACAATGTTATAGTGATCAATTGAACGGATTGAAATTGAACTTCTGTCGGTACGTAAATTATTATATTGTTATTCATATACATATATGTACATTGTTATGTATATCAATGTGAATACTTCAGTATTATATATTTAAATTGGCAATGTGTTTGACGTCCACAGTTGGCGCTCTCCTGACAAATCGTTAAAATTTTTGATTTATCTAAAATAATAAAATTATAGGCTATGTTAATCCTGTCTTATATTCAACGAATTGTATTACATAATTCGATTTGGTAATTTAAGAATTTAGTCAGTACAATAAACAAATCTTTCCCCTTTATACAAATGAAGAATTTATGGAACTATATTGATTTCTTTTAAAGTATTAGGAATTTACATTGCTGTTTCTTTATTAAAACTAGTTTCGATTGATTTAAGGCACATGAAGAAAATGACTATCATTCACTTGACATATCTGTATATCTTTGACGTATAAGACAAGATATACAGATGTGTCAAGTGAATTTTAGTAACTTTCTTAAGATATATAAATATATAGCTATGAAGATAGCTGAAGTGATTGTTAGTCACTTGCTACATTAGCTAAATAGCTATGATAGATATAGATATATAGCTATGAAGATACGCCGTCGTCGTTTCAGCCGATATGCTACACCCATTAATCGCGACAAAGATCGGTCTTACGTCGTCCTCATCCAGTGAGCTCCCGCAACTTTGACCACATCCTCGGCCTACCTATGCTGCGTTGTTGTCGTGGTCCTTTCAGCCCTATCGGCCATCCGTTCCGCGAGAAATGTGTCCGGCCCATTGCTACTTAAGGGCAATGTCGGTTACCTTAGTAGTACGGATCACATTATTTCTGATGCGATCACGTATATACGAGCTACCCCAATGAAGGAATCTTGCAAAGCGAGTCTTTTACTTGCTGCAAGGTTTAGACCAGTGATTTATATAACTACGATTAAATCTCAAAAGTAACCCTTGGTTATTACTGTGACTAACACTTAATGTAAGATATGATATATTTGTTTAGACTTGCTCAGAAGAAAAATAAAATAAAATTAAATCGAAACCAAACAAGAGATGAATCATGATAACAAATTATCACTTAATTCTTTGGTTTTGAATGTGACACAAATCTTTTAGTTTTACACGATTTTATTAGCTTCGCCTGTATCTATGCCAGAATCGTTTGAATCTTATGATGTAATTTTATATATGTAAAGGTCCGATTTTTAAAACAATTGTCATCATAGAGGGTCGATGACAATATATTTGTTTTCTTTCTCTAGTAAGGATAAGAAAAAAATCATTTTAATGCTGCGAATAACACCATTTTTTATAGCAGAAGGCGGCAAAACGAACAAGCGGTTCATCACCCGATATTAAGTGGCCGCTATCTATGGATAGCGGCCATAGATGGTTCTTATGAGAACCACCAACAAGGTAATGAGATGCGTTGACCTTAAATGGACGGAGGAGGAATATAAAAATAAGGATAATTCCTTTTTCTATCCCTCGTCGAATCCCCAATCCTTCCCATCCTGTCCATAAAAGTATAGGAAGGAACTAAAAACTAGGATTAGGCTTCCGGCACCTCACTAATCATGCGAAACGCAAAAATACTTCTACTCGACGCCTCTCTTCTGAGAGGTCGTGGTATTTCACCGGTTAAGCCGGTCCATTCGTTCAACAGTTGTTGTCACATGCTTTACCATTGTAAATGTTAGTCTACTTAATAGTAATAGAAGAAAATTATATAACAGTTGGCGCTTTACGTAATGGGAACTTTGCGTGTTTTTTTAAATGCATTTTAATCGATAATTTATAGTTTATTTAGATTCTTCCTTGTTCTTTTCTGCATCAAATAACTTAATATAATCGAATTAAATTATTCAACTTTGTTATCTACTAATTAAGTTTAAACTGACGAACAAACAATTTAACTTTTATATTTATTTTAAAAGCATACAAATTAAAAAGGCTGTTACATGGCCGCGTTCACCTCAGCGTCCTCATTATCGGCTT
>JWHW01059383.1:25321-44681 GCA_000931545.1 Papilio glaucus
AAAGAAGAAAGCCTCGTTGCCTGTTGTCACCAACACACAATTGTATATTATTTTCACTACTTTTTATTAGTGCCGGAGACTCTACTATATATCTGGCGTAGCCTATGCAGGCCTCGTACAAGATGGACCGATGATCTGGTCCAGGTAGCGGGAGCCCACTGGATAAGGGTGACAGGGCACCGACATTTGTAGTAACCGATAACGCCTACATCGATGTCGAGGATGAAACGAACTAATAGCACCGTTTTTATTTATTAATAAGTTATATTAATAAAGACAAGAACATTGTAAACAATTTACCACATGCAATGTCATCTCACCTACGGAACCAAAACAATATTAAATTTTTTGTAATTTGATTCCTCAAATATACTTCGAATATTATATTTGTCAAAAAGTTGTTATTGCCAAAACTTGTAATATTACAATGGCAACCATTGTAAATAAAGTTATTTTAATATGCTGGGACATTATTCACACACGGCCATCTGATCCCAAACTAAGCAGAGCTTGTGCTATGGAAACCAGATAGCCTATATACATATACTACTTTTCTTTTGTAAATACATACTTAAATAGATAATTACGCCCAGACTCAGGACAATCATACATGTTCATGCACACAAATGTCTGCCCTGGGTGGGAATCGAACCCACGACCTGCGGCGTGAAAAATCTTACAAACCACGCCAACCGGCCCGTCAATTTTAATATCTTCTGTAATCCTGAAAATCCACAATTATTGTGGGTCTGGTCTCATAACAAAACAAGACCACTATTTAACATATTCTCATATGTGAATCCAGTTTCAAATCGTTTTCAATACTAGAGAAATTGTAAATTCAAATGTTACAAAAGCTTACTTTAAATTCCTCCTGGTGAGATTCCAAAACGAAATTTTCATTGAAAACGAAGTGCTAGCGTAGACAAAGGCAATATTTCAATTCCGATATGCAAGCAGACCAAGGGAAGGCCTTAGGTTGCTTGCCCATTGGACCGAAGAGGAGCGGATTTATCAATCAAATCTAAGCTCCGCTCCGCTTCAATGCGTGACTATTCACGCATTGTAGCGGAGTCGCGCGAGGAAGCGGAGAGGAGCAGGAGGGTAGTGGGGAGCGGAGTTACGGACTGTGCGGCTCCTAAAGCACGCTATGACTCATTCGTCATAGTGGACAGTTAAGATTTTCCGTTTCTCCGTTCCGATTCCCCCAAATGTATGCAAACCCTTGTCTATTGAAGCGGTGCGGAGTGGTGCTTAAATTTGATTAGGGAATATTACCCCAGCCCTGCTCCAATGAAGCCTCATACTCGTTTTTTTTGTAATAATACTATCAAAATATGTAAATAACTTACTGAAGCAAATTTTCAAAAATTATATTTGGTGGCAACCCTAGATAAAGTTGGAGTACACGCTCCAACTAAGCCTAGAACTGTTACAAGTACGTTTGTTTACGACAGTAGTAGAGTGGATTCGAACCTACGACCTCAGATTTCGCAGTCCGTGCCCTAAGCTGTTAGGCTATTGGCGTTAAGTGGCGTTGTCGACTCTGTATCAGTAATTACCATCTGGATTCGACACGGCACTAGTCCATTTCGTTGGCTGGCTACGACCTACATTTTTCAATACGGACCATTCAAGTGAACGATTGCCAATTCAATTTACATGCACGTAATATCACTGCCATCATTACGTTCGACGAGAATCACTTGATTGACATTAAAAAATAAGTTATGTCGTCGTTTAGCATAATTAAGGTAGACTGATTTTTTTATTACTTTACTACTATTTTTTACAAATAAATAAAATATCGTAGTCTTAAACACATATCAGCAAATAATAAATAAGATAGTTAAATAAAATAATTATTTATATTCTAGGTTAAATCATTTTTAAAGAACGCGTTAATAATGTTACTTTAGAATATCTTGTACGATTTATTATACTACGTACCAACGTAGTAGGTTCAATAGATGAGAAAGAGACTTAACGGGCGGCATAAAGGCTTATTTGCAAGCCAGCGCATCCGAGCGAGACGACTATATGTCATGCAGTCGCAGGTAGATCAAGCAAGCTCCACGCGGAAGTGGCGCCGCGGCGATGCGTGACATTTTGAAACACGCTGTGCGCGCACGCCACCATGTTCACTTAGCGAAGTTTTGAATAATTCGATTCGATCTTCATCGACATTTATTTTAGTAGGACAAGCCAGATTTTTGGCTAAAACGATCGTACCGCCACTAATTTTAGTGTAATCTTATCAACGTGAGTTTGAATAGGAACTACTAAAATTAACATCTGCTAACACTGCCAATCAGTTTTGTAATATAAATTGCTTTCTCATTCTTACTCCATTCATCATTGCAAACCTCCGAATGAACTGCAGTTTTGGTTCTAACGTTCTCGCAACTCCTTCATACACTATTTTACACTGCTAATATACTATGTAGAATATACTATGTAGTATGAAGAGATGTCTTTGTTTGGAAACATTTGACTTTATCTACGAATTGAACACAGCGAATTGCAGTTTGGTAATGAATTTACAACAAACCTTTAATATTGTCAACGTTCATGCAAAACAACATTCCGTAGCGTCTCTAATCGCCCACCTAAATTAACATTGTCCAAATATCGCACAATTTCTGTGTTCAAAAGCGACGAGGTATTATGTGCTGTTTGCACAGAGAAATGTAGAGTCAGAGAGCGGCCCGCGTTTCGCTTTGTTGTCGTGCGTTACATTTTGATGTTAGGAATGCGGCGTATTATATTGCTTTAACAGTTGCATAGCTTAATGATATATTCATAATGTTGCGACTATTATTATGAATCAAAGCATCTATTTCACGTTCCATCTCACTTAAATCAATTTGATAACATTACTTAATTATGCAGTCACTTTTTAACCGACGAAAAAAGGAGAATGTAGTCAATTTGCTTGGATCTTTTTTTATGTTTGTGTAGTGTAGGTAGCTACATATAAACCGTCCGAATTGTACCCTATAAATTGTACATAATTATTACGCCAGTCAGATTAAATGTCTTGGACTAAACGCCCGTGTCTCATTGCAAACATCACAGTTTGTTACCTCAGAACCTCGACGTTTATGGACAGATTTTGAAATTTAGAAATTCTTCTTCTTTTTGCAATAGTTTTTGTATCAAGATTGGTCCCATTTAAATTGTTATCGTTATTGATTAATTATTGTTATTGATAGGATAGGAAGGTAAAGAGGATTTGATGGGGCGGGATTGATGGGGAAAAGGAAATTTCCTTTTTCCCGTTCATCCGCTGTCCATTACAGGTAGGACACGCATCTGCGACTTATTTGCTTGTTGCAGATGGATATAGGTAATCTGGGTAACTCTTAATACATCAGATGATCCGCTTGCTTTGCCACTTTGTTGCATAAACAAAAAAATGGTTTGTCAATTCTTTGTTTCCCTTATTTTATTGAAAGAATGACAGCAAGAAAGTCTTTAAGATAGTCTAGCTGTTTGAGTGTATTAAAAAAGAGGAGCGAATGTCTGTTAGGAGAGTACATTAGCCGGCTTGTTAATATTTAATAAGTCAATGTTTACCGACGGGAGAACACTCGACTTCGACATGCAAATTTATGCTAAAACGGCGCTAGCTAAGTAATTTGCTTAATGAAAAACCGAGCTGTAAAGAAAGGCAATGCTCCTCAACGCTCGGCTATCCGAGGCCACTCGCTTTCAGAAATAAATACTTAATATTTGATTAATTAAAATATTGATACGACATCAAATAGAATATGAATTTATTAATTTTGTAACATTAATAGCGTTATGTTTATTTAATGAAATTATATTTTCATTTAATGAATTTCGTTTTATGTCTAATGGAATTTCATAGGCTTAGTTCACCAGATCGAAGTTTAGGACTTGTTATTTAACAATTGGGATTCGTTACCCTAGCCCAGTTTTAATAAGTTTTATTATTGTTTGTTTTCACATGTATCCATCCTCCCTTGTCCTGACCTCATAGTCAGATTGCGAACTGTGTTAGTCGAAAACTTCGTGATATAAATTGACAGTGAATTTTGAACTGTTCACAATTTTCCAGTTTATAATATGACTAAATATAAAAATATAGTAATTAGGAGAATATAGACACAGTAGTCTCATGGCTACATGTTAACACGCATATAATTGACGAACATGTATACACGTGTTAATTTTTTTTTATGGAAGAAGGTGGTAAACGGGCCACTGTGATGTTAAGTGACCACTACCCATAGGCATTCGCAACAAGCAAACGTGTCGCAGATGCGTTGCCTACCTTTAATGGGTAAGGGTACAGACAAGAAATAGGATGTTTCCTTTTCTCCATTTATCCCCTCTACGTCAAATACTCTTCCCCTTCCCATCCTATCTTTATTAGGAAAGGATGGGAAATGAAACGGTCGGAAATTGGGCCTCCAGCATCCCTATGATCAGACGAAACGCAGGAACATACTTCTACTTTACACCTTTTTTCTGCGATATTTCACCGGTCGAGCCGATCCACTTGTGCAACAGATGTTGTTGCTGGCCTTACCACTGTCAAAATATAATATTTAAAAAAAATTAAATGTTCAAGCTAGCTTAAGGATTGGACTGGTCTAGAGCTTGGACGAAGCTTTCATATCATCTTCTACGAGGGGAGAAATTGTGACATTATGTGTCTTTATTAAGCAGTTTTTAAGCTTTTTCCAAATGTTAGTAATAACAACTATCATCATATTGGCCTCGTTATGTCTTTTCTTTTACCTACATTTTTCTTGACCATTTTTTCTTGTAGCAGTTTTTTTGTACTTCTAACCAAATTGAGGGAGCACATATCGTTTGCCGGGGTCGCTTTTAATTTATGATTTTAGGCCGTGAATAGAGGAACGACCTCCCGATAGCGCCAGCACATCAATCATTCTCGACGTTGCCACAAAAAACCGGCCGTAAGCGTTGCGTAGTCAAAGACCCTCCTAGATGACCTTGGATGTTGATACAGTCCAAATTGGTCATAAATCAAACTAATTTTGGATGTAGCTATAGAGCGAATATGTCTTTTTATGTTCAGAAATATGTTAGACTAGCTGTTCCCGCGACTTCTTCCGTGTGGCATTCAATAAAACAATTTTTAGTAGCCAGCCCAACATATCCTAATTGAATAAAGTACCAAGAACTTTTCTTGTATGTACCTTTATAAGCAATATTCTTCAGGTTTGAAGAGCTATAAAAAGGCATTAGCTAAGAGGGTGTAATACGAAGCACTAGTTTGGTGAAGAAGAGTGCCTTTGCATGTTTTAATGTGAACAGAGTAGATGCGGTGTGACATATGTAGTACTTTGTAATGAGCAAGCTTGTGAAGCAATGAATTGTAATGGATAGGTCCTATACTATTAGGTAGTAAATCTTCTTGATATATCAAAGATCCGAGCTATATTTTGTATTTCGGTTGATAATAACAAAGAATTGAAGAGAACTAAATTAGCAAGCATACACATGTGATTATAAAATGCCGACGAGGTTGATAATCTCAATAAATTCTGGAATCAGCTTCTCTTCTAAATGACTGCGTTTTTATTTATTAAGGGTTTTTAAACAAATACTCTCGGAAAAATTGTTGACTACATCTTTCTTTCAGCTAATAGTTTCCTCTGCGGGACTAAGCCTGGCTGACTTATCTTTATGGTGATCAACTGGGAGCCAACCATCCAGTGGACTCCCACAACCTTGACTAGATCTTATGTGATCTTGAGAGAGATCTACCCACGGTGCATCGTTATGTACGTGCCTGATATTCCAAAATCTTTTGGTTCCACCGCCCATCCGTTCTACGAGCAATGTGTACCATGCATTGCTACTTTTATTTAGTAACTCTTAAACCCATACTCTTGCGAAATTTTTGAACTACATATGACAGTAATATTAGGGTCAATAGAACGTACCTTTTGTTGTTTAAAATGAGTTGTATTTCGAAAGATTATTTTGTGTTGTTGTGAACTGTCTTATCAAAACTTTTTAATGACTTCTTAGGAAATTTTTACGTCCCTTTAAATCCCCTTCAGATTGTATTTAAAAACCTGGTCACTGAAAGTAAACGAATAATATTTTCTCATTGTAATAACTAGCGACTCCCTACAACAATATTAATAAGAAAATAAACTAAAAAGTCGTTTCACTAATAAACCCTTATTTTGCTGTCTCAAGTCGACGTTTTGTCTTCGAAGTTAAAAGGAATAATCGCAGGTGAAGCCACGAGGCGCAAATTACCAAATAAAAAGACGTTTACGAACTGACCGACTTCAACTATCAAAACCGAACTTTATTGTATTGCAGCAAGGTACAATTTTAACCGACGAGGGCCAAGAATCATGCCCGTGTCGAAGTATCCAAATATTTTTTTTCTTTTTTTCTTCTAAAAAAAATGGGGCCACGTTGCTCATTGTTCCTCGATACGATTCAAGCTATTCTAAACTTTGACGCTTACGTAATAAAGTCGAAAATTATTCGATTTTTAGGCTTTCGATTTTTCAAAGAAATTATTTCCGCCGTGTTTGAAAATTAGAATTCGTTAAGTCGCCATTTGTTTTCCTTTCATAGCAACAATACGAAATGATTGTGTGTTTGTTACGTTACATGTCTTCAATCATTTTATTTATTTTTCAATAGGTATTTGATCTATATTATCTTTTAATTAACGTCATTAAAAGCTTGCACTATATCAAATCTGGATAGTAGCTTGATACATCATGTTTTTGTACTAAATTTGTAAAAATTAACATGCAATTTTCATTCAAGAAAAAAATACATGGGTAGGAGGTTCAAGTGCTAATGTTCGGGCAGTTTAATTACTTACCACAACAATATTTGCACTGTAATTAATAATAACTCGGCTAGAATATTAATTACTTACATTAATTGTCCTAATTGCTAACACCGCGATGCATTCATTAGACCGCGCGGTGGACGCCGCTCCGGTTTTTTGGTTAATGTATCTAATTTACAAAATCGGTGCGGCCATTTTATAATCAAATCCATTTGCGAAACAACCAAAATGTTTTAAAATCTTATATCCTTTAAAAGATTAACTTCGCTGAGGGATACCATCATAAAAACTAAATTTAACGAATAATAAAGTAGTCGTAGTACATATTAATTAGATTTTGAACGACAATTGAGTAATGCAAGTCTTGGAATAAAGTCTACATAGAGAAAGAAGAAGTTTTGGTCCCACTCTCTACTGCTGGCGTGATGCTGTTCTTGAATGCCGCGGAAGGCGACGGACAGAATATCGTGGAAGGCATTACAAAACAAGGCGGATGATGATCAAAATATAACAAATTTATGCACCTATTGAAATATAGGATTTTTTCCTAGTCCTTTTCTCAATTATCGGTATTATAAGTATCAACAAGTTTTGGGTATAGATTTTTAGGACCGACTACCTGACGCCAACCCTACTACCTCTACAGTAGCAGAGCCTGCAACATATGTTTCCACGAATGGGTCGTCTCGACCGGTGAAATACCACGACCTCACCGAAGACAGGCGTGAAGCAGATATATTTCTGCGTTTCGAATGAGTGAGGCGCCAGAAGCTTAATCAAGGACCTTTTCCTTCCTATTCCTTACTAATAAGGAAGGAATGGGCACGGGAAGGGATCGGACGGGGGAGAGGATGGATACGAAACGGTTTTTTTTTCTGTTTGTTCCTTTGTCTTATAACGACAGACAAACATCTGAACTCTATATCTCGTTGCAGATGTCTATGGGTAAGGGTCACTTAATATCGAGTGTGAAAGAATTGAAAAATCAAAACAGGAAAGGCGCGACAATAATTATAATAAATAAAAAAAAAAACTTTCAAAGTAATATAAACTTGATACCGCAAATATAGTAAGTACATAATAAATTGATTAGACAAGGTAGAGTGGAATGCTTTCATTGCATTCGAAATTTGAATATGGAATTTAACATTTTGATCATTTATAGGAGGTTTTGATTCATCAATTACTTCTTGTATTCAATTTTCTATTTTATTGTTAAGTTACAAGGGTTTATTTTTGTCGAATTAACAAATAGGATGAGCCGAGGTGTCGAGGTCAACTGTGACGCGAACCAATAAGTTTTTTCCCTATAAAAAAAACAAAAAATAATCAAAGCCAGGTTAAAAAAATAGTTCGAAAAACATTACGTAAGTATTTTTCTTTATCTACGAATCGAATCTGTGGCTGAGTACTTAACTCTACCCTTGAAGTTAGCATAGAGTTCCGAAGAGTATATTTTTAAACACGGCCCGTATAAAATGTTACATTCTTAGGCTTAACGTTATTAACATTCTTAGCAAACTTATACATTCACGTATAATCGAATAAGTCAAGCGTCGCTCCATATCAGATCGACCTAACCTCCGGAGACGATAAGGTCTATAATAGCGTGCAGCGAGCTCGTTGCATAACTGTCACATCCGAGCTATAACCGTTGACGTAATTCAATTATTCCGGCTCGACGCGCGCGACTAACGACCTTTTGGGTGTAGTGGATAGCTCCACCCCCTTCAATATGTTAAATTTCACGGATGTTTTCGTCGACATTTCCACTTGTAATACTATCTAGAAATTTGTTGAAACTTTCAAACAAGTTAATGATAGCGATAGCTTAGAAATATATGTGGTCATCATCGTCTGCCGCCCTGCAGCAACCTTGACCGTCGTCATTCTATCTTGTGGGAGATCTACCAAAGCTCCATCATCATGTACGTGTATACGAGAACCTAGGTTGGTTGGATTGCGACTCCGGTACCTCACTCATCAGTCAAAATGCAGAATTGTAATATACCTGTACTTCACGCCTGTCTTCTGTGAGGTTGTCTTACTTTTCCGTGGTCGGGTCGGCTCAATCATTAAGTTTGGCATTACGGGCTTTGTAGGTTATCTTGATTCTGCTATAAATCACATTATGTTCTTTTTTGTTTTTGTAAAGATGTAAGATCACTCTTTTGACAATTTGGTTTAAAATATATTCGTTTCGATTAGTTTTATGTATTTGACGAACTATGAAATAAAAATATGTCCGATTTGCGTAGTAATAAAATTACGAACAGTAATTTTTACAATGATGTTTACATATTGCAAAATTTTAAAAGTTGTTGAAAGGGTTATAGAAGCTTTGTTTTCGATATTCGTTTATTCATACGATCCTCTGAAACTGATGTATTGAACCGGTCTAGCCAGTTTAAACGGTATCATTTATTTCGGGTCACGTTTCTATCTCTTGTGTTATATTTTCTATTCGTATATTAGTTAATATAGCTTAAACTATATTGCTACGATAGTCTACTTAGTATTCCATACCCCTGCAAGCTTAGACATCCTCAGTTGTCATCCAAATGATCTGAAACAAAAGTAACGCACGAAAAACATGCTTAAAAAGTAAAAGTGAGATAAAATTCTTCTTGGTATATTAATAAAATATACTTTCTAATCTGAAGTCAGTATAGAGATAAAAGTTCAATGCCCCCCCTAAATAAACTTCGCAATGCTAGGGTCAATAACCCTATTACCATGATGACTTGAACTTTTTTAACGAGGATTGTTAATCCCCAGGGATGTATTGAGTATATATTTGAATATAAATAATAAGAGTGCCTCGCCATTTATATGTTATTTTTTATTTATATGGTGTTAAATCGACGCTGTACAGACTATTATGAACTAAAAAAAATGATTTGCCAATTATTATGTTAGGTTTATCCATCACAATCCCTAATAGTGAAAATCAAATAATTATTACTTTGTCTCTACCAGATTTAGTTAAGAGAAGTGTTAAATGAAGCGAAATTTTGATAAGAATATGTGAAGAACAATTCGATGGTTAGGCAGAGGAAGTATAAAGAGAGACAAATTATTAAAAAGCAGTAAAACTACAAAAAACAACTTTGATTAGCGAAAATCTTGAATAAATAGAATTTTACGGGATCAGGATGAAATTTAAATGGGACCAACCTGGAAACAGAAAAAAAAATCAGTTCTGAGGTAAATGACATAAAAAATACAAGTAAACTGAGAACCCTCACCTTTATTTAAGTCAGTTAAAAAGAGAAAGGTCGACGCTACTTCCATCACTTTGCATCACCAAATGATGAAATCCAACCTCTGATCTGCGTATCATGATTGTAGATTAGATGGGCGTTAAAGTTACATAAGAAATATTTAGCTATACTTTGTATAAGGGTCGCAAATAATAGGTCTATACGAATCTATACGGGATATGGAATGAAAATCCTTTTTGGAATATTAAGTAACATAATATTTAAAGAGTAAACATCGCTTAAGTAATGTCGATGGTTACCCATTTACGGTTATATCGCAGGGGTCCGAGGTTGTCCGTTTTTATTGGTCCATTTGTTACATTTATATAGTATGGCCGGACTATTGGTAGTTCCGTTAGTTGGAACATTGAGCGGTTCATATCTTTTGAAGTTATCTTCGCGGTACAAAATAATAAGTTTATTTTGGTAACTTTGACTTTATATGGTTATGAATAAATAAAACATTTTTGTTACTTTATCTTGTTAATAATTCATTAACATAAATAATAATGGACCCATGGCCGTAACTACGAGGGTAAGGCGGAGAGAATCTTCTGCCTAACCTTGTCCTAACATTGCCACTTGCTTTATCGTGAGTTCACACTGCCGAAAACGTTCACGTTAAACATATTCAGCTCAGTTTTTTTAGAAATAGAGAAAGAGAGATAACACGTTTTTTGTGAATGTTTTCAGCAGTACTTGTTTGTCATTCGTCCTTTTGGCATACTCGAATCATCAGAGCCAAACTTGAACTCCACTTTTCTCTTACAACGCTATTTCAAATCCTGCAATTGAGAGTTACATCTAGCAAACTTGTCTATGACTGCAAAATATTCATTCATTCATCCTTGCGTTTTTCTACTTGGCAAACAAACAGTTGTAAATACGTGTTCTTTTTTAATGTAAAAAATGAACAAGATGTTATAATAAATAATTTTTAAATAATTTAACAATCGGGCCATGCATTTATATGTGTTCGGCGTCTGTCCAACTTTGTTGCTCGCAACAAATAGGTACCTACATATTTTTTGGCAACGCTTTCAGGAATAGCATTGCTTTAATGTTTACGGCGTTAATAATAAAAAAAAAACTCTATGGTTGAATGAATGGATTGTCTGAATACGAATCTTCAGAGCTTGGATTAGATTATAGAATCCACAGATAATACATTAATTGTTTATTTCAGAAAACGTAAGCAATAAAACGTTTTTAATAGAAATAATAGATAATTGACATCTGTCAATCCAACCAGGGACCAATCCAAAGAAGGGAAAAAATGAAATCGGTTCATAAATGTCGAAGTTCTGTGGTAACAAACATAAACAAACAGCCGAATTGAGGACCTCCTCCTTTTTTTGAAATCGGTAGAAAAACAATACACGTCTTCAAATGGAAGGAAGATTTGTCTAAGTAAATAAGTAAAAATAAATAATTTTAACAACACTTTTTTTAATCTATCGCCTTTTATATTTCTTTATATTTTTAAGTTCAATATAATTTTTTAATGTAATACTTATAACATGTTATGGCGTTGCATTGTTATTGATTCAGGATACATCATATAATTAATTAATTGTGAAATGTCACGTTCTTTACTATAGCTATACTTTTTACGTGATTTCATAGTACAATCAGTCATTCTTTAAATTACAAACGCGGAGATTTTGTATTCGTTTGGTGGGAAACTGACTGAGCTAGATTTTACGGAGACGGCCAATTGGCGACTTAAGGTGGCTTCACTTTTGGGTCCCGGATGCTCCATCCGAAGGTATGCGTATGCTTTGCGTATACTATTTGTTTGATGTATTTTAAATCTGAGTCATAAAAGGGGTGCCCTTGGACAGGGCCAATTTAGGAAAGATCCAGATTCAAAGTTATTATTATGATAATGACGTGAGACCGCAATAAATCGTCCGGTATCGGCTGTCCGACGTTGCTCGCCATCAGATATCAACCATGTTTCACAATAAATTTACCTCCTACCATTTAAATACTAGTCTAATTAATCTACAAATTATTGTTTTAAGGTTAGGAATTTATCGAATAATTTATTAATAAATTAAATACATAAATAAAATTGATTATTAAAAAAGATTAATTAATAGATAGCTTTTGAGAGTACGTACGCTATTTAAAGTACACAATAAGTAATAACAGACGTATATTCATAAGACGATTAAAATAATATTTTTTTTACAAAATATGTAGAAAATAATTTTACCAAAAGTTGTCTTTTTTTTAATGGCAACATCATTGGTTGATAACATTTTGCTTCAGATGATAAAAAATAATTTTATGATTATGAATGTCAAAATACAGTCAATAGTAAAGTAATGTTTTCAGGTTTCGACTTCATTTATTACAAAAGTTGTGTTGTAATAACTAATAATAACAGCATTAGAAACTTTTAAGAAAATTCGTCGATGTTCTTGAAATTACAAAGAGTGCCATCTATTGGTAGCAAATACGTATCAATGCAAAGTACTGTTTTATCTTGGTAGCTCGGCCCGGCCCGCGCATGCGTACTTTAGTTTGAGGCCACGGTCACAACACGAAGATAATTTCTGTCATCGTTATATCACATCACGTCACGCACACATGCGTCGGCTACGGTCGTTGTCAAACGTGTGCCGCTTGTCATAATGTGTAATAAGCTGTGATTCCAGTGTTTATTTGGTGTAATATACTTAATTGTGTTACAGGTAAGCATTTTTTGTCCTCATTTTATTTCCTTGTAGCTTTGTCCTTGAATTAACTGCATGTTTTGGTCGTACATGTAAAATAACCTTTTGACTTTTGAGTGGCCGTATTTTTTTAGCGTCTGCGTATTTTAATACAGTATTGATTTTAGGCATCTTAGTACATTAGAATAAATACATTTCAAAATTAGTAATTGAAGATTCATTTTGATTGTACAGTAGCTATCCGATATGGTCTAGTGGCTAGGATACCTGGCTCTCACCCAGGAGGCTCGGGTTCGATTCCCGGTATCGGAAGAATTTGATTTTGATTTTTTTTTCTTTTTTTTTGCAGATTCAAAATGAACGTCATAGCGGCATTGGCCATTTGCATGGTCTTCGTGGGATGTTGTTCCAATGTAGTATTTTTGGAGTTGGTGGTGAAAGAAGATCCGGGGGCGGGTAACTTAGCGACGTTTCTACAATTCGTATTTATAGCCGTCATGGGATTTTGCACGGTGGGCAAATTTGGTATTGCAAAGCGAAACATACCGTTCAAACAATACTTGATGTTGGTTGGCTTTTTCTGGACTAGCAGCGTTGCCAACAACTACGCATTCGACTTCAATATTCCCATGCCCCTCCATATGATATTCCGAGCGGGATCTTTAATGGCGAACATGGCCATGGGTGTTTGGATTCTAAAGAAAAGATATGCACCTTTAAAGTATTTAGCAGTATTCATGATATCAGCAGGAATAGCCATTTGCACTATTCAATCCAGTGGCGATGTTAAAGCACCCAGAGAAACACACAAGGACGCCGCTGAAGAAGAAAGACTGCAGTTTATAGATTGGCTCTGGTGGTGTCTCGGTATTGCCATACTCACCTTCGCATTGTTCGTATCTGCAAGAATGGGAATATTCCAGGAGTCACTTTACGCGAAGTATGGGAAACATCCATGGGAGGCGCTGTACTATACCCATTTAATGCCTCTTGTTTTCTGGCTGCCTACCGCTCAAAATATAGTCGGCCATGTCAAGATCGCCACTGAGACACCTATGGTTGAGGTATTGGGTGTCGCGCTTCCTCGACAAGTTTTATGGCTAATACTTTACGTCGTCACTCAGGGACTTTGCATTAGTGCCGTCTACGTTCTGACAACAGAGTGTGCGTCATTAACTGTCACTTTGACAGTTACGTTGAGAAAGTTTGTGTCACTTCTGTTCTCTATAATGTACTTTAGGAACCCCTTCACTTTGGGTCATTGGATCGGCACCCTACTTGTGTTCATAGGGACTCTCATATTCACTGAGATATTACAGAAGTCTGTAGCCCTATTCCTTCCAGCGCCAGTTGAGAAGAAGAAGAAGAAATAAAATTTGTCATAGTTATAATCTAGCAAAATTTGTCTGTGTAGTTGTGATTCCATGTAAAAATGACTTGTTTTCTATTCATATTGTTTTTTTTTTATTGCTTGAAGCTTTATATTTAAGGATAAACTTGTAGCATAATATTATTAGCCGCCGTATATTTGTAAGGGGCGTCGCAGAATAAGTTATTTTTATTGTGTAAAATGAATCGAACAAACTATGGATTTAAAAATATTTATAAGACCTAAGAAGTCTTATTATTTTTGTTATTTTTATATTGGGACGCAGAGCAAATTTTAATTAATTTCATTCTTATATTTTCTTAACGAAACCTTTTAAAAGTAACATACATTAATTATTAAATTAAATTAAATAATTTTTTAGGTAATTCGCACTGTTCCTTATTTGAATTTTACAAAAATTATAGATTTTCGTACAATTTGTTTGGTGAAAATCTAGGCTCGTGTCCAATTATGGCAGAGCCAATTGTACTAATCATAGCAATCAATTTCGCTGTTTATAATCTGTGTAAGACATTAGATTATATAATTATTTTTTAATTCATTGTAATAATGGGTAACCACAGTTGTATAACAATTTCGATACATTGTTCTAGTTTGAAACCACTAATAGCATTTTACATACATAAATGTAAACAAAACATTGTATGAAAGTTCATTTGGAATGGGTTATTTAAAATCGATTATTTGTAGAACTAAGGTACTCGTGAACATCGCGCGATACATCGATAAGGGTAAATTCCGCGAAATAATCGATGGTATTGATTCCGATGGCACTGCCCATTTGATGCTTCTGGGGTTGCTATATAAAATAATAACATATCAATCAACATTGCTTTCACTGATTTCAATGTACGCATTTAAAACAATTTACATGATTGTAAGAATAAAATTGTATTAAAAATTATTTGGCGTTTTATTACTTCTTTTTTTTTAGTTTGAAATATAGATATCTATATCGCTTAGCTTATTATAAAACAGTCGGAGTTTAGTTCTTAATCAGTTTATATCACTGATATCCGTTTTTTTTAGATTATTACAAAATATCAAAAGGTTTCAATTGAGCTGATATCAGAATTTTGGGAAGAGGTCAACAGTTAGTTACAATGACTGTCAAAGAATTAGTAATTTCTTCGTTTTTCGACTAATTTTCGATGTTCAATTTGCGCTCACGCCCCAATCTAGAGGGGTAGGCAGAGATCATGGATTTCCTATTTGGCGCGATCATCGTGTATTGCCAGTCGAGCCTTCATTGACACATTCTGACTCACTACTGCACCTTATGCCCTATTCATTTTATTAACATTTTTACCATCTCTACTAATCATACATCCCAAATACACGAACTCTTCCACCTATTCCACTTCCTCACCGTTAACATTTATTTCAATTATTGTCTTCCTTTATTCTCTTTCAAACACCATTACTTTCGTCTTATCAACAATTATCTATTAAACCAATTCTTCATTTATACTTACGTCAGTTTTAAGTCAAGGTCACTCACACAACGCGTTGTTTGTTAAATGCGCCAATTCATTGACAGCTCACTAGGTGATCTAATCGTTAAAACACCGTTGCTAACATGTTTATTGTATTTATCATACTTATCAGAACAACTACTTACTAAATTTGCTCTTACCTGCCACTAGAATAGTGATTTGTGAACAAACAAATCTATCCGACTGCATTTGTGTTATCTATATAAAGCGCCAAAAGGATAAACGTTATCTTCCGCCGCTAGATGTCAGTAGTATTTTGACATTCATCTGTTTACTTTTCCTTACGTCCAATTACCTCTTAACGAAATGATGTAAGATATATTTGAAACATGAAATCAAATAAGCAAGTTTAATTTGATACTTTATTTGTTACTTATTGTAGTTGTAAATTGTAAAAGTATCAATATAAATGATGTTCGTTTGCACTTTCTTTTACCAGGCGATCATGACAATGATGTAACGTTTTATCCTAAAAGCAATTTGTTCCATTGGAATTCCGCATACCACGTGAGTCCGTGCCGAGCCTAACTTTTTCAACTTTTTGGCATCGCTGTAGCCGACGGCTTAGTGTAATCTTATTGTTAACAATCGAGTTAACCAATTTCGAACGATCTTTTTTTGTTAAGGGGATTTTTTATAGCTTTCAGAGTAAATGGAAGTGTCTGTAATGATATTATCTGAATGAATTTTTGTACATTCAATTGAGCACCACGTGTTGGTTTGTGTTGTTAAATCATATTATGAAAATAAATCTCGAAAGCCTTTGATTTTGAAAAGAAATCGTACAATATTTCTATTGGAAATCAAAGCTAGAAACTTTATAACCTCTTTATCGTTTTTATAATATATTCTTTTTAAATGTAAGTGGCAGTTTTGAAAGGGGATGTCCATGGATAACTTATATCGATCAGATTAGTGACATAAAGAAGGACGATATAAGGAGTACCCGTAACCGATGTATGCATAGATGTTGAACGAGGATCGCGCCAAATGGAAACCCGTAACCTCTGCCTACCCCTCTGGGTTATGGGCGTGCGTGCTCATTTATAATTTTCCTAAATTATAATCTTCCGGGATGCATGCAATGCCATAATAACAAAAAGTTGTTTGGTTTTTTGTTTGTTTTTTTTTGGGTTAAAAAAAAAGTTTTATAACAATCGAATATTTAGTTTCGGAACGAATAGAGGTCGCACATTGTATAGATTTTTGTTTTCAAAGATTTAGTATTCATTGTAAAACATTACGCGAAGAGTCGAGTATTATTATGACTGACACGCGCCTAGTCATCCCATTCTGATCGTCTACACCGGACTCTAATGCCTGAATTACTTGGAGAAAGGTCTTTCTATTTATATCGATTCTTATCCTTTCATCAACTTTAAAATGATCCTTATTCTTTTGAGATAAAGTATAAATTTGCCTACCAAATGTACATACCGCCTTTTGTTATTTATCAAATAGAAATTTGATTGATGTATCCCTTTGTTAAAGAAGGAATTTAAGAACATGTTGAGACAAGGGTGGGATATAAAAGGTTTATAAGGCAGTGTTGTATTAAATAGCTTACATATTAGAATATTTATAACTTTGATGTTAGTGCGAACGACAGAGAAAATGACAGATCATCTACGTAACAAATGTTATAGATCGCATTCAAGGATACCTTTATGAGATTGTATAGTCTGTGGTTATATAATCCTGGCAATACAGACTACTTATAAACTAATAATATAAAATATTATTTTGTAAAGAAAGAAAAAAACAAATTAAATAGTGTTTGTTGTTGGTTGAAATAACAAATAAATAAATATGCGTTCACGCCCGTAAACCAGGGTGGGCAGTGATCATGGATTTCCATTTGGCGCGATCCTGGCACACCTCTCTCGCTTCTTCTACATTCATACATCTACGCGTACATGCTCGTCGGTTATGGGTGCTCTTTTTTACTAATCTCATCGATATGCATATGTAAGTTCTCCTAGGGTGTCCCCTACCAACACTGCCACTCACTTTTGCAACATAAATTTGTTTCGGTATTGAGATAATTTATTGCAATATAAAGAGTGAAAATAATTTTATGAGGAATGTTGCACATAAAGACTCATAAAGATTTTAATGACACATGTTTGTAAGCATGTATTTCTCCCCGTGAGTTCGCACTGCCGTTACATAAAAACAAATAAAACACGAACACACGGTTCCCATACTTCCATACTTAAACATACGTCTTTAAAATACAGATCTTAGGTGTTGACTAAAGATAAATTAAACCTTATTTCTATATAGTTTAGGTTATAAATAACTTGCAATCAAATGCATTTTTTTTATTTTTAATTCTGAACACTTTTTTATGCACACACGTAAAAAAAACATTTGGCAACTGGTTTTGAAGTAAATTAATTTCGGTTATTTACATATTTTACCAGATATCCTCATTTATTTTTTATAGTGATAAAGGTTTGTGGCTTAGCTTGATTGTTTTTACTAATTACGAACAAACAAATATTCATTGTAAATTAAGTTATAATTTCACACATATAAACATACACACAGCAATTAACTAATTAATTACTTACATTAAAATAATATTTAATATGAATATGAAGTCATAAAACGCTCAATCCGGTTAAAATAATAAAATCACGGCCTGAGCCGAGGCCTCGAGCTAAGTTACTCTTAAAGAGGTTTAGACTAGGTGCCTTCTGCGCTCTGCCGCCTCAAGCCCGGTTTAGTTATAGATGCCTCCTCCAGGCAAACAGTGATAAGTCACTCATATATACAAATAAAACGTATTTGCGTCCGTAACAACTTTTCCCCTAAAGAAAAATTATGTACTACGAACAATTACCTCCACAGATTACAAATAAACTTGCCCAACAAAATATCATCAAAACTTATTCTTAAATGATTAAAATGAAATATTTATTGCACAATGTATTCTGTTTTCTGTAATAATATAATCTATGTTTGATAATGTCTGATATTTATAGTTTAGATATGGGACTGGTAAGCATGACATGCAAAACGTTCTTGTTTAACACTATATATAACAACGTCGATTGAAGTTTAATTATTCTAAATCTTTACATATATATATTTCTTGTGAGCGTTTGTATGTCACTGAGCTCCTCCTAGACGGCTGGACCGATTTTGATGATTTTTTTTGTGTGAGTTCAAGGGGATTCGAGGATGGTTTAGATTAAAAAAAAAGTAATGTGTGTTTATTTATTATGTGGATAAAATATTGCACACAAATTGGGTGTAAAAAATGACATAGGCTTTCTTTTATCCCGAAAAGAAACTGTTCCCGAAGGAAAGGTAAATACATACGATCATAAAACCGTCATTTACATTGGAGTTGCCATGTTGATTTTTGACAAGAACAACTTTTTGAACAACGCTTTCGAATTACATAAATTTGTAGCGAGAAAAATAAATGAATGTAAATAACAGCGACATCTATCCGCCTTTAAACCTATAAATCCGACCCCATCTGTGTTTTTAACTATATGAAATGTTGTTTTTAGCTCGCTTAGACGTACCTTCAGTAGGGCCAAGACCTAATGACGGTGGGTGGCTTGAAAAATAAAAAAGAAAAGAAATATTATCTAGAATTCATGATGCACATTTATTAACTAGATAACAAGTTCAGCCTGCTAATCCGCTTTGAAACGTAAGCGCGAGCAAAAACAATGAAGACG
>JWHW01059478.1:3068-20978 GCA_000931545.1 Papilio glaucus
GCGTGGCACGGTCGCGGCCGTCGCGACCATAGAGCTCCGCCGCCTCCGCGCCTGTCGCGCCTGTTGTGCCGCTAGTCATAGACTCGCTGAGCGTGCGCTTCAGCAGCGATCCAGCAAACCTATACACCATAAATAGTGATTTTTAGGGTTTCGTACCCAAAGGGTAAAACGGGACCCTGTTACTAAGACTCCACTGTCCGTCTGTCACCTTTATCTCTTGAACCGGGATAGTAAGACAGTTGAAATTTTTACAGATGATAGATTTCAGTTGACGCTATAACAACAAATACTAAAAAAAGAATAAAAATTATCTAAGTGGGGCTCCCATACAACAGACATTATTTTTTTGATGTTTTTATAGATACGGATCCTAGGAACCTTTCGTACGGGAGTCCGACTCGCACTTGGCCAGTTTAGAATAGTAATTATATGAAATAAAATATTTAAGGCGGCGAAGAACGAAACGAAACAAACGACGACGAACCGAAACGAAAAGAAGAAAGAGTACCAGTCAGGGCTCCATGGTGATCCCGGCGTTTTTGAAATTCTATTAAGAATTTTTAATAGGGGGAAATCTTATGGGTTCGTGTGAACAACACGCTCAGAACGCGTTAGCAACATGCTTATTTGAAATTGGTACAGTTTCGACGAAGTTTTCATTTGTTATTCTTGTAATCAATTTTGAATTTCACTATTGTCGTACTTTCCCACCTGTTTTGAGTTTTCCCGTCTGTCGCGGTCCTTATGTGTTTTTTTTTAATTTATCAAACGCGGTGAAAACATATCATAAATTACCTTATCACAGCCAAATCCCTTGGATCCAACTCTTTATTTTTGTTCTCTTCCGTTGTGTTATTACAAATGGGGTCGTTTAACCAATGATTGAATTGTTCGTACACTTCTTCTAATTCAGAACTGTAATTATAAAACAATAATATTATTATTTATATATTCACAGAAATCATTCGACGCATAAATATACTTAATACTAGCAACGCAACTGCAACTTTTTAATAATCACGCATGTTGTAGGGGTAGTGGAGATCATGACGATACGTTTTCGCAGAAAATCTAAAGATGAGAAAGCTTCGTTTTAAATATTTACTTACGTGTATTCCGTGCTGAAACTATATTTTGAGCTATTCCCCGTTTCTTTCCTTTCAATTGGTTGACGGCTCACGGAAGTATTCCCGTTGTCTAGGATCTCTTTGTCGGTCAACACGAATCCAACGGAACTGCCGCGTTTCACCCTGAACGTACGAAATCATATTTAATTTTGAGCAGTTACTTATTGCAAATCTCATATAAGTATTTGAAGTGAAAACTTCTTTAGCCGCATTAGACGATATTTGGTAGGGGTAAATCTTAGCTATATCATGCGCAACATGCGTCAGCAACATGCTTATTTGAATTTGGAACGGTTTCGACGAACTTTCTTTTTATTTATTTTTCTCGATTTTGACGCATTTTTGTTAAGATAAAGAAAAAAAGGTTTTATTTTTTTCTTACTATTGTCGTGCCTTTTCACCTGTTTTTAATTTTCACTTCTGTCGGCTGTCCTTATGACTTGTGTTTCTTTATTGTATTATTATTAACTTTAAACTTTCGTGGTTTTTACTAATACAAGGTTTGTAAGAAAGGGGATTCTTACGATTAGCCTTTTTGAACTCCCGATATTTCGGCACAGTTGCATGCGCCATTCAGTCAGCCCGTGATCATGGCGCATGCAACTGTGCCACAACTTAAATAAAGGGTTGAAGTGATCAGCATCAGAATATCAGCAAGATAACCGATATTGCCCGACGGATTCCTAAACTTAAGTGACATTAGGTATAGGCGTGACATGCTCATCGTAGCATGACTGTGGAATGGTGGACTCGTACAGGACGAGGTCGTAGCAGTGTAGGTAGACCTCCTACAAGATAAACCGATGATCTGGTCCAGTGGGTGAGCCCAATGGATCAGAGTGGTCTTTGCATTCGATTGATTCGAACGGTCTATCTCTAACATGTCTCTTATCTTATAAAAAAAAGGTCTGGCACAGGTGCTTTCATGCTTTGTTCTTGCAGTGCGATAATTATAAGTGACAATAATGGTATCAGCAATTAGCAATGGTTATTTAACACCTGCATATACTTTAACAGGATATTTAACTATAATTGGAACACCCATAGTCTTAATGGTAAATGGTAATTTAGGCATTACCAACTCATTAATATAATGATGAGTTCAATTTAAAAAAAATCCAATAGAGTATAAATCACAAACATTTAAATCATCATTACCTAACTTCATTTCCATTGGCTTCCGCACAGGGAATGCTGACTCCTGCCGCGTAACTCGAGCTGTCAGTGGACCAGTCGCCCGTCGTGCTCGTGGTGCAGGAGTTCTCCGCCTCTCGCCGCAGCGCCTCGCGCAGTCTCTCCGCGAAGCTTTGCCGCCTCTCCTCAGTCGACAGTTCCTTCGAGTACTTTAACGAGTTAGGACGTGCGCTCTCCCCTCTGCCTTCGTCCTCGCTACCTCCTGTGATGGGCAAACACTTTCTTGGTAAAAGTACCATCTTAATAAATAAATGTATCGCTGTTTCCGTACACGTAGTTTTTCAAAATAGCCAAACCGATGTGATGTGTGTCAAGATCGAACTTTTTTATAATGCAAATCTTAACATTGGTACAAAACCCCCATATTACTCATTATAAAATTTAATATTTATCATTATGATGAATAAAATAGCGCTTGATCACAATACCACCTGATGTTAAGTGGTGATGTGGTCGAAAGATGGTACGCACTAGTTTAGCAACAGCCTATTCACTCTTCTCTAGCAGGTACCCACGTCGTAAATGGACGGAAACACTGACGCTGGAAACTTGTTCCAATCCTTTACCATATACGCACGATGAACGTTGATAATAAAAATAAATATTGGTATGTGGCAATGTCTGCTCGGGTCCACTTGTTCCAAATATAGAAGATATGTATTCTTATCATGTTCATAAAATCAAGACACCTCTGTAAACTTTGTTTGTTCTGTTTATATTCGTTTTATAAACTTATAACCTGCCATAATCAAGTATACTACATATATAATCATTGTATTTCTTGGTCAATTATATAATCAGATCATCAGATCATGGTTGAATTTTTAATCTGTACAATTAGTCACTTACAGACTAAAAATTTACCGTAATCAAAGCTGTCATTTGCACTGTGATACTCGTCATCGCTGGAATTACAGCTGGAGTACAGGCTGTCTTCTTGTGTGTCCAGGTTAGTAAGACCTGGACTTCTAGTCACTGGTAGGCACTCTCCCGAGGAGCCGAGCACGATAAACCTTCCACGTCGGTTGTTCAAAACACCACCGTCAGGTGATAACCAGCATTTTCGTTTTGTTAGTTCTACGCCTAAAAAATTAAATGATCTAATAAAGTCTAATATTCCACAAAACTAACTTAGTTTTTGAAGTTTTCTGACAAAAAATAAATACATTTGTTTAGTGTAATTTATCACAAGGCTACATGCCGTGTAGCTTAGTCAGGCATTTTGTCATTTAAATAGCTTGCTCAAGTACTCTCTTGACGTAATCTACCTTTAAAATAAAATAAATAGACATAAATTTACAAAGAACATTACATTATATGTAAAAATAGTTTCTTATATATTACATAGTTTAGCTTAGACCATTCGGTTACGGACATATACTAGTAGCTGTGACGGCCACGACAATGATCGAATCGTAGATTCGAGCCCACGATCTTATGTTTCGCTGCCTGTGCCCCATATCATTAAGCTAACGGCACTTTAAACTATCGCCAGATGTTTCGACAGTACCCTAAAACATAAAGATGTTGATTTATCAACTAAATTTCCTCTCTAAGAAACTTACTTGGATCGTTTAAATTAAGCGTGGCAGCGCAGTATGTCTGTGGAGAGGGACTCCTGCTGTTATAGCTGTTGATCGTACTGCACGAGGACTGCTTTATCATCACCGTGGCTTCCACTTCTGGTGGAGTGTGGCTGAATGATTCTCCTACGGACACGTAAAAAGACGCTTAAGTCAGCCGGAGGAGGAATAATTTCAGTCGTCCTCCTTTTCTCATCCTTTCCGAATAAGGATAGGAAGGGAAGGGAAAGAGGATTGGACGGGGAGAGGATGGATAGGAAAAGGAAACTTTTTTGTCTTATCCTTTCTATGTCACTTAAGGGCGGGCAGCGCATCTGCGACTCATTTGATTGTTGCGGATGTCAATGGATAGCGGTCACTTGATATCAGATGAATTGCTCATTTGCCACCTTATACCCTAAAATTTTTATAGCAGATAACCCTTAAGTTAAAATATCTAGCACATATCTAATAGAGAATTCTTACATTAATATTCTAAAAATACGTAAACACGACAACCAAGTTAATCCACTTAGCAATATTGGCTTTACTGCCCAATTCTTTTAGTAACATTCGGATTAGTAATTACTTCCTTTGTTTAATGTTCTTATATCGTTTATCGGCTTACTTTTATGTGGTTATCGAGTGAAGGTTGTTAAAAAGTATATTCCCGTATATTTTGTTCCATTTAGAGTTGACAGAGATTCACCACATTGACAGAGGCAAACTTACAACCGGTGATACTGTAGCCAAAAGTAACAAAATATACCATCGCGAAATTGTCCGTCTTATGAGAGGAGATACATTTATCTATGATACGCTGTCTTCCATGGCCGATTTGTTCTTAATTTGTTTTTCGAATGTCCTCTCCATAAACAAAGTTTAACAATTCTTCTGGTAATATTGGTTAATTGGGTTCTGTTTCGGATCTCATAAGTTATGATTCAGTACATTTTCTTAACAGTTCTTTGAGTGAACATGAGAAAAAATATAAAATTAATTATTTAAAATTAAAAATATACATTTCTACTAATATTATAAAGAGGTAAAGTTTATGTAGTTGAAGGGTGGTAATCTCTGGATCTACTTAACCGATTTTGAAAATTCTTTCAC
The DNA here is from genome assembly GCA_000931545.1 of Papilio glaucus. NCBI lineage: Eukaryota > Metazoa > Arthropoda > Insecta > Lepidoptera > Papilionidae > Papilio > Papilio glaucus. Next base: position 8,065 of record JWHW01059478.1, read on the forward strand.
TGATAGAAAGGTATATTATCCCTGACTGCTATAGAATATCTCATATAATAATTTTGTGTCACGATGTTTGTCCGGGATAAAATTCGAAACTAGTAAGCCGATCATAATGAAATTTGGTCACTATGTGTTATTTCATCCAACATAAAAAAGATAACATAGTTTTTATCTCGCTTTAGTGCTATCCGTGCGAAGCCGGGGCGGCGCTAGAACATAAAAAATACACGAACCAATAGGCGACAGTCTTCTCTCTTGTCGTTGTTGATTATCGCGACTCTTCATCGGGGCCTGTTGGAAGGCGAGGAGGCTCTTGTTCAGTTCTCTAAGAACATTGTCTTCCTCCCACTGACCAAGGGGCAATGCACTGTAATCTTCAGCGTCCATTAGACATACCGTTACCTATAAATAGAACTACTATGTTATTGGGCAGTATATGTGTGGCATATAGTTTAAACAAAGTTATTATAAATAGGCAGTTGGGGAAATTAAGCTGTATATTTTCGATGACTAGTGCTTTCCCTTCTTCTTCCTGTCCTTTTCTCATATGTCTGGGGTCGGCACAGTATGTTCTTCTCTTCCATATTCCTCTATTAGAATTAATATCTGAATTCACACCCTTCTTACACATATAATCTTTCATACATTCCATCCATACTTTCTTCGATCTTCCTCTACGATTGTTACCACCCACGTTCATTCTCATTACTTTCTTCGCTGTATGTCCTTTTTCCATCGGCATTACATGCCCATACACCTGCTAATAATACCACACGCTAACGTTAGACGTGGATGTCGCAATTTGAAGATCAAATGTAACGATAATATAATTTAAAAATAAAACTGAACTAACATTTGACGAGATTTTATTTGTACCAAAATGCTAGATCGTGAACCGTCTTAGTGATCAAGCCTGATCAACATATCGTTTAGTACCCAAAAACATTTAAAATAATATTGTAAGAATTAGGTAAATTATTATAAATTAAAATATCATGAATAAATAAAAACTACTTTTCAATTCAAATCTATTTTTGTGTAACTAAACACTGCAAATGCAAGCCATGCCAAAATTCTACTAATTTTGATTTTATTATAGAATTATAGAGGTATACACGTCAACTTCTTACTGTTTTAGGCTCGGAGAGTAGTTCGATGTTAGGTTTTTGCCTCTTGTCGCTTATTCGACTGAACAATCTGACTCCTTCAGCTTTCAACACCTCGTTGTCTTCCAGCGCCTCCACGGAGAGCATAACCGGCAGGAGTTCCGGCATCATGAACATCGTCAGTGATTCCTTAAAGTTCATTCAATGTGTCAATTTAACAAGGCATTAATCTCAATGATAATACACATATACCAAAATTACCTCTTTTTTGGGTTATGGTTGAGGTATAGTCGAGATTTACTTTTTTGAAAGCTCAGTTTTAACCGAGATATGGAGAACTATGTAAGGTATTTTGCTATGATAAAAGGTACCTGACCTACCTAGGAAATTCGTTGATAAACAAACGTTAGCAGCATAAGCCTTATGAAGAAACAATGGGTATGATAAGAGAAACCAATATTGTAAATGATGGCCTCTTATGAACTGATATCTCTGGGCACAAAAATGTTTGAAATGATAATTAGGATTATAAGACTTTAGAGTGTAATAATTGCTTTAACAAATAAAACAAGTGTATCATTAGGTTTCGTGTAAAAAGTGAAGGCAGATTGTTGTGATCTTTCTTTTTCACTTCACACAACATACTGTTGAAAATTTTAAGAATTAAATCCTGCAACAGTACCTTTTTTAGTTTTGGGTGTTAACTATACAATACAGGCTATTCCAGAATATGACAGTTGTCATCGTCTTAACTTTTATGCAGTCCATATACTAGGTTCTTAATTACCTGTGAATCTCCATCAATAAGGACATCACCACCAACTCTACTGCTAGCAAAACATATTCTAATGGCGTCATCGTTTTCACACCTTTCCGGCCGGCCCTCGTGCCTGACCAGAAACTTACACAGCGGCAACGTACATTCTAACCAATCTTCAATTGTTAACCATTGCTTTGCCGTCATTACCTGCAACAGTACCATTGTTTTTGCTAAGCGACATTAATAATGTAAGAATAGTTTTATGTTTCGCGACATTTTCCAAGCATCTCACCTGTCTACTTAACTTAACGGAGCCTTCGTTGCTATTCTTATCCAACCATTCAAAATAATGTAGCAAACTTTTTAGTTTGTTTCTTTGTGATTTTCTGTAAGAGTGAATGAACACCAGGTCAAAAATAACTCCACGAGATATATTTAATCGGGAAGTTTTTGAATTACCTGTGTAAATTCTTAAAAAAATGTGTAAAATTGAAGTCTTGTAAAGTCGGATGCGTTTTGAGCGTTCTTTTGGGAAAAGTCGAGAAAAATGCATGAGAAATAAGTGACGATAGAAAATTGTAATCCAGTTCCGTAACGTCGCCTGAAAGATACAAATACTATTAATATATTCTTCTAAGCAACGCGTGTAGACTGTGAATATAATTCATGTAATACAAACTTTGCTGTTGTAAGCTAAATATAAGTCCTTTAGGTGGGCGCCATCGTTTAAGGTGCAGTGCTCTGTTCACCATGATCCTAATAGTGTTATCGAGGAAATTTCTTCTTTCTTCCTCCGACAGTTCCTCTTCGAGGAATTGTTCCAAGCCCTTCATCAGATCAGGATCTTTGATGTCATCGTCTGGATCGATACCTATACTGTAACGAAATTTGCGATAGGTGAAATGTTATTTAAATAATACATTGACTCTGCAAAGTTTAACGATCGCCATGTGCAGTTAGAATAGAATACTAAGTGAAGGAACGTCTGTCTCAAAATGGCGAACTCGAAGTTGGTATTACTCAGGATTTATATTTATACAAACCTAGGTAGAACTGCGCGGACACGTCGCTTACTATATAGAACTGTACTGACACTTCATTTACTACGAGGTTACAACCCTAACTCCGTTTCTTTTTATAGTAAAATAAAAAATAAGGTCGTCTTATATAGTGCTCGGCATGGTAACAATATGTTCTCAGATAATACCCGTGTAACGTGGGTAATCCAATTGCAACTACTTAAGGTTCTTAACGCACTAACGGTGATTCTTTAGTGCCAATGTGTCGCCGTCTCTGCACGTAACGATCGCACAGCATTATTGTGGGCCTTATAGCGTAACCTGTGTCGCCACTGTGCTTTATTATTAATTATGAAAGATAATTTTTCATTATTCACTCACGGTCGTCTGATCCAAAAACGAAGCAGAGCTTGTACTATGGATACTAAATACTTAATTACACCAAGACTCAGGAAGAACAGACATGTTCATGCACACAAATGTGTGTCCTGGATGGGAATCGAACCCACGTCCAGCGGCGTGAAAACCAGGTATCTTAATCTTAGCCACGCCAACCAGCCCGTCCAGGTAATTTTAAAGGACTTTTATATACTTGTATAACAATGTACTATTTTGTGTTAAAGTAAGTTACAGGTTTATATTATGAGTGAAATAATGTTTAAGATCTTAATTAGCCCAAGTGGTAAAACATCCAGCAGATATTAGTAACTTTTTATGTTCCATTAGATCGATTGATCCTTGTTTATTGGGAGACTACAATTATAAATGGTGGTATCACTGACGCCACTGATAATCTGACTGTTGATTTCTGTCGTTTTATAAAGCTACTCGTAATTTAGGGAAACAATTAGTCTCTGATACTTACTTGCACATATCATGAATTTTCATCATGCTTGCTGTGAGTTTAACAGGAGCTGACGCCAGCAGAAGATGTTTTAAATGGCGCTGTACGGAAGTCCACCACGGCAGATCACACGGTAACATTACGAGCGCCATTCTACAAAAAAAATTAACACATTAACTTCAATACAGTATCCGGCCTAATTATTTAGTTAAGTTTAAGTTTTTTTTTTATATTTATTTAATCTCTCATTTTCGAAGGGTTTTTATAACAAACTTTTTAAGACAGACTAAAACATTCGTTAATTTTTAAATATAGCAATGGTTATTCACACAGAAAACATCTCTATTGTCATTTAGTATTTTCAGAGAGAAAGAGAGGGATGTTTCATGTGCATCTTTTTGGCAGTGCACTACATTTAGTTCAGGCAGTTGTATAAAATTATTTTTTAATGATTTTTCACTAGGATTTTATTCTTAATTGTAATGTAATTATTAAAACGTAAGTTATTTATTATATTACTTTTGCTTTATGTATAATGACTTTGGATTTCTTTAGGAAATGAAGTCGTCATTTCTAAAATAGAATCCAAAGTAATTAAAAATTGTTGTTAGTAGTAATAATTGTTGGTAGCAGTAGTTTAAGGCATATCCCCGAGAAAATGTTTAGTTGGAAAAGTATTAACCTCATGTTAACTCTATTCATTCCCAAATCAACTATTTCGGGTGTTTCGAAGTCTATTAAAGTTAGTCCTTCGTTACTTTTAGAAGACACAAAATACATTTTTATAGTGGTAAAGCAACAACAATAGCTGTTTCTAGTGCGTACCACATCGCCACTTAACACATCGAGTGGGATTGTAGTCAAGCGCTAGTTTATTCAATATAACAAAACAATCTGTTGCATAAATGGGCCGCCTCGACCGGTGAAATACCACGACCTCAAAGAAGACAGGCGTGAAGTAGAAGTATTCTGAATTTCGACTGAGGAGTGAGGTGCCGGAGGTCTAATCATTTTACTTTTTTCTGTCCTATCCTCTCCTTATAAGGAAAGGAAGGAGGTTTGACGGGGGAGAGGATGGATGGAAAAGGTAAATAGGTACCGTTTACTTAATACTTAAAAAAATAAACAACAGATGGGTACGCAGAGATTACGGATTTCTATTTGGTGCGATCCAGGGACACGTCTTTCGCATCTTCTACATCCTTACATCTACACATACATGCTCGGTTACGGGTATCGTCTATTATATCGTCTTTATTTAATATGTCACTAATCTGATCCATTTAAGTTGTCCTTTTTTTTACGTTTGGAAAATGCGCCTTATGAATGTCCACTGTTCAGGGCAACAGGGTCTGTGGGGTTAACCCCACGAGGGGCATACCCACTAAAAAACCAAACGTTCCCTCATAGCCGTTGTGTGGGCGCCACGGGAGCATGACTAGCACGTGACACCGCGTCGCCTAATGGCCCCGGGATGGGGCCCACCTCGGAGGGGACACTGTGCAATGCAGGTTCGGGATTCCCCGCCCTCCGTCGCTGGAGCCACCTTGAGTTTTTCATAGAGGTTCACTCCTTACGGCCCCCGTCTTGAAAAAGACAGAGGCCCAAGGTCCCAACGTTGCCACCGGGATTACGCGAAATGCGGCTGCAAGGGGTGGGCTAATCGCAGCCCCATCGCCGCCGCATCTGCGGTGCGACCCCACTGAGTCGCGGAGGGCCGGGCGATTGGCACACCGCAATACCAACACTCCTCTCCCTCCGCGACTCACCCTCACTCGCTGCGGGGACAGTTCCCCGCAGTCACCGGCTCGCTCGAGGGACGGGCTGCCCAGAAGCCCACCCCGAGCAGGAAAACATCGTGAGGATACCTATAAAGCTGCCATCGTCTCTCTTTATAAGGAAAAGGGTTTGGCAGCATAATTGTAAAAATTACCGAGGATAATTATCGAGCCTATCGAGCATTGTGGGAAAATTTTATGCTAAAGTACTGATTAACAGAGTTTCATTAAAGAAATAGAAGAAAGAATGTGGGATGTGCATGGACATTGGGTTTTATGAAAATCTCTGTATAACTGTTAAAGCTTTGTGCAACTCATTTCATTAGTAGTACGGGAACCTAAGTGGGGATTTTTGTACATCCTCGAGCTCGTTAGATTTTCGTATCGGTACCCCACAGTGTGGTGTAGGGTACTTAACTTACAACACACATGACTCTCGAGGACGTAAAAGTTTAGCATCGGCGGTGCTATAGCTATAGCCTTTTGATAAAATAAAATTGTTACTTGAAAAGTACTAAAATGCTTAAAGATGTACTTGTCATAATTTAATATCGCAATTGCAACACGTAGAGGAAAACAATAGAATTGAAGACACTGTTTAATTACGCAATAATATATGTTTGTATCTAAATCAACAGTAGACGCGTTTAGCTTTCGAACGTAGAATAATAATAGATTTGAACGCTTCCATTTATGTGACGTTTGACATTTGCCTTGCCGCTCTCAAATCCAATGCTGAAATCAAATGAATGAAACCTCAGCTCTCAAACGTTCGTTCAAAACAAAATGTGAGTGTCTGTGGCACAAAAGTGAAAAGTTTATCAAGAATATTTATTTTAATATGTTTGAATAAAAGGCTAGTATATATCATAAGCCATTAGAACGTAATTTCTGGTTTATTTAATAAAATTAAATGTGATAACCTTCAAAGATAAATATTAATAATTTATCTATATGTATAGTTTTGATAATGATTAATCAGCAATGTAGGTCTAAATTTGGCGGTTAATCAACACACGCATCGAAATCTTATGTAGATTATTTGTGTTCGCACAATTGCTATAAATGTTAAGTCTAAAGTACGTGAGCAAAGTTCAATTTTTTATTTAAGTTTGTTTGCCTACCGAGATAATGTCTGTACGGGCTAAATTATTAAAATCTTTAATACTCGGTGCCCCAGCGTCCGGAAAGGGGACTATTTCATCCCGAATTGTGAAAAAATACAACATAGAGCACATATCGAGTGGTGACAAATTAAGGGATCACATTGAAAAACAAACCGACCTTGGAAGAGAAGTCAAAAAGTATCTGAATGAAGGTAAATTAGTGCCAGACGATGTTATAATCAAATTTATGATAACTGAATTAAAGCATAACAGCAATAAACCATGGTTATTAGATGGCTTCCCGAGGACTGTGGCCCAAGCAAATGCCTTATGGAAAGTGCAACCAGTGGATGTAGTTTTAAATCTGGAAGTTCCGTTTGAAGTAATTATAGAGAGAGTGAAGAACCGCTGGGTTCATTTGCCTTCAGGCAGAGTTTATAATATAGGTTTTAATACCCCTAAAGTGATGGGGAAAGATGATATAACCGGCGAGGACTTAATCCAGCGGCCAGATGACAAACCAGAAGCTGTTTTAAAGCGTCTGGAAATATATAAGAGTGTGACACAACCAGTCATTAATTTTTATAAGGATAAAGGTATATTAAAAAATTTTGAAGGCCGAACATCTGATGAAATATGGCCTAAGGTAACGTCATACCTAGATCCAATATTTAAAAATTAATTTTTATTTGTAAGTGATGTTATTATTTTTACATAGAATGTTTTTATAGTGGGGACATATTTTATAGTGCCTTTTTGATGTGTTTACTAGTAGATTTTGGTGTGTTTAGTTTTAAAAGATTAGGTTAGAAAAGTAAGTCTCAAATATGGCACAAATAGTTTTAAGGTCAATATCACAAAGTCTTGTGAGATTGTGCAATAATGTCTTCCAGCTACTGAATACCAACACTACTTTTTTCTTCTAGTCAATTGTTAATATGATATCTTTCATAAAAAATACAGGAAAATTACTTTGATAAGATATTTATTCTGGTTACATTAGGTATATAACTGAGAAAAAATACCATTGGAATATTTTATATAAGGTGTAGGGTCCATAGCAAAGCCCTGCATTATTGAAATTGTAATGAGCATTATTGTTGTGTGAATATTGAATATTTCATAAGTAGTATACTTTTTAATATTTTAGCTATAATAAATAAATAAATATGCCCTGACGCTCGTAACCCAGAGATAGGCAGAGATAACGTCTTTCCATTTGGTGCTATCCTGGCACACCTCTCGCGCTTCTTCTACATCTATACATCTACGCATATATGCTCGTCGGTTACGGGTTCTCCTTATATCGCCCTTCTATGTAACTAATCTGGTCAATATAAGTTCTCCTTGGGCGTATCCTGCCAACACTGCCACTCGCTTTTGCAACATAAATTTGTTTTGTTACTCTCTCTTCATTCATCCTTTCAACATGTCCCCAAACCATTGAAGCATACATTTCTCCAATCTAGTCACAGCATCCACTTTTAAGCCACACTTTTCCCTTGTAATGCTATTTTTAATCCTATTATTCAACATGACGCCTAGCATACTTCTGAAGGATTGCATCTCAACTGCATTAACTTTACTAACATGTTTTTCCTGCCAAACCCAGATCTCATTTCCATAAATTAAAGTGGGTACTGGTACAGCATTGTGTATTACCAGACAAGTCTTCATAGAGTGACATGCTGACTTCTCACTACTGCACCTATAGCCCCATTCAGTTTATCAATAATATGTTTTGTATTGTCCTCAAGTCCAAAATCTGTATGGGATTGATGGGATATTTGATAAAGGTGTTTTATAATACAAAAAAGTTCTTTGTTTTGTCTCTAAAAACTAATATTTACTGTGTTTGTCTATTCTTCTATGTTAATTATATATTATAAAAAATTGTTGTGCAGACCCCACACAAAGTGGGAAATTGGCATGGAGATAATTAAAACAAATTAAATAAATTTATTATAATTATTGACAGTGATGTTTAATTGTTACTGAATTCTTCTAATTAATATTTGTTTTTGGTGGTGGTTCCTGTTTCATGTGAAATTTTAATGCTGTCAGTCTGCATTGATTTATAACAAATGTTAGCTCAAGCATTGCTCGGAGATGTATTCAATAAAATAAAATATTTATTACACACTAGTCATTGCGGTGCAGTACTAATTATAGAATTGTTAATATTTACTTTAATATGTTTTTTGTTCTATTTGAAATGATTATTATATTGTATTTTGTTTAAATGCTTCTCTAAAATTTATTGATATTGATTACTGATTATTAATTGATTTTAGGTCCTTTTCAAAATAAGATTTAGATTGACTACTATGTTAAATCAGTTATTGAAGCTCTTATTGATGTCGATTTTGAAAAATCAGGAATGGACTATTTTGAAAACTTGAATTCATAGATTATTATGTATATATGCTATTGACTATGTTTGATTACTAACAAGGTCAAATAACAGCAAAGTTTTGAATATTTTATTATACTTTGACAATTTAAATTATATACTAATCTTTGCAAATAAAATATACATTAATAAAATACGGATCTACATATTTGTTTAATATACAGTGCAGCAAGTGAGTGAATGCAGTTCAGAAATACATACATTAATTTTCTTACCACCTGACCGTATTCCTTATTAAATAATAATCATATTCTTGTGTTCTCTGGTGTATATGTTATGGAAGGTATACTAAGGTTAATATGATCATGTAATAGGTCTAGGAAGTAATGTTCTGTACTTAAGATATTCATGCTGTAATGAGTCAATATGGTAATGTAAAACAAAAATCATTGTTTTTCGTAGGCGTGGAATACATAATTATTGTATTTAATGTTTGACATTGAATTTTTTGTAAAAATTTGCACAAATAATCACAAATCTATTATAACTAGGTAGATATAGTAAAATCCTATTTTTGATTGAGTGTTTTATGAATTTTGTAATGGGTAGATTAGAATGGATTTATAGTGGTGGATTGTCTTAAATTTGACATTTGTTGAGAATAAAGTTATTTTTTTTATAACTTGTTTTTTTTCTTTAGCATTGTAGTATAAAGATTTACCTTATTTATCTTGATATTTATGATTTACCTACAAAAGCGGTTGACATGGTTCAATGGGGCTCATTTTAGACGTATTTAACTAATATTATAAAAGAAAACCGACGACTTACGTATGCTTACATGTGTTGATTTACATGGAGTGAATAAAAAAGTAATTAAAAACAATACACGATCATTTACAAGTGGAGTACGAGTTAAATTTAAATAAATCCCATGTTCATGACAAAAGCAACGATAGCAATTTATTAGCAGCACGATATTTCCAGCGTGGAAAATAAAAAACAAACGCGTGCGAAGCGGCGGTCCATGGCTAGTGCAACAATATTCTCAAGTAAAAAAGATCTTACTACGTAGGAAAAAGTTACTGTTCATCTTATGAAACCTTTTTGTCACCTGTTCGGTTTGTAAATGATGTTTTTAATTGAGACAGTTATGCTTCAGTGCATGTTGAAAGGATGAATAGAGAAAGTAATAAGACAAATTTATGTTGCAAACGTGATTGGCAATGTTGGTAGGGGACGTCCTAGGGGAACTTACGTATATTTATCAGATTGGTGACAATAAATAAACCGGCCAAGTGCGAATCCTACTAGCGCACGAAGGGTTCTTTACCATTATTTATGGAAAATCACGTTTGTTGTATGGAGCCCCCTTAAAATATTTATTTTATTCTGTTATGAGTTGTTTGTTAGCGGCAACAGAAATACATCATCTGTGAGAATTTCAACTTTCTAATTATCACGGTTCATGAGATACAGCCTGGTGACAGTCGGACAGACAGACAGACACACGGACGGACAGCGGAGTCTTAGTAATAGGGTCCCGTACCCGTACCCCGAGTATGTGTGTGTAGATTTATGAATGTAGAAGAAGCGAGAGCCGTATGCCAGGATTGAGCCAAATGAATTTCCGTAATCTCTGCCTACACCTCTGGGTTACGGATGTTAGCGCATGTTTACGTATTTTAGAACATTTTTGTACGAGAGCGGTCTTGGTGACCTACAAGAACGACACCGAACACCGACCTTGTGTTTCTGAAAAAAAGGACTTACTCGGTCTGTTGATTAAGCTTTGCATTGTCTTTTGTTTACTTTTGTACCTACCTTATATTTTTACCTAAATTCACTGGCACGTGTTCCAAATTTCGTAAGTACACCGATATCAAATAATTTAACTATTCAAATTTTATTATCGCGCGACGTTCTTTAAATTTGTTATTTAAACCTACATAAGCTATGTCAATATTTTGTGAAACGTTTCTCACTAATAGTGAAATTAATTCTACGTGTTATTTAGTTATATTACTAAATATCACTTTATAGTCTAGCGATAAGAGTACCTAGCTGTTACGTCGCACGTCCGGGGTTCGATCCTTAAGTCGAGTAAAACATTTTGTGTCTTTTTCGATAATAACAAATGTTTTTTTTTTTTCGGGTCTACCTAATCTTACTTAGGATAAGGTCCCAAGTATGATTAGGTATAATGCTTGATTATATGTTATACACCTTACATCATGTATTATTTTCAGAAAGTTACTATCTGTGTCTGTGCACGTAGGGTTAAATTTCGAGTTTGTTACTAAAAGCCGATACGAAATTGAATTAACAAAAGAACTAATTTTAACTGTGAGAAAATGACACGATATGCAGCCAGTGTGTCGTCATCGAAAGGGGTCAATTTTATTTTTGTTATTAGCGGTGATTAAATGATGTACAGTTATACAATTTGGGTTCGTATCGGCCTGTAGTCGCCTTGACTTGCAGTCGAATATCTGGGACACGGTCTGACGAGTTATTTGTATTCGTTACGTAGAAACTACCGACATGACGTACGTCTAGATATCAAACATTAACGTTAATATTATTTTTTTAGGAATTTCCAATCAACATAAAAATTCCAGGCCGAAATAGAACAATATGTATGATGACTTTTGATAATATTATAATTATTTTGCTATCATAATTTCAGAGGTTAGAATTTATAAATTTTAGTATAGTAAAGTTTGCTTACCTTAAAAAGTTGCGTCGTAATTCCGTAGCACAATGAAAATATTAGCTTCTACTAAAACAACATGTGGTTCACTGTCGCTTTGCGACAATCGGTTTCTTTTTACGCACTTTTCTCATTGTCCACACGAGAGTTGTCCACTTGATTTCACTCGCATGTAGGATATCTTATTGCTTTACAGACAGAAATAGTGTAACTAGTATGTGAAAATGCGAGCCGGTCGCGGGCGACGGGAGCGCGCGAACCCCGGTTTATTTTTAGCTGTTTTCGTGCATCGCCGCTGAAATTAGACTGTAAATAAAAAGCTTGGGTTAACAGAAGTCGTAGGCCTCCTTAGTCCTGTCAATGTTTTAACAGGATTGTGACGGATAGCTACGAGAAATCAGAAAATGTTCTTTTACACCGTAGTCCGGTAGTATAGGTTATTTGCCGTATCATTGTTTATTTTTTTATTTATTTAAGCAATATATTAACAAAGTATTTAAATAAGAAGTAATACACAAATGTAACTGGCTGTTTCATTAAGTAAACGTGCATATTAACATTTTAACACAGTTTTTACGAAAGATATCAAAAATAACTTTTATTATTGAATAGTAAATTAGGTCATTTAAATATGGATAAGGATTAAAAAATATAAATATTTCACATATAAAATTACATACATACTCAGTTCCACACCACCTTCGGTTATTTTTGTATGTATTTAAAGTGTATTTTGTAAGTTTATTTACGCGATTTTAAGGTTTATACGCGTAGTTAGTTTTAAGGTAATGCGAGTGGCGACGGCGCCGGTTCAAAACGTACTGACGCCGCCGGCTTTCACTGGGTAGAGACCACCCCGCGGCTCACCCCCAAGCCTGAGTGACGTCACTCAGTCGCGTCACGACCTACGACGCCGTACGGCGCCTGGGGCGCAACACCCCATCCCTTTACACCTTGTGAAATGTCGCCACTCTCCCCGGCCTGCTTCAAGAACGTTACGTAAAATATAATATGAGAGTAGATGGCTTACGTCAGCAAAGACGTCATTTTCAGAATGATTTAGTTTCTTTTTAATTAAGGTTATTAACAGCAAATAAGAAAACCTTTTGTTCTTTCAATCGTTTATACAGAAAATAAAATTTGGGATACTGTGGTCAGAAAACATCTTTAAATAAATTATTTTAAGCCTTTTTTATTAAAGAAACTATATAGTTGAGTTCACTGGATGAGGGCGGTGTGAG
>JWHW01059478.1:39452-62128 GCA_000931545.1 Papilio glaucus
TCCAGCTGTTCTTAGGTTCAACTATGAGCAGTTTAATATTTAGGTACTTATGCAGTTATTGCATGAAAGGGTCGTCTTAATCGGACGTAACTCAGAATGTGAACAGACCATTCTTAGTGAAGGATGGCGAAAATCCGCCTTCACTGTCAGTTTTTAATAGCAAGTATGCAAGATTGTAAATTATACAATGTGGAATTTTAAATACAAGCGTTTGACAGTCCACAGGCAATGGGCTTCATTTAAACACGCAATGCTTGTTCTTCGAAACTCTAAAGTCGGAGTACTTTAACGAAGTTGAGGTGTAGTGTTAGACAGCTTTTCTACCAGATATGTTTCAAAGCTACGTGATCCATATTTCATACTCGGGGATCGATTTGTATAATTACATTACATACACATAGAAACATTAAGGTTTAATAAGATAACGAAGGTCAGATCGTCGCTGACTCAAGAGTCTCTCTTTCTCTCAACTCAAGAGCAAGCTCTTTTAATTCCTAACCATATCCCTTACTAGTAATTAACGGATACGAACGAACTACCTACGACTTGTTTTCTGCGTTCCAGCTAAATTGTTTTCGAGGATGCGGTGCACAAGTGCCCTCTGATCTCCGACCATGTGGTTAAAAGTGAGGTCGCGGATTATTACGATAAGTAGGAAGTCCTTTCGCAAGCAAATTACACCAATTATACAACTCACAAGTAGACCAAAGTTGTTAATTAATTTTGTAAATTAAATGCTACGCGGTTATTACTTCTGTGTGACGTCTTAAATTACGATAGTATTAAAACTACCATCACGATACCCCTATATTGAACATATGTAAAGAAGTCTTTATTAAAAAAAATATAAATAAAATTTAAAAGTTTTTTTACGGCCACCTGCCGGACGCCGTCCCTCCTCAGACATATAATATATGAAATATTAGTAGGTTATTGAAATAATTTACTAATATTTCTTTTAACCATTCCCAACCAAGCTTAAATTTGTGCTAGGACATGTTTCACGACAATAGTCGAATGGCGGACTCGAACCCACGACCATAAAAGCAAATTCTAGATCCTCATAGTAAATTTAATATGTCCGATTTTTCCGCAGTGTTTTTCTCTATACGGATATACTTACGAGTAAGCTCTCGAATAATAACGTCTTATGAAATAGCATGTGTTAAGTTTATATATAAGTGAGAATAAGTAGAATACCGTTAACAAACCAAAAGCTATCGTTTAACGCAATGTACTATCGTTGAAATACGCTTATATATCCAATGAATGTGTTTGCCATTTGTCGTATTAAGGGATTGGGTGATATCAAGGTTAAATCAATGATAATGTCCATAGGCGTGCAACAAATCTTACTCATTGAGAGATAATTGATCTATGTTAATAAAATACTGTTTGCCTGACTGACAGGAAGGTAATGTTTTTTGCGGGTACATATGTATCTCCGTTCCATTGTGAACTCCTGTAGCCTAAACTGCTTGACCGATTTCAAAGAGTACTGGTCTCGGGACTCGGGTACGTCCTAAAACAACGATCAAAGCAGTGGCAGAACCCGCAGTGGCGACAGCTGTTGCATAAGGGCTGGTTCGCTTCACTGATTACCTATATAAAAAAAATCTGACTGTCTGTATGTCCCGTGTTTAAAATTGGTCCATAGCAAGACCACGTGATTGCGCAAAGGATAGGCAAATAAAATATCAGGGGCCTAATGGTAACTAAAATAAACCAATCTCGAGGCATAGGAAAAATATATAGTATCATTCCCAATATCGGTTGCCATGGTAATTTATAGTTTAAATGTTTAGACGATAACGACTGTTTGATAAATGTTACCTCGCCCTATGTAAAAAAAATCCAGCGAGGAAAATAGGAAACAAATGCGTGCAAAGCCAGCAATGTGCAGTTTTTTTACTAAAGTAAAAAGCAACCATTAACGCATAGATCTATAGATGCAGGATAAAACAAATGACTTTAGCCTTTGACTCCGGACCTGACAGATTACAATTAGGCCTAATTAGTTTACATCCCACTCTCATACAGGCCGCAGCAGTCGCACTTCACTGGCCGCCACATAACTAACACGCGACATCATATTTCATAGACAAAAAATTACGAAAATACGAAGAAATGTATCAAGTAGCTGGTATTTTATTAGCTCTTTTCACGCTCGGCAACTGTGCAAATTATCAGAGATATGGTGACACTACCAGAAACCCTAGTTATTCGACCGTAGCTAACTTATACAATCAATATCCATACAAGACTGGTAGTCTTGGCAGTGACATAGCAACGTTTCCAGATGCGAACAGGTATCCCAATTACAATTCGGGATACACGACGCCAAGGTACAATAGCTATAATACGGGATCAAATGTCTTCATGCCAGGGTACAGTACCCCGCAATATGGAACCGGCTATGGACAAGGGTTCACATCCTTTGAAGCACCCTTTATGAAAAACATAAGGGACTATTGTGTGAACAGGTCGCCTCAGACCGGTATTTGGGTGGACAGTTTGACGGGGATGTGGTACGGGGTGGAGTTCGTTCAACATTTAGCCGGGGATTCCAGGGTCGACTACGTCAGGACTTGCATCGTTATTCACATTTCGGAGCCACATGATCGGGTAAGTTTTTTTTAAATAAAAAAATCGCTGGCATGGCATTTATTTATTTATTTAACAAAATTTACAGTTTATTTATTAAATTTATAACAGATTTTCATTTTTACGCCATATTGATTTGAATTACCTAGTACAGTGTTTTTATAATTTAGTAGCGTAAGTTATTTTTATTTCAAAACTTCTTGAAATTTTTTTAATATAAGACCCCTAAGATATTCTTCCGTTGTAGATCCCCATTCAAATATTATACCTTTTAACATCGCATTTATCAGTTTAAAGTTAGTCGCTTTATCTAAGTTACTCTACCTTAACCTCCAAACGCCAATAAGCCCCTCTTTTAACTCTTAAGGAAACCGTTTCATATTTTTTTTAATCAACCCATTAGTCAACCTATTAATGTACGTCGTGTACGCTTCAATTTGTTTGTAAGCAATTAGCTGGTACAAAATCACTTACAAGAATTGATGTTTAACTGTATACAGAAGATAACATATCAGGGAAACATCTTAGATACCAGTACAATTCTAATTCTTATGAATCATGGTCAGCTTCAAATTATGGGAACTCTTTCTTTTATACGAAACATGAAATATATACTATATATTAAGATATGTAAAAACACAGGCAATCATAAGGAATGTTTTATAGTTATATAAATAAATAGTTAAATAATAAAAAATCAACAAAAATACCTTTGTATCTTAATAATAAACTTAAAAATTATACAACAAAAATAAATGAAAAAAAGTTCGTCGAAACTGTTCCAAATTCAAACAGCTTCCAATCGCCTCGCCCGATCATTTCGTAACGCTCTCATCGCGCATTCACCAGCTTACACCTCAAGTCAAGCGTGCCTAAAGAAGTTTTCACTTCAAAAAGTCGGTTTTATAACCGACAATCAGAGATTTAATGTCAAGATCGTGCCAAAACAGAATTTACACTTTTCTTATAATTTTATTCTTTTTTTAAAAAGAAAAAAGATATTGATTTTTATGATTAACAACGGTGTACAACACCCTCCGTGTTTGTACACCCTTGATAAAATATTACTCAATATTTTTTTTTCGAGATTCTATATGTTGTTGCGTCATTACTGCCAGCGTCCCTGTCGTCAGCGAACGTAGTCTAACAATGACAATTAGTGATCTTCATTCACTACTTGATCATTGCGACAATACTGCCACAGTTTATTTCCACAGTGCTAAGAATATTTAAAGGTCCCATTTTTTTTTCATATACATCACTATCTAAGGAAACGAGAATATATATCAAAAACATGTATTTTTGGATGTATGTGAATTGTAAAAGTTGTGTTTATGTCATGGCAAATCGCTATTTCAAAATGATTAATTGAACAAATTTCTCATAAGTAGCAAATTATCTACACATGTATGCATACCTACATTACAACGTCATAATGGGAATTACCGTATGGTCAGTATATACTACATAAACCATCTGTTACCAGAGTCATACCAGTTTATTATGCTGAATTAAGTAAAAAAAATAACAATCATTATTAGTCCTTTGGGGTTAAAATAATTTAATTTTATGTTAATTAAAGGCTTTAAATAAATCTACACATAATTTACATACATTAAAAATATTTCAAATAATGTAAATATTTTGGATTAAGTTTTCAAAGAAACAACAATAAGTAGAGAAAAGAAATAAAATATTTTTCGATTTTTACTTCATTTGTATTTTATTTAATAATTTGAAAGTATAAAATAACAGTATTAGGTATACTTAGTTTAAAAACAATAAAATATTGCAACAAAAGTAATTGTTATAGCTTCGTCATCGGCATCTGCGAACATGTAAACAATGTTCCCATTGAAAATTACTTATAGGTTATGGTTTTTTTTTGTATATGGCAATATTAAAAAAATAGGCAAAAGTTAATTTACCTATGGTAACGAAATCTTGTGAATTTTTCTGAAAGGTCAGTGGGAACTCTAGCGCTACGTAAGGCAGGGGTCAAATGTGATAACATCGCTTCTCGGGTGACTAAGGACCGCGCCGCGTCGAATCGTCAGTCCGTACCAATCGGTTATACGCTGCCAGTTTTCGCGGGCGTAGCGTTCGAAAATCGAATCTGTCTAACAATTAGCTATAACTCTATAGTTAAAGTTGTATTTCTTAGTGACGTTTGTTTTTTTTTAACGATGGAATTATTAAGGAGGGGTACAATTATTTTGCCGTGGTTCCTTCTTTTGTTTTTGAAGACTTCAGCAATAGATATTTCTAACTCTACAAGCCATAACATCACGGTCACCTGTGAGAGAGAACATGAATACGATGATTTGGACACTAGAACGATTATGGGGAAATGGAAAGTAGCAGAGCTTTATATGCATTTGAGCAAGGAAGGAGTCCATACATATAAAAGTTGTCCAATAATAACTATATGGGAAACGGATGACTTCCCCCGATCTACGTATGGGGTAGGTAACCTAGTTTTATGATAATTTTAAAAATGAAGGTACATTTTAATATAATATATAATGCATTATGATTTTTATTGATTTAAATTCATTACTAGCAGTTGTTTGTTGTTGCGTATATGTTGCGATATAGTTGATTGCACTCGGCGTCACTCGGGTAAATTAAAACATTACATGACGATTATAAAACACACAGCCAATGTTACCTTGTGTAGCTTTTTAATGATTAAAATCTATCCTTTAATATTATCAGTATGAAACAAAATCATGAACTACTATTTTGCAGATATATTTCTATCGAGTTACTTACTTATTTCTATGAAGACAAAAAAAAAAAACAAAAAAAAATTTGTAGTAGAATAGCAGTAGGGAGCAAAACAATTTTATATGAAATTGTAAATTAGAGCAGCGAACTGATGGCGCATTTTAAATGGACGCATCAAGAATATTGTGGGATTGCCTCAATTGATCGTAACCTTGTGCTGTGTTACTCTACATACAAACGTTCATATATGATACATCTATATTATTTATAATACTTGAAACAATACAGGGGCATAATATATAATAATGGGACGGTATTCAAAAATCATTTAAATTCAATTTTGCTTTTCACAAAAAGCCTATCGAGAAAACCTGAGCGAAGTAACGCCTAACGTTCTAAAAACGGACATTCCTTGATATTAGTCGGCACATGGTATATAATAATATAATCTTCTAAGCACAGCGCAGTTTATGTATAACCATTACTAGGGGAATCCCCCACCTTAAGTCACGCTTAAAAAGTTCATTTCTCTTAGTCTTCCTTCATGCTAACAAAAAACTAGTTCAACAACAGTCATATGATTCGTTATCTGCTATAAATAAATTTGCCCGTACAATTAAAACAATTTAATTTTCAATTGTGCTTATTATCGATTCGGCGGCTGTAGTTCGTGGGAAGTCGTTATCATACTGGGACCCCCCCTCATTGCATTATCCGGACCTAACATCCTTTACTCGCAAATCCCCGTTTCCTTTGCATCGTGTGCCAATGTTTAAACTGTTTATTGGGAGATAAGTTCTCATCGAGCATATGAAGAGAGTAGCGATAGTTTTAAATGTCGATTTGACTTATCTTATTTTTTATCTGGTACAATATTTTACGAAATGTTTCATTCTATAAAATAAATGATACATTTTTTTGTTTTCTTGTTTAGAAGTTAAGAAGTTTTTCTTAATTACCTCCTATTTCATCTATTCGTATAATATCTATCTTCTAATGATTTCTAATGACCTGAATGTCTCACCCGCGTTGCCCACGCACCTTCAAAGTTGAGTCATGGGTGACATTGATGAGGTCAATCTATCTGACACATTTAATTTAGGTTGAATTTTACAGTGACAATTGCTTATCAAGTGCTTTATATGACAAAAAAATTGTTAGGTCTACCGGATTTCACTTAGCACAATGTCCGATTATGAAAAACCAAATCGATGTTTGTCAACGTCAGATCGACTTGAAAGTTTGCAGTCATATAAAGAACAGAGTTTTTTTACTTTGTTTTAGTCCAGATCAATAGGTACTATTAGGATAAGAAAAAAATAATTTCCTTTTACTGTTGAGAATAACGCCAACGCGTTGAAGTAAAAGATAATCGTTGATCACCGTGGTGTTCCCGCCGCTCGTTTGCCCCTTCTCTTATAAAAAAAATGAAATAATAATAGGCGGGTTACGTAGCGGGATTTGCGTGTTTGTCAACAATCGAATATTTAGTTACTGACCGCAATCTTTAACTATTATAGTACAAATTAATTATAAATAAATAAATATGCGCTCACGCCCGTAACCCAGAGGGGTAGGCAGAAATCATGGATTTCCATTTGGCGCGATCCTGGCACATCTCTCTCGCGTCTTCTACATTCATACATCTACGCATACATGCTCGTCGGTTATGGGTGCTCCTTATATCGCCCTTTTTTAGTAAACCACCAATCTGATCGATATAAGTTCTCCTAGGGCGTCCCCTACCAACACTGCCACTTTTGCTACATAAATTTGTTTTGATATTCTCTCTTCATTCATCCTTTTAACATGTAAATTAAACAAATTAACTAGTACAGAACTATTCAAGTCGTAGGGACCCCTCTTGTGTAGAACTTTATTAAAGTCTTATAAAGTTGTAAAGTTTAAATAAATGAATTACTTTTTACGATACATACATACGATCCAGAAACAATGTGGATGCGGTATGTTAATTGCATAGATAGCAGCACAATAAACTGTTCGTTACACAAATATTGTCCTGTGAGTTGAAGTGATGCACTAATAATATTACCAGATAACATTAATGAATTTATTATCGGTCTTTCCCAGATATTATACTGTCATATGTAAACATTGTATATATAAACGCACGGATTTAAGGTTTGTAAATAAAATATGATGATGATTTTAGGAATAACAACCATGATGGTTGCAACTACCGCGCGTAACTTCCTGCCACGCACAATCGCCTTGTAGAATGATCTGTCTCCAGCTGTATTTACATACCAATAGGACTTAGGGGCCTATAAGAGCGTACTCCTTCCTTAAAGGCCGGCAGCGCATCTACAGTTCCTCTGATATTGTTGATGTTCATGTGCGGCGGTGATCACTTTAGGCGATCCGTTGCTCGTTTGCCCGCTTCTCCTATAAAAAATACGTGTTTGATGCGACCTAGAGTATTTAATTATTGTGGTTAAGACCGAACTTTTTATTTCTTATTAAAAATTTCTCGTAAATAAAATTTTATATGTAAGTATATAACGAAATCTTTATATAATATACGAGTAAGGTCAATGGCAGTTATTCGTCACAGTTATTTTATTTTGTTATGGTATCTTTAATCTTGCATATAGCATTGAAATACGAAATTGGCTTAGAATCTATGATCGGCTTTTTACCTAACCTTGAGTCGTTAAAGATTTCATAACTAGTGTTTATTCTTGACACCACTCCATTAATCAGATTAACCCACGAGACAAAATGAGAGGTGTTTTTGTGTTGAGAGGTGGAGGGCGAGTGTGTCTGCTTTTAGCATTTTAGGTGCAAAATAACAGACCGTTTTTGATGACCAGTTTTTCTGTTAGAAAGCCGATTTGATCGAGATGCCCTTACCCTAATTTATATTAATTCAGGCGTTTTTTTAAACTTTTATAAACTAGAGATCTTAAAAAAATTGGTTGCTTTTCTTTGCTTCCAGCCGTCTACAGAGAACCAACTGTTCCACGTGCAGCACATCAATGCTAAGTTCCGGCAGGAGTACCGGCACCTGCGCCTGCTGTGGGACGAAGCGGGGGAGACCATAGAGTACGCGCTCTACTTCAGAAACGATTCCGCCGGCTACTGGCAGGTCCTCGATGGGCAAAACGGTACCAATTTTTTTTATTCATTTATCATTTTCAAATAGTATACCCATTTGAAAAAACCTGTAAAGTTAGGTAAGACTTACAGATTTGAAAACAACTACTTAAATACGGACACATAATTTGAATTTATAATTCCTAGCTATAAATAAGTTTACGCTCGTCAGGTTACAAATTGAGAAAAGACGATGACATCGACTTTTCATTAACCTTAATATTAAATAAATAAATATGCGCTCACGCCCATAACCCAGAGGGGTAGGCAGAGATCATGGATTTAATATAAACCTTAATATTCTGTTTTCTATTTTATTATAATATAAAATTCCATGGTGCGTACAATGACATTGTTTTGGTAATTAAATTTTACTTATTACTGCATCAAAAAATTAATCGATTCTACTCTCCGTACTGAACGTACAAAAATGGAGATGATATTCACAGTACGAGTGTGTAATTTTGTTTAAGAATATTGAAACGCCACCGATTCGAACAATGCGGTGTTTTATATTCGTTTGGTAATTCAAAATGAACACACTTTTTGGTAACATAAATCAGAAACTAAGTAATGCTTTTTTACAGAAATAAGCAATATAGGCTTGAAGTATTTGCAAGGTAACGTTAAAGCGTAATTTTCCAAATGCTGCGATCCTACAGTGCGGCTTTCGATCTTTTTGTTGAAGTAAAAAAATAAATGTCGGTTTAATTCAATCTACGATTTAAAATCTCTATTTTTTTCTATTTTCAGGCACTATAACGAATCGTTCGACCTACCAGCAATTCAGTGGTTCTGTACAAGTGCTTAAAGCAGTTAACGACCATCTACTTTTGAACTTCTGTCAAGAAGGCACGACCACCGCACCTGCTCAGCTGTATTCCGTTCTCTTCTCTCGCAACCCGGGCACTATGCCGCGCTGGGAAATCGACTCTGTACACACTTTGCTGCAGAATAAGAAACTCTCTGTCGCCTCTCGGAGAATGGTCTGTGGCAATGGGGCTGATAAGCCATACGGTATGGTGTTTTCGATTTTGACATGCTTATTGGCGTATGTAATCTGCTTGTCATAATTATGTGCATTTTGTACAAATTGAACATTAAATGCATTATCTAAACTATAATATATAAATTCCCTTAAAGTATAAGACCTGGAAGTCTTATCTTTTACATATAGATCTGTAGCTTTGTGCTATTATTAAATATGTACACCTATCGAATACGTGCCAAACCATCTAATTAGGTTTATTTTGATTACAGAAGTGAGAATTAATTTATTTTATTTTTCTTTTTAAAAAGTTTTTTTTGTTACAATTCGTGTCAAGTGCCAGTAATGCATTTTAAATCCGTCCTATTTTGAAATTAACTAGGTTATGCCTTACTAAGATTTGGTGAAAACTTAATATTATACATTTATAATTTCTATCAGTACACTTCATTTATATTCTGTCAATGTTCTCAACTAATAACATGAAAAGGAGGCAGTAAGAAATAATATAATTTAAATATTGTAATAAAATATGAAATTATTGTAATCAAATTAATTAACTTGCGAATTTAGTATTATAACAGTTTATTCTTGTTTATAATTAAAATAATGTTACCAAAGACTTTTTGTACGACAAAATATGGTATGGTTAATATCATTATTATAACTTATTTAAAATATTTATTTATAATAGGATGTTAATTTTATAATAAATAATAAACAATTTATGAATTTAAATGTTTTTATCTTCTTATTGTTACTGTTAGAATCCCTTTAGCAGAATCTCAGCCATGACTTAACACAAATCTAACTTTGTAATGCCCAAGCATATAAAATTCCACTGTGTCCATATTGGTTCTTTATAAATTTCTTACAATATATTTTAAATTATTCTAATTTTTTAGGGTTTTTAAAATAAATGAAATAAAAAAGATATTAATTATTATAAAAATAAAAATAATAATATTATACCCAATTATATGATCACAACATATTAATTATATTTATGAAGCATAACAATTAAAATAATTCGTTAAAGTCTGCAAATTGTAGTTCGTTCTAATTGCTCGACTCGACGAATAATTGCCTCCTTATTTTTAAATTTTATTCAAAGAGTTTATAAGTCTGTTAGTTATGTTTTCTTATATTACTAACATGAATGTTTTCGTATATTAACAGCGGTAGAGCCCGCAACAACAACATCTGTTGCACGAATTGACCGGCTCGACCGGTGAAATACCAGGACCTTACAGAAGACAGGCGTTAAGTAGATGTAGTCTGTGTTTCGTCCGATGTGTGAGGTGCCGGAGGCCTAATTACAGGTCCTCTTCCCCTTCCCACCCTTTCCTCATAAGGATGGGATGGGAACGGGAACAGGATTGGACGGGAAGGGGCTGGCGGGGAAAAGGAAATATCCTTTTTTCTGTCTATGCCTTCCTCTGTCCATTGTAGGTAGGCAACGCGTCTGCAACACATTTGCTTGTTGCGGATGTTTATGGGTAGCGCTCACTTTACATCAGGTGATTCACTTGCGCGTTTGCCACCTTCTACCATAAAAAAATGTGACACATTGAACTTAAACAGATTTTAAGCATTTTATTGTGTTTATGTTTTTATTCTGAATGCTTTGGTACAACACGGGCCGACCCTTTTTCGTACAAACTAATTTAAAAGCGGCGTCCTATTGGTTATTGTTTCCGTGTTATCGTCTCAAGACGTACTATACGTTCATACGATTGTCACTTTAATGTGATGTAAGGCTAATATGTTTAACATAGGATATAACATTTTTAATTGTATACAATTTTTGTATATTTTGTTAAATGTCAGGGATCAACGGGCCAGCAGGGAGATGCGCGGCGGATATCGTTTATGTATGTATGTAGCACTACTTACAAATTAAGAGGGAATTTAAGTGACAAAACGTCACATTATTTCCCTGTATTTCCCCAGAAGCAAGGTATCTTTTTTAATATCCTCCCCCCCCTCATCCCAAAATAGTCTCTAGGCGACACTGCCATCCTTTCATATATTCAAATTAAAAAGTAAAAAATAACACATGCCTATATTTTTATGTATACTTTATTATATTAATTGAAAACATTTTATTTTATGAATTCTAGTGAAACATTACAATTATAAGTGTGGTGTTGTTGATAACAAAATAATTTTTATTTACAGTCTCCGGCCAATAACTTAACAATTTCATGGGGATTGGAGTAAATAATATTATTATGGTCATCATACGTTAGACCAAATATGTTTTTAATTTCCGCTATCTTCTCGAGGGTGTAATCTTCTTTATTGATGACGTAGATACCGTGTTGTCCGCAGAAGTGTACGACACCGGCATTATCAACTTCAATACATCTAAAGTTATTGATTCCTTTTATAAAAATACGATCGCTTGTACCGTTTTTTATCATATACAATCCCGTATGATTTGTTATGTAACTATTTTCGTGACCATCTATGGCGTATTGAAATATTTTTTCATGGATATGCTTCTGACGAACTGCTTTCACCCCGGATTCCTCGTGTTCACATTTATATAACCGCTGCTGAGGGTAATTGATAAAATGTAGTTTCTCTCTAAAGAACATATCCCAAATATTAAAACCTTCAATTATCTTTTTCGTTTCATTTTCTTCTTTTAGTGACTCTTCGTAAATACCGAGACTACCTCCGAAGTATATTTTATGATTTGTATTATCGATTGCTATGGCAAAACCATTTTCAATGTTGTCTTTTATTTTGTGTTCCAAGTTTCCGTTTTCTATATAAGCAATATTAAAGCGATCTTCTTCTTCTTTACCGATGTTGTAGCTGAAGTATACTCTGTGCTTGTGCTTGTCATACGACAGCTGGTATGGTCGGTCGATGTTTTTAGCTAACACTTCTTTTCTATGGAATTTATTATTAACATATATGCCATCACATTTTTCACTATTTACGTCACTTATTAAACCAAACATCATAAGACACACTATAAATATTTGCATTTTTAATTGACTCTTTTTCCGCACGACATGCAAGATACGTATTTGATGCCGATCTGGTCCATCGTCGTCTTGTATTTCAAACATTCATAATGATTCATTCAATCTAGATGTAATTAATAGGGATCGATTCTGTGGGCGTAGGTCCCTGCCAGATACGCAAATGATAATTTTTCTTGTTGTAATGTTATGTTAATTTTTCTCCTAAATTATTATTTTTTTCTAATTAAAAATTTCAAAGGTTTATTAACTAGTTTTACACATTTTATCGCGCTTAATTTTAATCCCGATTATCTTCGCGATCCCGATAATCGCGCTTTTTATTGTTTTTAAAATTTCAAAATATGAGAAATCATTGATGAAATTAAGGTAAAAAGGTGTTGTAAATTTGGAAAATTATTCTTGTTTTGGTAACAAACAACAAAAGCTGCGATGTTCAAAACCCGTTTTCCCCCGACATCAAGGCAAAATGTACCAGGATATAAGGAATCAGCAGTGATACGTTCCAACGGGAGAAAAAGGATAGATTTGATGATCTGTCTCGCTCGTTTGCTAGGAGGGTGGTACACCCAACTTCACCCCATCCCTCTGTGTTATCAAATCCTCCCGGCACAATTGAACCCTACCACACTAGAGCGGGACAGTGAATCAGTTATCTACGTCATCAACGTGGAGCATAAATCAATATCAGGGTACTTTACTTTTACACGTTTTTATTGGAAATTCTTGCAATATTTTTAAATCTGAATTTAACGCCTTTTCAATTGTCAGTCAATAAACTTTTTAATCAACAAGTTAACATGTTTTTTTTAAACTGAAATAGGGTATCAGGGAATCTCTTTCAGTTGTTGGAATGTCTATGGGTCACTTAACTTCATACGAACCGTTTGTTCGCTTGCCTCCTTCCATAATAAAGCGAGTAGATGCTAGCTTGCTTATCTTCACCAATCCCTAATATATACGTGTACGGGTCATCTTAAGACATACACGGGGAACAAATATTTGGTATAATCCGTCATCGTTCTAATCAAAATTACGTTTATTTTTGATAACGAGTAGCGGAATCTGGGGTCGATTTTTAAAAAGAGATGTCGAAATCAGAAACACGTGGTTGAAATTAGCGTTTTCAAACGAATACCGCCAGTGCAAACCAACGGTGAGGTGGGAAAAGTTAAATATTTTCATATTTTTTTATAAGAGAAGGCAAACGAGCGGCGTCAACACTGAGGTGATCAACGTCGCCCATGGACACCTGCAACACCAGAGGAATTGCACTGCACCTTTAAGGAAACGATACGCTCGCTTCTTGAAGGACCTAAGTCCTAAGTCCTAAGTCGGTGTGGAAATACCGCCGAGTACAGACCGTTACACAGCGCGGCTGTGCGTGGCAGGAAATTTCGCGAGAACAGCACTGTGGTGGAATCGAGGTGGCGTGGGTGTGTACCAGTGGTACCTGGCGGTCTGTCGTGTCGTCCTATGACGAAACTCATTTGACAGATGTCACCTAACGTAATAGTTAGTATTTATTTTTTACTGGTAGAATCCAATGGAAGTGGTAAAACCACTCTTTTTTAATTTTATATCGATCGATCTGAAAAATAGCCCTGCTAATTTAAACTAATCATTTTTGCTAGTTTTAGAGCCAATCTTTCAAAAATTGACCTCCTGACTTTAGTAAATTACCACTGCTCATGAAAATCCACAATGCCAGATGATATTCAGGTACGTTGCCGGCTTTTAAAGATAGACTTTTCATTTTATTTTAAGGATTCTAAATCGTATCAACTTGTACCACTGATCTCTATTAATCGAGGTCAATAACGACGATACTCACCATTCTAAGATGTGTTGATCCCAATTATACAGACGTTCAATTTGTAGTAATAAGATTCTGTACAATGTTGCCTTACAGTAGGTTGCCTTTTTAATCTCCCAAGGGCCGAAAACATAGGTATCCCGTTATTATCTGTTATAAAGTTCTGCAGGCCAAACAATGTCTAATTGTAAATCATACTTTTGGCTTCATACATATATTGTGCGGAGAAGTACGTTAAAATAGTTGCTGTACGTGCGGATTACGATTTATGGTTTCGAATCCCAGTAGGTTTTCAATTGCACCCGTGAATTTTCGCTTTTCAATTGCTTAGATACAAAGAAATGAATCGCTTCAATTCGTTTACCTTATGAAAAGTTCAATATCTAAGGTAAAAAGCCGACATAGCTCATTTTATTAAGGCAAGCGGTCAGTTGAACAGCCAGGTCTGGTAGGTGCATACAATTTCGCAAGTTGATAGTTATTCTGTCATTTGAGAGACTAGTGATAAGCAACAAAAAATATTTATATTTTAAAGCATCTTTCGCTCTGTAAGCTGATCCTAATGTAGTATATGTTTTACGAATATGAATTGACAAAATATAATCTAGGAGGAGGTTAAATTTCCAACAACGTGTGGCCTCTAACCGATGTGAAGTTAAAAGACAAAGTTACGTATGTCGGTGTCGTGAGATCGCCCGCAGAGGTCGTTTCTACTAGGGGAGCATATGTAACGGGAAGTGTTTGCAGGAAAGGGTCATGCTGTGGGGCAGCGAAATGCGTACCAACAGGGAGTCGGGGACGATCGATCGCTTCGCATTTATGTCTTCCTAGTATTTTGTACAAGATGTGAAATATTTTTGCTATTCGAAAACATTAGGATTGTTTCAAAAAAAATATAGGCTTTATTATTTAGTTAATTAAATTTAATATTGAGTACAACCATTAAAACTTATTATAAAATTAAGCTAAATCACTTGAGTTCTCTTAAATTATTTACACTTAGACTTCACAAGCGCCTGTAGAAGATACTGTCACAGTTCCTCTTACATAAGTGACACCGTCTTTGCAGTCACATGCATCCTGTAATTAAAAATGTTATCGATGTCATCATTTTCCCTTGGTTTTCTTCATTTAATCGTGAATGATATTTATATCACGCCATAAACAGTACGCGACTAAGTTAATGTAAGGATATATAACCTAAATTATTATACACAGATAATATTAATACGTTTTTGCGTAATACATATGTTAAAGTAGATGTTCATCCAATTACATAGGGAAGCCTTAAGAAATGCTTCCTGGTAAAAATAACTCGATCATTAGCAAACTTTTAATGACATGTGTTACAGGATAATCCAATAATCATAAAATGTTTGTCAGTGTTTCACAGGGTCCCGGTACCGAACCCTCAGCTCGGGTTTCAAAATTAACTTTAATTTTAGATTTTACGTAAATTAAATCTTTGTTCGAATAACATGCACCACAAACATTTGAATAAATATTCGTATATCAAAATGACGTTCACTGAAGATGCTACTAGCAAACATCAAATAACATCAGTCGGGTCCTCTTAGTTATTATAATTAAGAGCTTAAATACTTACAAAGATATCTTCGCGGGATGAGCATGCCGGGTTCTGTTCATAAAATTGTACTTTTTGCAAGTTATGCTTAATTATCTCATCGGACGTTCTTCTGTCGTCTTCAATAGTTTTCACCTTCGCCACTAAGCCTTTGTGGTTTCTTTTAACTATCAAATTGTCCGAAGTAACATTTTCCATTACAACTGGGCTACCGAAAATGGCATTGTCCAAATATACGCAGTAACTATTCTCTCTGTCTGTCTGTTCACAATTATGAATTGTATTGTTATTCATTTTAATATCAATGGCAGAATTGTTATTTCTTGTTCCTTTATCTTGTCTATTATTATCATTTTCATCTTGTCCTAAATAATTTTGATATAGTTCATCATTTTTTGCCCTATAATTACTTTTGCGCTTCCGAAATCTTCGTAGTTTTATATAGGCGTTGGTTAGATATTGAAATTTAAGAAAATATGTCGTAATTTCTTTAACACTTGCCCAGCCACTCTTTTTCTGTTTTATGTGTCTCAAGCTGCATTGTCGAGGATACGAAGACCCGTATCCAGATAACCTGTAACCTGAAATATGCAAGTTAAAAGAATGTATGCATCTGTCAATCAAAAGGTAGGTAAGCTTTATTAACACAGCTTGGTGAGTATGTAGGTATAGTTATATAGTCTTTGTTAGTTTGTACGTAATGAAATCTTGTAACGTGATATTGAACCACTTATAAACATCGAATTAATTTGTAACATAACAGACTTATCAAAAAGCGATGACAATGCAATAATATTAATAATTTAATTAATAGTTACCCGTATCTTCATGATTTGCGATTATTTAAAATTGATAATACAGCCATCTAAGTCTTAAGGTTTAAGTAATAATGGATACTCTATGGTAATGGAACTTAGCTTGTTTTTAGTTTTTAAAACTAATAATTATTTTAATTTGACGGCTTAGGCCAAGAGCAGAGAATGTCATTTCTACAGATAATTTCTTTCACGTCGATATATCTCCTCAAGCATGGAGTCTTTGTACACGCATGTACAGTATGTGAACAATGTTGTTGATATACATTTGAATTAGTAGTCACATCATTGTCGACACTGTCGTTAATTATTTTATCTCAGAATTTCTCTACATATTTCAGCTTAAAATTATTTACCGTTTTTAATACTACAAGAACACGGTGTGATCAGCGGAGAGTTTTCTGCTGTGTGGCTGGAGGGGGCGCTGCGGGTGCGGTAGAAGTTGCTGTTCCACGTGGTGTCGGTGTGTATGGAATCTTCTAAAGATTCTGGTTCAATCCATTTAGACGATTCCCTCAGTGAGAAGAACGTTAGTGTTACAATTGCCTGAAATAAAACAAAAATACCGATCTATCTATACATATAATAAAAATTTAACTGATAATAATTGACGGATGATATTTGAGAAAAACTATTATTGGAGGCCTTCATAAACGCAATAAAACCCAAAACAATCATTATTAGAATTTTTGTCTTGTCTTTTTATCTGTTTGTCTGTGCGTTTGTTACCGCTAATCTCAGAAAGGGCTTAACCGATTTGGGTGCGGTATTCACTACTGTATTGTGCTTCACTTAACATTTAGTGCTTGTTTTATCTCAATCGGCTTATAAATAAAAAAGTTATATCAAATTAAAGAACCATGTCGAACATTTGTTCGATAAAATTCTGTAAAATAGAGTACTATTGTATATATACAGTAATAATCTATTACTGTTAAGTAAGTAATATAATTGCACATATAATTCTCTTGCAGGGCGGGTGAAACCGCGGAGCACAGCTAGTTACTAAATATAGTCTTTAGTTAGTTTATTTTATTCCCTATCCAACATGATTAGGTTGCCTTGTAAATAGTGTGCTATAGCCCTGATTGCATTTAATTGTTTCAGTGAAACTAATAATATAGTTAACAGTACCATTATAAAGCAGGCAGCAGCGCACAGAGTGGCGCACAGCGGGAAGCCGTAGCGCTGCGCGAGCGCGCCGCCAAGCGCGGGCCCCAGCACCTCGCCCAGCGAGTAGCAGCACGACCACACGCCCGCCACCGCGCTGTACGTCGCCAGCGCTTCAGGGCAACCACCCTCAAATCTAGTAATAAACGGTCATGAATTAAAGTGAACTAGCATAATACTGTGACTAACGGATGTTACAAAAATATGAGCCAATCAAACTTAATCACATTCACGGTCAGATTTTCACGCTGTATCGTAACTGTTCAAGTCGCTTATCACTTCATTTTAATTTGAAAACTTTCTATCTGAATATAACAATTTAGTTTTAGTATACAAAAGTAAAATGGTCAATTCATAGCTTAACGCTGTTTGGTATGATTAATTTTGTAATTAAACATAATTTTATAACGTTTACGCCCGGTTTTTTAAAGGTGATCAACGGAAAAATAAGCTAGATAGCTGTCAAATGTCTGATCGAATGTCATTTGAGTTGCTAGAAGCATTAGCATCAATTTTTTTTCTTTTAGAAACTGGAAGCTATTTGACATGACGTTTAACTTGCAAGCGTGTTAGTTGAATACAAATTTGATAATGATATCGGAAACCAAGCTTCTATCTGAATATTAGTTGTTATGATACTGCAATGGATATAATACTATCTTATTCTAACTTACATAGAACTTGTGAGCACCCCTTGAAATGTCGGCAGCAGTGTCAACGCCACTGATATTCCCAATATCGACAGCGCTACAAGGTCGAGCCACAGATCACTGAAACAAACGTAACAAAAAACATCCACGGATTTTAATTTTTATGGTAAACAGAGATAGTAAGAATATACTGGAAACGTCTTCTAACCGTTTATTTAGGTCTTTTTGCGGTCGCAAATCTTAATCAGCTCATTCATTTTTTTATTTATTAATCAACAGTTTATAATTTTTATTCCTTAATTATGATATGTGGCACCATTTAAACATATAATGTTTATCTTGGCACTCAGTTCACTATTGTGTTTACATAACAAGAATGGGTATTAACTTTAAGTGCAACAATTATCCAATATTATGTCTTATCATAGAACCAACTATTAGAAAAATTAATTACATTGTCCCGAGGGTACTTAAATATATAAACATAAACTAATGTATGTATATGTATCATTCATGGAACTTATTAATTTACTCACCGAGACAAGCCAGGTATAAAGGGACACGGACCGAGGAGTAGCAGTCCGATTGTAGAGAGAAATAAACCCCACACCATCATACACCAATGGTTATGTACTCTAAGAATAAAAAAAATATTACATTAAAAATTTAATTACGAGTTAGAAAATAGATTCCAACTTCTATTTACCTGTCAGCCACCCATCCCCATATCGGACTGAATATTCCGTACAGACTGGAGAAGAGTAGGAAGATTAAGCCAATCTGTTCGGTGGAGAGACTGAACTGTCGCAAATGCGGCTCCAGGGTCGGATCCAGGAACGCCCAAGTGTTGGACACGATGACTATGACGAGACCCGTTATTATGATCGATGGGATCTTGAACAATCGTAGTATGGACGCAGTTTTCGAACCTGATACGTATTCTGAAATGATTAAAAATAAAGAAAATAAAATAAATTCGCAAATATGATTTATACAAAAGTAGATGAAAAGGTGATATATTTTTTTTATATTGACTTGACTATCGCTGTAGTTTTTAGTTTAACTTAACGCTCGAAATAACAATTCTACGTACATCCTCTTAGGTCTAAGTCTCAAGTCTGTATTATATTGACCGAGCGAATTGAAAAAAAGTTGTAAACATGATTTTACGCATTGTATTTTAATCATTTCATTGGCTCGAATAAGGATACATTTAATAAAATTCTCGTGAATACTTATAAAAAAAAATACGACCGTACATTGTCGTAAAGTTCACACAGCTTTTTATAAATGTAATCTTACTTACGACGGGTTACTTACCTTCACAATCGGAGAGCAGGAAAAAGTTAATCGGTACAGTTAGCACCATCACCACGCCAAGACTGTAGAATGGTACACCGAATCCCCCGATCTACCTGAAACATGCCTGATATAACTATAATTATATTTCATGAGTTGTAGAATTTCTCATAACCCGATAGCAGCTACAATTCGAACTGAGGTTTTGAGGTTTGGTCCTGTTACCTCGAATCGGTATTGTATGAATGCTTAATAGCAACCCAAGTCGAGGTTATTTCTCAGCGCTCTTTAGCCGGCTTACTTTATTGAGCGACCCGGGAAGCTTTTTCGATTCATAATCGAACACAGTCAGGTTTCTGAAGGAGCCCTCCACCTAAGTTATTTTTAAAGAGGTTTAAACAAGCAACATGGCGCTCTGTCACTTCAAATCCGGTGTAGCTCTAGATGCCTCCTCAAAATAAACAGTGACGTCAACACAGAAAAAATATATAACAAAGTCAAACTTCTTCTGGTGCCAAATTCTAACAAAGTTTGGCGGTCGTAATGGCGACTGATTCCCAACCATCAAAATGTCAAATCAGTTCATACCGAATACAGAAGTCCACCGATGGCCGGACCCACGGACATACCGAGGCCCACAAACGTTTCGAGAATGCCCAGCACAGTACCGATGCTGTCGGGGAAGGCGTTCACAACGAAAACGTAGCTGGCCGTGGAGTACGCGCTTGCACCTAGAGCCTCCATACCTCGCACCACGAAGCACAGGATCGTAAATGTTAACGAATCCTCCACCATTACTAGTGTACTGAAATAAATGTTTACAAAGCATTAAAACAAATTATTTTGTAATGGAAATGGTTTAGTTATCGTCACATGTTCTGCACCACCTTTCTAATGGTGAAGAATTAGTAAAATATATTCAGTACTTTCAAGGTTATCACTACAAACAAACAAATATCTTTATTATATTAATTTCACTAAAGATCGGTCCCTTGCTGATCCATCCAATAACCTTGTACATATTATAATAGAATATTAGCATATATATAGATACATAGATTATTATCTTTATATATATATTTCTTGTGTGCGTATATATGTCACTGAACTCCTAGACGGCTGGACCGATTTTGATGAAATTTTTTGTGTGAGTTCAAGGGGATTCGAGGATGGTTTAGATTCACATTATATATAAGGAGTGCGTGCGAAGCCGTGGTCAACTGCTAGTAATTATATATATCTTCATCGCAGTCTTGATTTAACATTTTAGTTCAGTGAAAGGTCAAAGGAAAGTGTGACCGTGGGCATAACACGATTAAGGAAGAGACGGCGCCGAGGTGTCATAAGTAGGTCGAAGGGGAAGGTGACCAGCATGCAAGTGTCGCAATCTAAGCTACTTATGTTGCCCGCGCAGATTGAGTTACAGTCAACTAATCCAGGTGAAGTTAAAATAATATGCGGTCGGCCTACATTAATCACATTTAACCAATGCCTACTTAGACGTGCTCTACATATCATAGGAATATGCGATCAAGTAACAATAAATATAAATACACAAGTTAAATGTAACTCTAAACGCAACGGTCTTAATGATAACGTTTTTTTTATCCTGATCCTTAGATTCATAGATACATATCAATCGTTTACGATTATTTACACTTATGGATTATTCAGCAAATTAATAGATTATGATATTGACTATAATCAGTAAAGCTTACCCAAATAGAACGTTGCAAGCGCCAGCGACAAACATGCCCGCGATGAACATAAACTTAGCGCCCATCGCTGGCAACTGAAAACAGATTAGATAACAATTATTTCAACGTTACGAATAGGTATAAAAAATCGTAATATTTTAAGGAAGAAGGTTGCAAACGAGCAAGCAGTGCAAGGAACGTTAAGAGACCGCTGCTACCCAGACACATCCGCAGCAAGCAAATTAGTTGCAGATTGCAGATGCATTGCCAGCCTTTATGTAGGCCAAAGGAGGGACGTAGATAAAGGAGGGGACGAAGGGATGGGAAGTGGAAAATAAGTTTAGGTTTCTAGCATCTGACGACAAAAACATGAACGTAAGGTTTCAATGGATGAGTCATTCAACAACGCCGATAACGTTCAGATTTATTGTCACAATATGACACACTAACAATGAAATACGAGAAAATGTATGTATTTTTGAAATATTCCACCGCAATGTCAATGAGATATGGCCGTGATACACTTTAACCCTTGAATATACATGTAATGGTTTCCAAGAGTATTTTCTACATATTCATAAATTCTTAAAACTTTTAGTCGTATTGGGGTGGACGGAGATAGTAATTGGTACAACGTTGAACACACATTAAAGCACCAAAGCCCCGTTCCTTTGTCATCCCTTTTGCTTAGCCACTCCTCTCGTCTTTCCTACTAGAGATTAGGGTCCTTTGATCTTTTGTCCGTAAAGGTCGGTAATGCATCTGCAATTGCTCTGGTGTTGCGGATGTTCATATGCGTCGGTGATTTGACATTGGGCAACCTGAATGCGGTATTCTAATATATTTATATATCTCTAGATATGGTGTTCCGTACAAATTCAACATTCGAAAATGAAACTTGATTTTTGACGCGGATGTTTACCAGCGTATCGGCATTACCCCAAAATGGGAATATGCTTAAAATACTTTGTTTTTTTTTTTAATAATAATATTTTTTGTTCGATGATACGATGAGTACAAAACTTTCTATAATATTTAAAAAATATATGTATATAATTTTGTAATGTAGTTGAAACCACTTAAAATGTTTAGCGTCGCATTGTTTTTTTTTAATTTTATATTTAGTTGTGTATAAAATATTCAGGATATCTTTCTTTGAGGTATAGTTTTTACACAATTTCATAGCACAAACCGTCATTTACACAC
>JWHW01059478.1:67894-110520 GCA_000931545.1 Papilio glaucus
CTCAATTTATCATCATATACATAATTTTAAAGCTATACCTAATCTTTTTTGATATTTAATAAAACGATTCTTATTCTTTTTTATTACCCTATGAAAGCTGATTTTAAAAAAAGGTATATTGCTAAAAGGGGATACAAACATTGTAATATTAAAGCTTAAAAATCCTTCTTTTCAATAATATTGAAAACATTATTCACAAACAAATTACGTACGCCTTTACTACACAAACCATACAAGAGTCTAATAAGAACATACCGCTGACATTTTGTCCGGGTCGATGCGGCTTCTCGTATTCGTGTAATGTAAAGGTGGACGGTTTGTTCCTAGCCCCCGGCGGGCGGTAGGCGGCCACGGGCTTGGCGGGAACTTCTTGTATGTTCTTCGGCGTAACTTTGGATAGTTCGCTCTTGGGGAAGGTACCCGTCTGCCAAGTTATCGACAGAAGAACCTCCTTCTCTACGCAAGACCTCTTGTGCATTAGAGCGCCGGTGTAGTGCCATATTTTATATCTGGAAGAGAGTGAATTGTAACAGTTAATTTGTGATAATTTATATTCAATGATTTAGGCTGGGAAGATGGCAAACAAGTAATCTCCCCTGCTATTTTGCTACCCATAGGTTTCCGAACAAGTGAATGAGTTGCCCTTCCCATACTTATCCTGTCCCCAGTAAGGGAAAGTAACTAATCATAACTCCACAGTATACTGTGTTATTTATACATCTCTGAATTGCTGCAAGCTCCATTTCTTCTGTACCTTCTTCTCAACGATGTGATGTGATGTTTAACTGAAATTAATTTAGTTAGCATTAAAGTACATACCCATTGCCAACAGTGAGACGTGGGTAAGTGGTAGCGGTGATGAAGGTCTCGCCACGCGGGTCCCACTGCAGGCTGGTGGTGTCGGGGGCGGAACAGGCGCCCAGCTTCTTGTAGCCACGGAGGTCCCACACTTCTATATGCCCCGTGGCTATGTTACCAAAACCGCCCAAAAGGACTAGTGTTGTCGGGTTATGGAATATATCATATATGGTTTTAGATACGAATAAAAACATGTAAATCCGTACATAAATATGTACATAACTGATTCAAACATATAAATGACTGTCCCTTTGAATTTGATTGTAACTTCTTTAAAAAAAAAAGATATATTTTAATAATGTTCACAACCATACATAATTACTTTTTATGCTACAGATACATTGAAAACATTACACAAAATGTAATTATCATAAAGAAAAGGATATTATTCCCTTCTGGTGGGAAGTAAATTGCGTTCCAAGCACCGCTGCCGAACTCGAAGAGCGCGTCGCATTTGGCGTTGAAGAGCGTCGCTTTGGCCGGCGCGTGGCCATACACCGCGACCCACTCGTTCCAATTGCCCGGATTCCATGCGATGGCGTGAATTGGACCTTCCTTACCTATTTATAAAACAATGTCTTCGTCAATTATTTGTTTGAGATGTTCAAATCATCATTGTCAAAATCATCTTTAATGTTAGACAAATATTTTTAGGACTCCAAACAACGACATTCTCAATAACTTTTAGTATAGACAACATACTCAAATACGAATGAATAGCGACGCATACACGATGGAAATCAAACCAAATACTTGATATGCATACAAAATCACGTCTAATCGTTACTGTATTTTTTTTATGAGATAAGGTGGCAAACGAGCAAGCGGATCACTTGATGTTGTGTGAACGCTACCCATAGGCATCCGCAACAAGCAAATGTGTTACAGATGGGTTGCCTACCTTTAACGGACAGAGGAGGGCATAGACAGGAAAAAGGATATTTCCGTTTCCCCGTCAACCACCTCCTCGTCCAATCCTCTCCCCGGTCTTATCCTACACGTACGAGGAAAGTGTGGGAAGGGAAAGAGGACTGAAATTAGGCCTCTGGCACCTCACTCATCAAACGAAACGCAGAGTACTTCTACTTCTTTCTACATGCCTGCCACGCCTGTATGTATGTAAAGTATAAAATAAAATACATTGACTTACTGAAACCGACGTTTCCAGCGTTGCCCTTAACATCACCGTAAGAAAGTGTTTGCCTTCCGTAGTACGAACCGCCAGTTTTGTCCACCTAGTATAATTTATTTATTTATTAACATATAAATATAGTAGAGTATGTGTGACATACTGATAGGTCATGTTAAGAATACCCATGGTTAATAATAAATATGTGTATGTCACCAACCGATTGTCAGAGCAGATACTTTATAATTAGACTAGCCAAATTCTAAACGGTAGGCACATTATCATTAGAACCAATCCAAAGCCTTTTTTGTTTGCAAAAATTACATCTCGATGTGAAACAAGGTACATACATCAGTCTGTGTCATAGTGAACACGTTAGTGCCGCGCCTGTTCCAGTAGAAGGTTGCCTTGTCAGCCTGAAACGAGGACCGGCTCAACACGGGCTCTTGTGAGTCTGATTGAGGATATTTATATATCCGCCACAATGATGGTTGACCTGATTTACCTGAAAATGAAATAAAATTAACAGTATATTCAACAAAATAAAGCCACTACAATAAACAAGTTATTGAATTTTATAATAAAACAACTTTTTAGGAATAACTACACAAATATTTTCAAAAATACTAACCTAAAGTAAAAACGGAAAAGTAATAGTTTGGTGCAGGACTGGGAGACAAGCTAAAACACTTAAGTTTTTCAGCTTGATGCTGATATTCATATCTGGTAAAATCTCCATCATGATATATCATTATTTTGCTACCAATTTGTATGGCAAACAATTTTTCATCTGATGACCATTGTGGTTCCCTGTGTACAAAATTACTTGTGAAGAGTACAAAGTTTTATATAAGTTCCTATATTTATCACATAAGCTCAAAATAGTACAAAAGTAAGATGTATCATCAGATCTCACATCAACTTTAGAAGAAGTCTTAAGTCTCCAGCAACACAAGTTAGGGAAATATTCAGATACCTTTGTTGGATACAGGATCTTTTTTTTGGAAAAAAAATGAATACTTCAAGAACTACAATGCAAATCTCATGCGAGGGTTAGAAAGTATAACCCCAAAATTTCACTAAACCTCACCAACAAGAGATCCGAAATAAAAGAAAAACTTGACACATAAATTGGATGCTCTTAAATGAGGAGGAGTATGAAAACAGACTTCATATTTAATTAATTTAGTTTACAGCCAATTATTATTTTTTAATTTCGTCTCAAATTAATATTTTCAAATATGAATCTCTATGAATCATTTGACAAGTCATTATTATATGCCAAGGTTTTTTGTATCGTCTTACATAGTCAATAAGTCCCACACAGATTACTTTTCTCGGCATTAAATACAGGCCAATTTAAACATATGACAATAGGTACTACAAGAAATTGGATCATCATATTCTTGCCCTTTTCCCATCTATCTGGGGTCGGCACAGTATGTTCGCCTCTTCCATTTCCATCTATTAGCTGTCATATCTGAATTCACACATATCATCTTTCACACAATCCATCTATACTTTCTTCGGTCTTCCTCTATGATTGTTCTACCATCTATGTTTATTCTCATTACTTTCTTCACTATATGTCCTTCATCCATCCGCATAACCTGTCCATACTATACTACCTCTTGCTACTCCATTCTGTCATTGGTGCAACTTTCAGACTTCTTCTAATATACTCATTCTTAATTTTATCCATCCTCGTCATACCACAAATCCTTCGTAACACTGGCATCTCCACCATGTAACCTCCTTTATTCCAAAACTTTGGTGGCCCAACACTCTGATTCATACAGTATGGTCTTAGAACTGACTTGTAGATCTGTCCCTTAATCTACAACTACAAGAAACTAGATACCATGGTTAAGAAAAAGTATAAAAATTTTAGTGTGTTTCTATAAAATTAAATTTTATTTATTTACTAACCAGCCAGCTTGGTGTTTTTGTACAAAACTTGTAAGTTTCTCCCCATTAGCTGATTTACAAACATGCAGGTTGGGTTTTCCCTGAAAAAGAGAAATACACACCATAATAATATATCATAATCAAAAATAATTTACATATTTCTTCCAAGTAAAATATAATTAAATCAAGTTAAATTATTACCTCTGATCAACGGAGGAAACAATTAAACTCTACTATAAATCCTACAAATAAAATTTACACAAATACATACCTGTGGATCATCTTTTGTAATCAAGAACATTTCCCAAACTGCAAAATAATTATCCAAGGGAGAGAAAAACATGTCCTTAACATTGCCATTGATTGTTGCAGCCACTGACCAGTCAGCACATTTAATTATTTCAGCCCTGGAATGGTACTTTCTTTAATATAACTACAAACATTCTTAACTTTATAAATCTATGATTTCTTTTCATCAAAATCATTGGCAGTTTTTGAAAATGTTTTAAATATTTTTCATGTTATCTATATTGACAACACCAAACAAACCAATATGTAGTGTGCAACATGCAACACTACATTTTGGTTATAATAGGTGAATAAACAAAATCACTATGTGAATCAGTAACTTCAAAAAAATCTAAACATGGAATGGATTATTTACCAGTTGTGAAAATCCTTCGTATCAATGAGAATTTTATAATGTTAAGATCATTTACAAATTAAATTTTACCTAAAATTGTAATGCAAAGAAAACTTATAAAGAAATACAAACTTTTTATCAGTTCTATAAGCAAGGTAAGTGCCCTTCGGGCTATAAACTATGCTACGAATGTTCGGTGTGCTTTCATCTCTTAAAACTTTCTCAGAATACGGTTCCTGGAATTCCACTAGGAAGAGATTTTTGTTTGTTAAGCCTGAAAGTAAAATAAGAATGTTAATATCCATAGTATACACAATTAAATAGGGTATTCTATAGAACATACCGGTAATATATGGCGCAGCACTCATTTTGTTCACGTTCTATAAATATATTTAAGAAAATATAATTTCATTCCGTAAACACATTTCACACGGTATAAAGCACACTTCGTAGTTCGTATCAATATTATTATTACATTACATTACGTACACGGTACATGTGTTTTAGTAACATAACCATATTTCACTTATGTCAAAAATGTCAAATTGAAATGAATATGAAACGTTCATGACATGACATGTGGCCAGTTTCTCCAAAATATTCTTATGTTCCACTAGAAATAAAAAGTGCCTTTCAATCACTTCAGATGTCGCTACTATTAGATGTACCCAGCTATGTGTCAAACTTCATACAAAATATTAACACCGAAACACTTTTTTCCTTATTTTCTTATGATGACACGCTGTGTATTTATTAATTTCTTTAGGATCCTTTGCGAAAAAAACTGTGGGAGAAGGCTGTTCGAAGGTAAAACTGGAAGAGACATCTCTTTTTCTTAATTCGGTTTTTAGCTCAGGTACATTCCGCGTTGAATACATTTTCTGTTTATAATATGAAAAAGATATCGTCACAAAACAAACAAAAAACAATGGCGAATAAAAGGAACACTCAACAGTCGCAACATCTGCTTTGAGCTCTGAGTTTTTTGTTGCCCTTTTTTGTTCGTTTTCGTAAAATCTAAATAAATATTTTCAAAGCAGTTCCCAGTCCTTCATCAATAATATATACCAAGAATCAAGATACAGTAATTTTCTACAAGACTGTATACATTTCCTCGATTTCATTCGAAACACGGCACGGTTGCCGTCGATCTTTTCTACTTTGAGGTATTCTGAGGTTCAGAGTCAATGTGGGCCAATTTTCTTCACCTAAGCCGAGATATACATGTTACTTTATATCCTTTTTGGTTATTGGCGCTCTGTTATTGTTACGAAATTATTTTTTTATATTACATATAAGAGCTTAATTGATGATATTTAGCAGAATCAGAAATTTAGCAGAATAGATTATTTCCTGGGGTTTTAAGTTTATCTGTGGTGAGGACAGTGAGAAAATAACAAAATGGCGTAATGCGTTTTGTTTTCTTTTTGTTGGAATCATTAGCACTTGCAAATGTAGGTGATATTTTAAAATAGAGGCAATACATTTTTTTTAATATAATTATTTGAATGATTCTAAGGTTCCCAAAAATCAATGTTCAGTACAAAATCTCTGCTTCAAAAGCGTACTCCGGAGAATGGTACAGATCGAGAAAATTATTTATCACTTTTGGTAGATGAGTACTTGAATTCAACTTCTTTTGGTATGTATTATGGTATGTTAAATATGTTATATTTCATTGCTCGCATATTTCTAACCTTTGATATAATAAGTTATCTTTTACTAACAAATGATTATTGTTTCCAGATGCGAAATGTCAAGTGTTGGCTAATTTAGCGAATTTTGCGTATGATCCTATAAACTATTGTTTCATACGTGATGTAGGCGCACTGGATATTTTTCTTTATGTTTTGAAGAATGAATCTCAAAACAAACTGGTTAATTTCGCCTGTGCCGGTGTTAGCAATCTATGTCCTGGTGAGTATCATTTATGCAAAAATAAAGTTTTTGCGAACTGCAGTGCTAGATATTTATATAGAATTTCCTTAACTCCTTCTTTTAGTGCACTTCTGCAACCTCGACCAGACCACCAGTCCATCTTGTGACCAAGTGATATACCTCTAATGTTGTGCCTATTGTATTTCAGATCCATTGAATACTTCATATGTCTTGGACTATGGGATATTGGACCTTGTGCCTCGCCTTTTGAAAAGTGATAATACTAATATAGTGACATCCACTTTGTCTATTCTGATCCAGATACACAACTCCTTGGGAAAGCCGGAGTTATTTAAAATTGAGATAATTCAACAAGTAGAAAGTTTAAAATCAAGCGAAGAAAAAATTGTTGCAAATTTAGCAACTATATTTCATCAAGATGTCTGCAAAATATCTTAAATGTATACATGATATACAGCATATTTAAGGAGGATATTGTATTAAAATATAGATATAAAGTTGATAGACCAAGATGTTATCAAATAGATTTCCGTATATAGCAATGAATAATAAAAATTATCAAAAGATATGCAAATTACATACATCAACTTTTAACAGTGTATCATTTAAAGCTGGTGATAAAATTCGCATACAGAAGACACTCACTCAAAAGGACTTGGACACTTTTTCAAATCTCACAAGTGATCATAACTATCTTCACAAAAATAATGGTAATAAGCGCCCCATTGTTCATGGTGCGTTATTGAATGGTCTCGTTGCAGGACTTATCGGCACACATTTACCTGGCCCAGGCACAATACTAGTATCCCAGACCATGAAGTTTCCCAACAAATGTTTTGTTGGTGAAAAATTAACTATAAGTGTGGAATTAGTTGATGTGAGAAAGATTTTAAAAGTGAAATTTTATTGTGTGGTTGAAGAGGAGAAGAAGGTTGTGTTTGAAGGTGAGGCTAAGCTTATGTTAGCCAAAGACTGTTAAGCTAGCTATAAGCTTAGTTGTTTAATTATTTATTACAAATCTAGCTCATAAATTCATAAATAGTGATTGTAAACAATAAGGTTGATCAGTTTACAGAACTCATACTTATATAAATACATTTCTCAAAGTATATGTATGAGGAATGGTCATAGATAAAAATAATGAAATGTGTGCCAATAAAGTTACATTGCAAAAACTATTTAATTTTTAATTACATTTTTTCAAAATATTTCCTGAACAAGAAATGAAATATAAAGTGGTTATGAAAAAGTTAATTAATGAAGACTGATATTGTTACTTGCACTTCATATACAAGTCTTAACAAACTCATGTGATAATTCCCATACTTTTCTTGCCTCAAGGTTAATATTGTAATGCAAAAACTATGGGTTATAATAATTTTAGTTAGTTTGCAACAAAATAATGTAGCAAGTACAATTAAATAGTATAATATTTTTTTAATAACAAAGTGAGCTATTTATAATTGATTTTTAACAGTGGTAGTGCCCACAACAACATCTGTTGTTCAAAAGGACTGGCTCAACTGGTAAAATACCATAACCTCACAGAAGACTGGCTTGCAGTAGAAGTATTCTGCATTTCCTCTGATGAGTGAGGTGCCGTTGATCGAAATCTAGGCTTCTTCCCCTTTGCATCCATTTCCAATAAGGAAAGGCTGGGAATGGGAAGAGATATGGATAGAGAAAGGAATTATCCTTTTTCCTTTCCCTTCTCTACCTATTAATGGTAGGCAAGGCACCTGCAAGTCATTAGCCTGCTGCAGATGTCTATAGGTAGAGGTCATTTAATATCTGGTGACCTGCTTGCTTGCTTGCCACCTTCTACCATAACAAAAAAAAAGATT
Organism: Papilio glaucus; assembly: GCA_000931545.1. NCBI lineage: Eukaryota > Metazoa > Arthropoda > Insecta > Lepidoptera > Papilionidae > Papilio > Papilio glaucus. The sequence continues at coordinate 76,176 of JWHW01059478.1, forward strand.
CCAATGTACAAAAATGCAACATTTATTACATTTTGTATTTTAGTTTTAGTAAATGGTTTAAGAGTACAACTCAATAATTTATGATAATAATCATAATAATCAAGATGACATTTATTGTTATTTTTGTTTACAAGCAGTATTAATGATATTTTTTTTTTATTAAATATGTGTTATTGTCTTTGTATTTTCTTTACTGATTGTTACGCTTTTTTATCAGGTACATGTTTTGTTTATTGTAAAAATTAATTTATAAATAAATAATTTATTTCAGTAATGTGCATGGTTAAATAGGCTGCACCAATCTCTCCAAGCATTAAGTTGGTGATAAATCTTTCACTGCTATTTAAGATTCAGTGTGCTTGGAACACAGTACAGTAATCTAATTCCAATGGTTCACTAATGTTTAATTTATTTTAGTAAAGTGTTACTGGTATATTGGTAGACACAAATGAAATATTTTTTTTCTTGAACTTGAAACATGGTATATACTATAAAAATGTTATATTTAAAAAAAATCATAGCTACAATTTATATTCGGACGCAGAAACGCGGCGAGTTCGGGTCGCGGTTAGGGGAGGGCTAGTCATTGGCAATGCTTCTGCATGTGGACTAATGGTGAATTACACATATATAATTTTTGCAGATATTTCTTAATCATATTACTAAGTTTCATAAATAGCTTACATTAGACAATATCAGTGACTCAGTGTAAAATCTTTGTATTACCTACAAGGACTGACTTATTGCTTGGGGTTGAGGGTAGATTTCATTTAAACATTGTAATGTTCACTTTTGTTTTAATGTTGCAATGCTAAGCATGATTTATTAATAAATAACTCTTGTCTTTTATTTCGTTAACTAACACACTGAATAAAAAAAATATATATCATACTTTGGAAGCCCGTTGTTGGTCAACAAATGTAGCTGAACGTAACTTTCCTTAATGGAGACCACCATCATCTCCCCCGACCTTTTCTCATAGTCCATAGTTACCTTAGACCTGCTGCTGCTGTGTGATGGCTGCCTGGCTGAAACCAGGCATCCTTGGGAATGGAGACCTAAAGGGAAAAATTTTGTATTACGGTCAGCGGAAGTTGGGTTTTACTGCTACCTAGGTGAGCGACAAACGCGTCAATACTTTGCGTCGCGAAAATGTTAAAGTACTGTCTGTAATGTAGGCCAAGTTGCCGTCATAATTAGTCGCGAGTTCTCTATTGGTCACATAATGTATCGCGTTATTATTAGAATTTATTTATTATTATTAATGTTACAATGTAAAATATAAATGTTACATATCATTATGGCGAATAGTCGTTCCACACTAGAGCTGAGTTCGTAAGAGTGATATTTAAAGATTGCTTACCTCCAACCAAAAATGGTTATTCCATTTTACTTTAGCTGTTCTTGTAAGGAATATGAATAAAAACAAGATAGGTAGTATTATATTATAGACAATATTATACTTTGAAAAAATGACTTTCGGAATCGGCAAGGTGTCGGTTTTGTTCGGTTGCAAATTCGCTCCCTACGTAACGATTACTGCGAAATCTACTGACCCAGATTCATGAAATGATTGTCCTCATTTTCATTTTTATATCAGTGACCCACAAACCTATATAAAATATTGTAGAAATGTTTGACTTGTGGTACTTTCCAATATGCCACTGGGTTAAGTGATGGATTGCCAATAGTCAATCGAATGGAGACAGACTGGATTCGAATCTTGATGTCTGCGCTTAGAAAACTATTCTTTGAAATTTGCAAGAGGAAGGTACAGAAACTGTCAGCAAGTTATGAACTAACGAATACTTCACAATTTGAAGTAGGTACCACGCCAAACGCAACAAATATATTTTTTCTTTGATAAACATCTTTTTAAGAAATTTTTTAAATTTAGATAACAAACGTAACCCATAATTATCTTTCATTCTAACTGAAACATTAACGTATTAACGCAAGCAATTTGCCAGTTCACAATTTGACTTCGACAGTATATTATATGACTAGTTCCATTACAAAATGACGTAGTTAAGAATCGGTCGGTGATATATAAGAACTAGATGTGCATTAAAAGTTTAAATCAATACATAATATAATAAAAATGTAACTGATCGCTGTCTGTACATGGAAGATATTTGACAAAAACTTATTGGGGGCCTGTATAAACGCAATAAAACCCAAAACAATGATTATTAGAATTTTTGTCTGTTTGTTACCGCTAATCTCAGAAACGGCTTAACCGATTTGGGTGCGGTTTTCACTAATCTATTGTAATAAGTTTGTTTTATCTCAATCGGTATATAAATAAAAGTAGCACAGTTAAATTGATATAATTTATATCAATTTAACTGTGCTACGGCCATATTGTGTCGACCCCACAGACGCGGGAAAAGTGCAGGGAGATGATGATGAGGTTACGGTAGTATTAAGTAGGTAATATCATTTCGTGTAGGTAAAATTGCAGGGCGGGTGAAACCGCGGGGCACCGCTGGTAACTAATAATTACATGTAGACGAAGATTTACATTAAAGTACATACTTAGCTCTACTGCAAGTCAATGGTAAGAAAATAATATTAACACCAACAAATTATTAAAACCTTTATGAAAAGGCTTGAAATAGTTATTTATTCCCGATACTGCAATGCGGGTGTTTTAGTTGCGGATTGGCGAATGTTATTTTTGGCCTAGGTGAAACTGTAGGAAGTGTGCACGTTTTGGACACAATTAAGACTTTGTTGTATAATGCAAACCTGTTGGACAAATAGTTATTCCTGATGACTAGTTCGTAGCAAAAGAAAAATAGCGTTTTTAGAATTCCCACGTATAAAACTTTCTTACTTTTGGGATTTGTGTCAATGCCCAGTATCCATATTTAGAGCAATGCGATCATTCCATTAGTGGTGGCTGAGTTATTGTAAATTAAGGCGAGTGCTCCGTCATCATTTTCTAGGCTTGAAGTTTTTGTCAAAGAAAAAGCTGAATGATAACAATGGTAAGTGAGGAGTTTATCAAATCACATGTATTAGAATGTAAGGTCGCCAAGTATTCCTCTTGTGATATCCAACTCAGACATGCTCCCGTAACTGGAATATAGATTTATATTTCCCGTACACAGGACTTTTACCTAAGATATTAAAAGATTTGGTTATTCTTTTTCTTTATAGGGAGTAAAGATCTTGATTTTTAGCATAGCAACAATACAACATACAACATACCATACCTCACATACCAACAAAAGGTCATAAAACATACCTCACATACCAACAAAAGGTCATAAAACTTGTTTAAACAACTCATGCCCGTAACCCAGAGGGGTAAGCAGAGATTACGCATTTCCATTTGGCGCGATCCTGACACACCTCTCGCTTCTACATCCACACATCTACGCCTCCTCGTCAGTTACGGGTACTCCGTATATCGGCTTTCTTTTTACCACTAATCTGATCGATATAAGTTCTAGAATGTCCCTTGAATGCCACTCAAATCCTTTCAACATGCCCGAACCACCGCAACATACCTTTCTCAATTCTAATTACAACTTGCTCAAATGCAACTTAAAACAAGCTCGGATAGAAATCTTTAGCTCAACTTTAGTAGGAGAGTGACAGAAACATTACACGTATAAAGAAACGGATGATGACATTTTACAACGCGTCACTTGTACAGATTCATTGTCTTCAGGAATGACCAAATTATTTTCGTATAGTCGTATGTAAGTAGTATCTTTTCCAATCCTAAAGAAGTGACACACTTTGCAAGAATATAGTACACGGGACGACTGATAGATAAAGAAACATTGCACCAACACGAACGCGAGGTCCGTTTAGATAAATTGAGGATAAGGGGTGACCAAGGCTGGACAAGCTTGATTGAATCAATCGAGTTACTAGCGTCTTCGTAATGGGCACGCATTTGTCTAGTGTGTATTTAGGCTTTGAACGTATGAAATAATCTGCAAGTAATAAACTTAATTTGTAATTTGGATACATACTAAAATGTAATATTTTTTTTATTATTATTCACTAACGATTTAGTATTTATCTATTCATTGATAGTTTAGACTTAGATAGATTAATTAACGAAATCCTAAATGGTAGACTTGTACCATATGTCCCCTGTATTAATGAGACTTGTTTTACCTAATTGGGAGCTTTAATCCGAGCGGATTAAGTAGGTGTGTGGTGTATTCAAATATTCTCTGTAATTTCACATCTGCCGGGCATCCAGCGACGTGATTTATATAATAAAAATGTGTACCGATAATGGGTGCTAGGGTGGGATGGGATGAGATGGAAGTCCTTTCGTTCTTTATTCGGAAACTACCATTTAACCTAAGAAAATATTATTTTACTGCATAGTCGAATTCCTTTTCTCAGTTCCGGTACTTAACCTTGAAAAAAAAAGCTGAAAAAACGGATTTTAGTATAGGTTTTATTTAGGCTCGACGCCAACTTTGAGCGTTCATAATGGAGAGTAACGTGACTTGGCAACATTCTACAGGAATCCGCTTTAAGCCTCAAGAGCGAGGAATTATATAGAATAAAATTTCCATCTAATTTTATATATTTCCAAAAAGTTTACTAAGTACTCACAATTCTATTTAAACTGAATGTTTTATATTCATATTTTGGGAAGAGGACTGCATGTTTATTATATCACAAAGAGCGCTACCAAACCTTCAAAACAACGTGTCTCACGCCCTTTTTACAATTTTTGCAGTACACAAAATGTGTACGACAGTGTAATTGGATTCGATTCTCAAAAAAGCCAAAATATGGCGTTAAAATCTTCTCTTTTTAACACGCCTTTATTAGCTTGATCTGTACATACGTTACGGTATCTACATATGTACCGAAATGTTTTTTTCCTAACTCGTAAACGTCCGATCGACCTGAAATATTGCAGTCATATAAAGAATCGATGTCAATACATTTTTTAATTAGTTCTGATCAGAATCAGGACTACTAGGATAAAAAATAATAATTTAATTTTAAGTTTGAGAACCACCACCCCACCTACCACCTAGTAGTAGTAGTAGAAAATGACATAATAATATGCGCTTCACGTAACGAGAACTTGCATGTTTATTTATACGCACTTTAATAGACTATTTGGGTTTGGTTTATGTTTGATGTATAGGAATGGGTTACCCTTTTCTTTCATATCGTAATCTTCTAAAGATATCCTTTCCTCTGGGGTCGAGACCGGATTATGTGTTATATATAATTTTACTCAGGATGTGAGAGGGTTCCGGGATCTCCAAAGGAACATACCGGAACCTTTTGCACTGAGCATAACATTCTGCAAGACCCAAGGAAAACAATTACTAATTAAAATTAATTACCTCTTGTGCTTTCGCAGCGCTACAGCAAAACAGGACCACGCCGTATTGCCCTCCACACTTACCGCCCACGATCCCAAGGGTTTGTCGCGGTGAAACACGTAAGTGCGCCCGTGGCATCCGTAGAAAGCAGAGAGGACCACCGACACGTTTTTTTAGTGGTATGCCTCTCCCCTAAAACGGGAGAGTCTCACATAACAACTCCAACTGTCCCCACGGTGTAATGGTATGCGTAATGCATTTTCGCTGTCGGAAAAAAAGGGTCCCTTTTTGTCGTCGCTACGACGAAGGGACAGCCCTAAATTATATAATAATATCCTATTGTGGCCCGGGTCAACGGGGCAAACCAGAGCCCACCGCACCCGCTCAGGAATCTGCTTTTGGGCCATCAAGTTTTCGTAGAAGGAAATAAGCGCCTTCCATTCAAATTTTCGTGCTAAGGCTACCCTTGCTATCACATTTCATGTTTAATAAATTTAGTGAAAAGTAGATTTGATACGGAAACGATACGTGATAGCTAATTGATATAAATGTCCATCTACAAGATTCTCATCTTACTTATTAAATACGGAGTAAGTCACGACTAATCAAGTACAGCTTAATCCATAAGATCACGATTTAAAGATAAGATAAGAAATAAAAAATGGTAAATATTCGCTTATAATTGTAAAATCGATTTCTTATCTGCTCGCATTCCCCATAATGACTCGTCATCACGTACGAATCTTCATAACTCAGTTGCACAAACTCACGTTCAATTAATGTATTTCCGTGAATATGCATATTTAAGAATTATATAAACAAGCGCCATGTGCCTTATATATTGTTACTTGAAAATGTTAAGTTTATTAGTTGTTGATATGTCATCCAGTCAATAGTATATATTTGTAGTGAGTGTTATATACGGTTTATTTGAGTGTAAGAACGGTAAGTGAATATTAATATTGTATTCTTAGAAATAAGTTTTATTTTGTAAGAGTCTTGTCATACCTGTCCAGTCAATTGAGGTAAATAGCTCGTCGTCTGATTTTGATTGATTGTTTGGATCGAAGAGTTTGATGCTTGCGTAAATATCCTGTCATCCTTAAGTCGTATTTTCACGTTTGGGTCGTAACTATCTCCATCTACGACCTTCGTCCTTACGATGTTACGCCATCTTGTTCTATCTTCGGTTATTCTTAGTGCACCGTAGACAGTGGAATCAATTGTGGTGCGGATCTGGTCTGACCACCTGCGGCCTTTTGCCTTCCACTTTGTCAAACCACTAGTTTTTCAAGATTGTCTCCTTTCTTCTCTAGGATTTAGTGTAATTATCATTTGCTTAGCTTTATGCCTAGGATGTGGCACACTTTTCATCTTAATAAAATTGATGGCTGCAGGAGGTGGTTTCCACTCCTATCAATTAATATCTGCAACATACAAAAGTGTTGCAAATGAGGGTTTGCCTTATTGTTGGAAGGAGAACTTGAACATATTAGAAAAAATAGATAGGTTTGGGCCTCAATGAAAACCACATATGATTGTTTTTATTTCAGTTGTCATTTTTATAAGATGGGTAATCTGTGTCGATGGTTTTTGGTGTTCGTGAGCCTGAGCTTAGCTGTATCCACTGAGTGCTGGCGAAAACTGAAGCGCAGCCAGGAACATAGCCTCAAAGCAACCGAAGAGCAATACGATGAGGACCCGGGCGAGGTAATTTACAATTGAAAAAAATATAATTGTATTTATATATTATCCAAGAATGATTTTAAAATTCAAAGTAAACATTACGGATGATTATCGTCTCGAAATGAATATAACTGTCTATTTATAACAACATCAGATTTCCACGAACAACAACAACCCGTAACAAATTTATGTTGCACAAGTGAGTAGCAGTGTTGGTAGGGAACGCCCTAGGAGAACTTATATCGATCAGATATTACTAAAAATGGCGATATAAGCACCCATAACCGACAGATGCCCCCAAATGAACAGAGATATTAACTCTTTAAATTCTCAATCTGTTAAAAAATGTAAATGAACTATAAAGTGTTTTTAGGCCAAACTGAGGTAAGTAGGAACGAAAATCACGATACGCTATTCACCGTAGTTTTCTTACTTTGTATTCCAGCTCGAGCCGTGCCAATGCGGCGTGTTCATGTCTCTCCAGGTGGGCGTGCGAGAGGGCCGGCGCGGGCGGCCGCGGGGCCCGCCGACAGGAGAGCCCGTCGTCACGTACGACACCGACTCGCCCAGCCTGCCCTGTAGCAGCGGCCATAAGCACTGCATCAGCAAGTGTCTTGACGTGGTATGTTCTGAGAATTATTAGAAATTGAACAATTGCGGTTTAATAATTGTAGTCTGTTTGTTATCTTCGTAGTGCGATTTGTATCTTAGATCTTGGTTTAGTGCCTAAACTGGCTAATTAATACGGTATTATACAAGTACCTTTAGTTTTTTAGCTTCATTGAGCACAACGAAATGTGCAATGATGCAATGGTCTTATTGCTAGAGGTAATTAGAAATCAAGGACATAATCATATAATTACATACATACATACAAGAATAATGAACGTACAAATTAAAAACTTAAAAAATATATTAATTATTATAAATTAGAGGGGTGTGTTCAATGACTCTAGAAACAATTTTAAACTTTTGGTACTAGGTAGGAAATTAAAAAGACTAAAGTTTTTAGAATTGAGATGAAATTCGAAAAAGTCTTCTAACATTTGAAAGCCAAGTAGGAGCAGCTCTAAATGGCTACATTGAAATATCATAGTTTTTATTTATTATCCTTATGAATTATTTTAGATCTTGAAATACTTGCCAAAAGCTGGTCCCGTGATATGCGGTGCCGTGGAGAGAGACGTTCATAGAGAGAAGGCGTTCCTCTTCATCAAGAACTGTGGCGCAGACTGGACTCCGACCAACTTCTCTGCTGGAAAGGAGTTCTGCTGTAAGGACGGACAACATCTAAAATGTTAAGAAGATCCAACTTCTTTCCGCTTGAGTAGTGATAGAAGAGTGAAACAGAAGTAGAAAGAGGGAAGGACTGCACGTAAGGTATTTAGTCATTACTTATTGTGTACATAATGGTTAGGAGATTATAAGACTTGTATGTAATGTATAGCGTAAAGTAGCAATTTAATAATATACTATGGAATATTTTAATTTTATTGAAAATTATATCATTCGTTTACTCAACATGATATTAATAAGAGAAACATTTGTATTACCATATGAATTAGCGTTAAGTTATTAATTGTCTTTGTACTAATGATCGTTATTGCTTATTACTTAAATAGATAATTATCTGTAATATAAAATGGTCGTTAAAATAGTCGAATTTAAATAAAGAATGTTTATTAACTCGATGTTATGATTATTTGGATGTCTGTAACAATTATTTTAAAATTCGTTCTATTAAAAACATCAAAGGGCTTCATAATTCATTCATATATTATCAAGTAGTTTTTCTACTGTTATTTCTTTCCCAAGAAGTAAAGGAAGTAAGTAGGTGGGAACCATTCATCGTGCAACATAAGATTGCTGAGCTAACGGTATTGTCATCATGTTCTGTTTACAGTTTGAGTCCTAATTAATAGATGTCGCTGTATGATCAGTCAGACAGTACAATTTTTTTTATTTACAATATACACCAAAAATATTTTAGCAACAAACTTGGTAGTTAAATTAAATCTTTGAAATGTGATGAACGAGTTGGGCTCCAACTCGTTCTCGTTCGAGCTTCATCCTCTTTCTTACTTCTTTTTCATCAGTAGTATTAGTTTGTCATAAGTTCGTTAAGACTCGTTTTTTTATTACTTTGAGTGAGATCTTGTTAAGAAATTTAGGATAGATTTCTGAACAAGATAGGCACTTTTACGGAGTGACACAAACCTGATAAGGTACATGTTATTTTTTAAATGAAGTTCAAAATTTCCTAGGCCTTGCAAAATTGGCTAGTTTCGAATAAAGCTAGGTAATTACTAATTATAGCAAAGTTTAAACTCTTATTGTGCGAAGAGGTGATCTCGATGTTTTTATAAAATGAAAATTAATATATTTTAAAATCGTACCATATCTTTGACATATATGTTCATTAACCACCTAAACTCTGAAATGTAATGTAAGTGCTGCATACTCATTTTAAATCTGACTCGTAAAGTTTGTTTTTTTTAAATGATTTTAATAGGTTAGGAGCACAAACTTACTAAAACATCGTTTTTACTGAAGTACTTAAAACGCATGGACATGGCCCAGTTACGATTTTATGTAGACCAAATTGATAAGATACGGGGAACTAACATGTCTTACGACAGTCGTGGCGTACTCGCAGCAGTTTGTTCTTACAATAAACAACCCCATTTATATAATAAATTCTATTAAGCATAAGTTTGTGTTGAAAGAACGGTTAACGAAAGTGGCGGAGTTCTAGATCTGGATGGTTTGCTAGACATAACCTAACCTATTACACTTTTGGCAATACTATACTTGAGAATAACTGAAGAAGAGAAATGATTCACATCAAAATTATAATATGTATATACGTAAAATGTGTTGACATCCTCGTCAGCTAAATATTAATATCCTAGCGCTTTGCTAAATGCCATTTCGAGGATCCTGGGTTACCCGCTGAGGTAATATTTCCAATTTTCAATAAATTTTATTTGAAGTCTTAATTTTTTATCTGATATCACATATATTGTATTGGACGATAGCAAAAAAATGGGTCTATTATTTCGTATCTCGTGCTTATTGATGGTTAAACATTTTAATTTTCATATATCATTAAGCCTTCACGGAAAGAACATAAGTATTTAAAAGAAAATTCATGCTCTTTTTAATCAATACAAAATTACTCGTCTATTTTATGATTTATGGCAAGTAGATTCAAATCAAGAATTACTTTATAAAAAGTATTTATTAAACTAATTTACCAGAAAAAAAGTAAACAAACGAAGATGAAGCCGCGCGCAACAGTTAGTTTATTTTATAAATATTGCTTCAATGTGGTGAAAACTGTTATCAATTGTGAATAGACTTATTCTTCACATTTTATTATACTTGTATGACTTTCTATTATTTTAATATTATGATAATAATGTACATTAGATTATGTGAAGTGTAACAATAAAATTCTTGTTCTGTACTGTACGTGACAGCCCGCACAGATATTAATAACATTGTGACATGCCTTGAAGGATTAAAAGAAACGACATAATAGCTGACTGAAAGAAAAGAAAAAACAATAAAATAAAATATAAAACCGCTTAACTCACGTTTAGGTAGTCCGATTTACGTACTAGCCAGTTTCGGACTTGTCGAAGGTCCTTCATTAGGGTGAGTGGGATTAGTTCGCGGTCACCCGAGTAGTGCGAGGCCAGGCTCCCGTTCCTACTGAATATAAAAGCGAGAAAACTGATGACTGCAGACTTAATAATGGAAGGAATCAGGCAAGCGGGACAACTGATGCCAAGTAACCACTACTAACCATTAACACCTGAAACAATCAGATTATTAAGGGTTGGCATTTGGCGTTGTCATCCTTGTTGTAGGAAAGAGGGCAGTGGTGGATCCAGGATTGTAATTTGATTGGGGGCTTGATCCCATGGAAGTTTGACCCCTAATGGTAAGTAAGCGAGGCAAAGACTAAAAGGCACGTAATATTTTATGTAACTAATTTAAATCCGAACAAGGAAGTGAATTGGTGGCGAAGACCTTTATGGTACAATTCCTGCCGCTGAATTCCGTCATCGATCAACACGAGAGCTTCAACTACCATCCACACCATCTAGATGGGTGGCGTTCCACTACAGTGCGCTTTTCGCGAAATTTCCTACCTCGCACAACCAGGCTGTGGATTGATCTCTCGCTAACGTTTATTGTCAAACCAATATGAGTTAGGGTTCTTCAAGAAGAGAGTGTACGCGTCCTTCCGTACGCGGCTGCAGTTGCTCTTGTGTTGCGGATTTTCATGGGCGTCGGTGATAATTTTTAAGGTGTCTCGCTGTAGGTTTGCTCCCTTATGATATAAATAGTAATTTAATTATAAAAATAAGTCTGAAGTTTAGTTTACAATTTGTTACGGCAGAATTCTGATGAATTTGGGCCCCTTACACGTCAAGGATCTACTATTTAACGCATGGAGTGGGTTTTAAATTATGGAAATGTATAGTAACGGTGGATAAATTACGGCAACTTTGTAAATGTGTACTAAGTATTTTTTTTCATAAAACAGTTGTAAAAATATAGGACAAGTACAAAGTTGTGAGGAAGAGGCACAGGTAAGTTCAGTCTACCGCTAACCACCACTAGATGGAGTGACTGCCTACGTTTCCGGATGCTCCGTTCATGTAATTGAGTGTCGTTATCTAAGCTACTGGGTTTCATTATAGACGAGTATAGCTTGAGTTGGACTTTTGATTGTTTATCGATAAATTAGGAACAACAATATTTCGTTCATTGTGTAGTAGTCTGAGCAAAATGCTCTCCTGACAGAGGTCTTCGTAAAGTCTTTCTTTCATGCTGAATCGCGGCTGCCTCTCAAAAACTGGAGTTGTTAATATGTTGCTATATATATGTGTGATGGGGTAGGTTAGGAAAAACTACTTACTTGTAAAAGTAAATACTAGTAATCTTCTTTATATATAAAAAAGGAACCGGACTGACTGATATATCTAAGCACAGCCCAAACTAATGGGCCTACACCCGTGAAATTTTGACAGAGATTTCTTTAATTACGTAGGCGAGTACTAAGAGTAAGAAGAAGGATTTTTCTACATTCATACCCCTAAAGGTCCAAAGTTGCGGGTTTAAGTTTGTATGGCGAAATAATTTACATCCAATGTAAGTTGAATACAGATCTATATGATCAATATTATTAAATAGGGTTCAGCTTAGGCTGGAAAATTGTCGGTTAAATTAAATTGCACGGCGGGTGAAACCGCGGGGCTCAGCTTATATTATGTATTACGAAGGGGAAATTCTGAGAGATCTGGGTACCTACTCATTCATTCTTGTCAACCCTTTCAACCAAAAACTTCTGTCTCTACTCAATCATTCTTCTTCTTTGTGGTTGATATCTTGGCAGAATTTTCGTAGAAATCACGTAATTGCTGTGACCCGCTTCACAAGGTGCCTCCACCCCTCTCTAAAAAGAGCTGCCTTTTTCGCACATTTGTGCAGAGGGCGTAAACTCTGAACTAGTTGGTCCACCTCATGGGTAATCTTCTTCGCTCAATCATTATGAAATATCAAATAAAGATCGTCTAATAATTAGGAAACAGACTATTTTGGTTAAGATATCAAAAATTTGATGATCTAATTGTAGACCAAAACAGTTAATACAGTAGGTATTTTTATTACGGAACAATTATATTAAAAAGTATACAGCTTTTTCTAGGCGTTAGCTTTCGTCTGTCATGCAAATTTTTTATTTGAATTAAAGTTTAGTAATAATATTACAAGGCGATTAGGCAATTCTCAATCTAAAATGTTATGCGATTGCGCATATTTTAGATTGAGAATTGTCTAATCGCCTCGTAATAATATCGTCTGCGCATATCAATAGTACTCAAACAAACTTATCCGACTTACAAAAATACCTTTGCAGGGAACAGAGATCCATTTTAGTGCGACTATTCTTAGAGCGCTCAGTAAGTTGTCCTATATACCGACGACGACAAGGAGTTCCTTATCCGTCGACCCGGTTCCACTCGATTATGGTGTCAATGGAGTTTCCTTATCAAGGACTAGTGTTATACGCGAGGCGAGTACCTAGAGCCGCCGGGTGGGCGAGGGGGCTGCGCGGGGCGCGCGGGCGGCGTCATGACCCGGATCGCGCAGGGTGAACAACCCCGACACGTGCCACTTTCTAAAAAGAAACGCGCGTCGCCCGCGCATCCTTGCGTGGACGACTGGATCACCATCTTTACTGGCCACTACGAGACAACTTTGACGTTTACGAAAGAAAAAAGCATATATCGTAAGGTTTGTCTATGACAGAACTATGCATGTGTCATTTTGACTTTATTGACATTTGGCGCAAAATTTATTATAGTACTTACAATAAAACTCAGTGAAAAAACTTTTAAGATAGTGTTGAGTTGAAGTTATATATTCTAATTTATTTGAAAATATTTGATTTTTAAGAAGGCGATTTATATCCGTGCGACGATACAAATAAGGTAAGCGTAGTGATAGAGCGATGACATCACACCCGGAGAACTTATAAAAGCACCTTAAGCGTGGGAAATTCTATTTATAAAAGCGTAGAGCTGCGCCCGCGTCCCTCAAATCATATAACCTATTCAAACATTAACTTTAAAACATGGTTTGAATAATGAATCCAGTGTTCACAAGCTATTTGGCAGTGATTTTATGACGACATTATAGACTTACGATCTATGTACCTATACTGCCGCGCGTCTTTGAATCAATTCTCAATAGAGCAAAATATACAGTTTTCTCAAAAAATATTACCTGTCTATATCATTTGCACGATGCGAACAAATAAAAAGAAATATCATGTAACATAAAGATTCTTATACGACAGAAGTAAACTTGTGAATTTGACAAATTTTAATGTTTAATAAATAATTAAACACATACGCAATCAAAACGTATGTTTGTCTACATAGGTAACTTAGGTTCCCATGCCTACGATGTCTGCATATTGCTCCTGCATAAATAAGATGTAGCATTGTAAATAATGTTATTAAATAAATTTTGTATATGGTAATAAACTTTTGTATAAAAGTAACTTGAAATTTTAGCTATATCAAAACTTTTATAAAGGAATAAAAATCGGTAGGTAATGTTACAATAATCTTTATATATCAAATGGCTTCAAATTTCGAACGCGTTCGCAATCTTGAGAACCCTCGCGCATTGCACGAGTCCGAGCAACGCAGCGATGCAATATGACAATGGTTGTGTTAAGTCACCGTTCCCCGAATCAAGGCAGGGCGCAGGCGCGGACCGGGCACATGACCCCGCGCTGCGCACGTAATGTCGCGTTATCGTAATGCGTTGCGCAACACTACCCCGTCCCCTGCTGCCCCCGTACCCCGCTGATACCCTTCCCGCTCACTGCGCGCGCGTGCGTAGCCTCGCAGTCTAACACTGAATGTAGCTGTTCGAATCGCCCGAGTTCAAGGAACAGGCCAGGCCTTTGATTATTGATAATTGTATTTATCATCCTGCTTTTCTAAGTTATTATATTTATATCGTTATAACATTAAAATAAATACTTATTTATGGCTTCACCTGATAGGGTCCATTAAGGATATTTTAATTTAAAAAACTGCCAGTGCCTTCGTTTCTACAGCGAGCGATAAGTCTATATGGTTTTTGTTATATTATTTTATGTATATAATATTACTTTTTTATGCACTATACCAGAACGTCGCTCTGAAGTCTGGACTCTGGTTCATGTTATTGACTTGATTGGATTGACAGGTAAAAGCATATTTCTCTTTTCCCCTTCAATCCTCTTCCTGTTCCCAACCTTATTAGGAATGGGATAGGGAGAATTCAAATTGACCGACATATTCGTATAATAGATGTTGTTCTACCACTGTAAATTACACCACTGTACACCTATTTCATATATTAAGTACTTTAAGTGTATTTATTTTTTATTCGCTTATTTAATTTGAATTATAATACATATATTTTAGTTATATCGACGATACGGACAAATAAACATAATAAAAATATAGTAGTTCAAATGTAGAGAAAACAATTTTTGTAAGGACGCAATGACCATAGAATAGATCCATAAAAAGACGAGAAAACCGTAATGTTTACGATTTAGTCATTGAACATAGAGGTCATTGAAACCTTTAGGGGTTAAGTGGTACAAGCGGTGGTACTGGGCTTAGCTATGGAATGCTTTTGGTTTGGTGACTGACGTTTTCTTACTGACTAACTTCTTTATCTAAACTAATATTATAATTAGAAAAGATTTTATAGTTTGTTTGTTTTGGATAAACTTAAGAACTACTGAAGCAATTAAAATAAAACTCTTTCATCAATAAAATTCTGTTTTATCAACAAGTAACCTAGAGTATACTTATCTACTCGAACAAACCCGGGGCGGGCTGCTTATCTAATTCAAAAATAATTTACCAACAAATGTTTAAATTATTTCCAGAAAATTATAGATCAGTTGAGATTCATACACGAATGTGCTCCATGACCAAACCAAAAATATCGACGTCAGTTTACAATCAAACTAGGCATATTATAAACTGTAAAGAAAATTTTTAACTGAAAGAATCATTGTAAATTTAAATTCTTCACTAAATATTCACAAAGGGATCAAAATACAGATCTGAACTTAATACATTATCTACGAAAAGATTTGTTGTACTGTTGTTTACCATATTTTAATTAAAATATAATATTCCACCTTGTATTGCAAGTAGACACATCGTACGTGGCTCTCAGTTTTACGGAAAACTATAAAATGCATACACGGACGTTTTCCTACACGGAGCTATGGAGCGCAGCGGGGCCACTGCGGGATCGGCGCGGGGCGTGGGGCCAGTCGACACACTTTCTGAAGGGCTCTAAAACTCCGTCTTTTGTGGGCACCTTTATGAGGCATCTATTCGTGGGCCTTTGATTTATCACGAACAGTTAAGACCAGTCTTTTTAGCTCCAACCCGTCTTGTTAATGTACCCGTGTAATGAATAAAATAATCATTATATGTTTGGCAGTTTCCGTTTCTATTTGTTTAAAATATGGCGGCATTTTTCAAGAAAGTTGTTTTTTTTTAATTCGAGAATAGGCTAATGACGCTCTGCGGCAAAGCCGTCTATAAAATCATAAGTGTCTAGCAAATTGCATTTGATTAGCAGTAACTAAGTAATATAAATTAAATATATAAAAGCCTGCACCCTAGAAGTATTTAATGTTGGTAGCTAGGTAGGTAGGCTAGTAATACAATTGTAACAAAATTAGAACGATATGATGTTTAGTAGTAGTAAAATGTGTCATTTTTGTCGTGGCCTTATTACAGTACTTTATTGTAGTGATCATTTCTATCCAACATGGATTCGGACGAAAGAAAAATAGTACTCATAGACAATAACATGAGCCCAGAGTCTGATGACGTCATGGTAATGGTTGTTCAGCTAAGGTTTTTTGCACAAAGAATGTATGTACAAAAAGTTTACATCGTTAAATATCTGTGATGAATCTTCTTGAGCTTTGTCGCTTGCTATACCAACTATGATGCGCCGGGGAAGTGAGACGTAAGTGAGCGGGTGCGTCGGAAACTCATGCTATTTTGCACGCTTAGTATGTTTACTTACGACCACAAATTTTGGTTTTAAACTATTGATTCTATATTGAATACGCTAGTTCAAGTTAATACGACAAGTAAACTTTATTTGTTCCATTACTAAACAAAGACTATCATCTCACCGAAGATAATATTGGGATATAAATTGATACAAAGACCTATTGTAGTTTGACAGACTTCAAAAAGTTAAGTGACTTTAACATTTATGTCAAGTAGAGTTGTTCAATATTTTCAATGACCACTTGATTACATATTTTGTTTCAAAAATCTTGGGCACAATCTAATGCATATTTTGAATTACGTCTTGCTTACTTATAACTCAGGAAGAGATTATCCCGATGCGATAAGTGCTTAGTTCATTCATGATTTCCGCGAGTCGAAGTCGGTTTTTGTAGTTACTGTGTTTAAATTTATTTAGGAAATTTTATAATATATCGGTTTAAAAACAAAAGCGGTTGCATGTTAGATAGGTACTTACTTGTGTGATCGCGACGATTTGTACGAATGAGCTTACGATTTGCATATCGGATACGATAAAAATTGTTCCCTAGAAAAACATTGAAATATTATGACATCGAATAAGAATTCTCTCTTCATCTTATGATAATTTTTTTTTTCGTATGTGTCATTTCAGTACAAAGCGTATACCTACGTGCAGGAAGGAAACACAACAACGGTTAGAGCTACCGTACTCCCGCGCACAAGAACGGCCGACAATGTGTTATTATTGCCCGACCAGTTAACAAGACCCACCGCTCCCCTTACAGTTGTTAATGAATAGACGACAAAGGTGCATCGCGATACTTCATGACGTATCATGTTACGTTGGCCGTCGTCATTGATAGTCGATATCTCCGGCCCGCCCGTTGCTCTAGCATTCACAACTTTTTGCCCGCGAATGGAAACTCCGGAGACAGTAGGGTAAATCGAGGCCAACACCAGTTACACTCGCATATTATGCTTACAAATGACTTATGAACGTCGATTTCATATGCGAATGGAGAAAATTTCAATCAACATTATTATAACATAAATGTCATACAAAAAGGACAAAAGCTATAATAAATAGCAATGTTGATACCCTTTTATTTATTCCTTTCATAATAATTCTCCATAAATTTTAATTCTGTTGGTTTCA
This sequence comes from Papilio glaucus, assembly GCA_000931545.1. Taxonomy (NCBI): domain Eukaryota; kingdom Metazoa; phylum Arthropoda; class Insecta; order Lepidoptera; family Papilionidae; genus Papilio; species Papilio glaucus. Next base: position 93,956 of record JWHW01059478.1, read on the forward strand.
AACTGATTCTTATAAGTAGATATGTCAGTAGATGTGTCTGATTAACTTGACTATTGGATTTAGGTAACGATCATTGTATTTTTTATCAAACTAGTTGGGAATCAACTTAACTTGCCGTAATTTAACAATTAAAGATATCGTATATTGCTCATGCCATTGACGGCATTTTTGTGATTTTGTGAGTCGATTTATGTACTTCTTTCTTGTATTGGGAGAATTGTTGAAATGAAATTGTCATTATATTATTTAAATATGTTACCTCAAGGTTTTCCGTACAAATTGATTCAAATAACTACCCATATGTGCCTGGATATATTTACTTGAACAAATGTTATTATGTTCCTATCCAAAGATACCTTCTAATCTGAACAATTTTAGATATAATTATTACAACTAACTTAATCCTTGAAAAGTCTTAAGTAAATAGTAAACTTGCCTAAACGTTCAAATAATACAAGAAACACGTTATAAGTTTCCTGAGTTGCAGTCATAGTCGAACTGTCCGAGGGTACTGCCCGAGAAGCTTTGAACACGGAATGCAGGGGTTACGCAACCGACTCACCGCTGCACGAGGGACACGTAAAAAGTTATATTTTATTGTAGCGGGCTCCACAGAACGCTCGCCCGGAGATAAAACTCTGTGTGGGTGATAGTGTCATTTATAATACGTCGTAGGCTTCGAGAGGCCGTGCAGAGTGGGAGGAGGCATAATAATTCCTCCTAGGATTCTTTTTCGTTCGCATCGAACACTATTCCAAAAACTTTAAATTATCTACATCTTGAGGTTAGAATTTAAATGGACGGATAGTAAATGCGAATCGTATCCGCTTAGATTTAATTAGTTTTAAATCACAATTGAATTTTAGTTAATTATTCCAGTTTTAAGTAATTACGTTTAAAACAGATTTAATTATTTAACCTCTGAATCTATAAACCATTCTAAAAATGACTAATTCTTGTCCTCTTTGCCATCACATCCTTTTCTAATAAGGGAAGGGATTTGACGACACGGAGGGGATATATAGTTAAAGAACATTTCCTTTTTTCTGCTTATCCCTTCCTCTGTCCAAGGCAGGCAACGCATTTGCACCCCATTACCTTGTTGCCACCTTCTTCTATATAAAAAAATAGCAATTGTTTTCTACAATCAACATCAGTTTGTTAAAATAAGATATAAAATGAAACGTTTGTAGATGTTTTGTTTTATGAAATTTCTCGACACTAAATTTTTGAATGAATTTTCCATACTTTTACACGAACAAAATAAATATAGAATCTGTTTGAAGACGGAAATGGTGCAGGTGACAGGACGGGACGGGAATAAATACTGCAGAATTTCTATTCGTTGCACAGGATAAAATTAAATATAAAGAGCGGACTGACAACTTTTCTCTACGGGACATGCGCCCAAGAAGTTAGAAACTGAAGCTATATTTAGGATGTGAAGTCTAGTATAACTTGATATTTTCTCTTAATAGCTTTATTTGTTTACCTGGAAAGTACCGAAAATAACTGATAATTTCGACTGTGGCAATATCTTTGAAATTTTTGCCGCGTAGGTAGTAAAGCAAATTAAAAATATAGTGCAAATACAAAGGTACTTTACCAAGCTTTACATAAGATGACGCTATTAAACTACGATTAATATTAATAACCAATTTATCATTACTAAAACAGATACGTGCAAGCGTGGAAAACTAAAAACATGCAGCTCGCGCAGCTTATAATAAAACAAAATTTTAAACAAAAACAAAACCGACTTCAAAAAACTATATTCAAAAGCACAAAAAGCAAGCAAATGCACTAAAAAGTAAAAAAATATTTTACGAAATTAAACATAAGAATCAAATCTTAATCACATTTATTTTTGGAGTCGGCGTCAGCCAAGGAAATACCGATATACGAGGATAGCTTAAGAAAACTATTTGAATGAACTTTATACTACCCTAGTGACCCGCCCCAGCTTCGCCCGGGTAACACTAATTATATTGAGCTGATCGCTACCAAACACAGGAACACCTGCAGTGTCAATCTGAACAATCCCTGTAAACTTCATCGAAATCATTCCAGCCGTTTTGGAGTCCATATGTCAATAGGGAACATACATTTTATATACTATATAGATAAACTATATGAAAATCACACTCTACTGTTCCCTCCTACCCTCTCACCGGGAACTCGGCTGCCTTGGCTGACCAAAAATAAATATGATTAAGAATTGATTCTCATGTTTAATTCCGTAAAATTATTTTTTTACTTTTTAGTGCATTTGTTGCTTTTTAAAATAGTTTTTTTAAAGTCTGTTTTGTTTTTGTTTATTTCTCGATTTTTGGTGAATCTAAAGTTTGTTAACTGATTTTATTTGTCAATTTTATTTTATTTGTCCTACTAAACGCGCTGCTTATATGAGACAGCGTCGTTTCAACGAGACAAACTAAGATAGGACAGAACGCCTATCTCAAATTAAGAAATTTACTTTCAGGGCCATTTCAAAACAGATTAGTGAAGAACGCAAGAATAGGATATCGAAAATGCGGGCTTACATGAAAAAAGTTCTGAACAGGGAAAATTTCAAAAAATCGCAATCACGATGTTGGCTTGATACAGGATCGTTTATCTAACAAGACTTAGCGTATTAGCTTGATACAACGTCGTTCTAACGCAAATCGAGAACACCGTCAATGTAGTCGAAGTTAGTTAAATACGCTTTATTAAGAATAAATCAAAAAGAACTGGTTAGAAATACATTATAACAACCAACTTTCAAACAAAGAAAGATAAACAAAATGCACATAGTAATAAATACATATTTACGTTATTGTATAACCGTAGAAGATAGAGGTAGGCTATCGCTGACTTTTATTTAGCAATTTTAAAGATCTACAATTCTTGCATACTTCATTTTGATGTAAGTCCTATATTTCGTAAGTCAAGAAAATAAAACTCAACTTTGTCGTATTACGTATTATTAAGAATTACTCAAAGTACTGGTCGAATCTTGACTAGAAAAAAAATAGGACCACACGACAAGCACTAACTGTTTCACAGTGGTAGAGCCCGCAATAAGAACATCTGTTGCACGAATGGGCCGGCTCGACCGGTGCAATACCTCGACCTCACAGAAAACAGGCCCGAAGTAGAAGTACTCTGCGTTTCGTCTGTTGAGTGAGGTTGCCGGAGGCCTAATTTCAGTCCTCTTCCCCTTCCCCCCCTTTCCTCATAAGGATGGGAATGAGAAGAGGATTGGACGGGAAGGGGGTTAACGGGGAAAAGGAAAAATCCTTATTCCAGTCTATGCCCTCTTCTGTCCATTAAAGGTAGGCAACGCATCTGCAACACATTTGCTTGTTGCGGATGTCTATGGGTAGCGCTCACTTAACATCAGGTGATCCGTTTGCTCGTTTGCCACCTTCTTCCAAAAAAAAAAATAATGGAAATCAGTCCATCAGAAGCGGTGTTCTAAGATAACAAACATAAAAAAACCTACAGACGAAATGATAACCTCCTCCTTTTTGAAGTCGGTTAAAAATATAAAATAACCAACCACTAATAATTTTTTTCAAGTCTGACCACTATCATTAATACTTCAAAATACGATAAGTCAGTAGAGCTTATGAGTATATATAAAAAATCATATTCAAACTTTCAGAAAATTATCGTTTTGTGTCGATATACCGTTTGACGCTACGACACCTAGGGAGTGTTTGTTACAAAATAACATCGAGCTAGTGATGTGTAAGATATCTCGATATATAATTTATCGATATCATTTATTTATTTATTTTGGCTTGCCAACAAAATATGAAATTATGATTACCTAATAGAATACACTTATTTTAGGAAGTAATAATATATTTCTTTTACAAATACAACATTAAATAAAAGAAAGTAAAAAAAAGATACGAAACAATGCTGTGAGACTTGTTGTGAAAGAATTAAGGTTGCAGTTAGAATATGTTTGCCGAATACAATAATTTAATTTGATAATAATTTTATGGTACATAAAAAAATACAATTTAATCAAGTTTAACACAAACAACCACAGCTAATGTCTTATGAAATGTTCTCGCAGAATCGGAGAAAATGTCTATCTCCTGTGTATTATGTAGCAATTTATTACGTTTACATGCGATTCTGTTGAAGGGTACATTTTTGGCAACATTCATACGATATCGGTGAATGTTATCTGATGTGTTTCGAGGTACTAAATTAAATTCGCTGATTAAGTAGAAGTAACTATTACTATACCATTTATTACTTTATATAGCAACGTTATATTGGTCGTGACCAATATAACGGTCCTAAGTTGTTTTTTTTTTGTTTTGAATGTATGAATAAATTAACTTATATCTTTAATTGACAGTCAAAATAGACAATATTTAATATTCAGACAGTTAGAGACAGACAGACAGACGGGAACCTAAATTCTAATGTGACCTCTAATAAGAAGAAGTGAGACAGTTACATAAAAGAATCTTATGATTTGTGAAAATCTCCTTAAAATCAATGGGATTCGCTTATTTTTAATATAATTTTATCTATTTTCAATTTTATTTAAAATGAATGAAAATACATTTTTCTTTCATTTGTATAAATTCGATGCAATGTGGAATAGCTTAGATTTGTAAAAGGTTAATTTAGTATACGCTTTATATTGTTATTACGATATCGATATTATTATAACATAATATCGTGTGGCACGTCACTATTTGCAAGTCGTAGGACCTGCGAAGGTCGAGGCCCGCCCACATCGTAACTCATATTGACGCACGCTCGCTACCAGGCCGAGTACTTGCGAATGGATGGCCCCGGATGGGAACATATTGCGTATCGCTGCTACTTTGACAAAAACACAAATAAAATCTAATACTAAAGTACGAATGAAAATTTGTGTTTACAGTTCTTCGGTATGTAGTAAACTTTCTTCGTATTTTACCGTAGAAGGTACAAGTAAGGTACTCTTTTATTTTCATTACATTATACCTCCCTTCTCTGCCCTCCCTAAAAGGCTTGCAATTCATTTGCAACTCATCTGTTTGTAGCACTGATCATGTTATATAAGGTCTATTCTTAGAGCGATTTATGTATACTATTTAAGGATCATCATCATCTCCCTGCCCTTCTTCCACGTTACGTTTGGTCGGCACAGATGACCGTAGTCCATACTGTAAGAGGTTTTGGCTACAGTTTTTACGGCTGCCAGTTCTGTGCCCCTGTCTCTCCATGGGGACTTGTTTCTGACTTCCTGATAAGATACTACGGCTAACTTAAAACGAAGTATAGTAGTAGAATATAAAAAGCAAGGTGCGTAATATTTCGACGCCAAATCGAAATATTACGCACCTTGCTTTTTGATGCACGCCTTGCTCTACTACTGTTACTCTTGCATTTATTGCACGTAACTACACTTCTTTCATCGACAGAAGTAATTTGAGTCTCGCCGTTTGTTTTTTTTTTCTCGGAATAGGTTATAGTTAAAAACGATACAGTGAAAGTTCGTTGTGGTAAATTTGAAAGTGACGATTTGGATCGGTCTACAAGTACTTATTTTTAGGAACAGTTTATGCATCTCGATTATCGGATAGTTGTACTATAATGGTAATAAGGCGGCAAACAAGGAAGCGGTTTACCTGATGTTATTTGACCACCAACTTTGTGCTCATGAAATGTTCATGAGCACAAAGTTGGTTCTAAGTTGGTTCTAAATGTTCACAACAATCACAATAGTTACGGATTCGTAACCGTCCATTGCGGAAGAGGGGACTAAATTAAGAAAAAAGAGAAGAGTAGAAGGGATAGGATAAGACACCGTAGTACTATTGGTTTACATAGAACTTTTCAGTATGCTGATACTCTACGCGTTAAAAGTGAGTTAAGTCGGCTAATTCTTTCAAAGTCTGTCAAGCATAATTCATAAATTCTTAAAGTGATATTCGTCTTAGTATCGTAAATGGAAATAGAGAATAAGAGATAATGGTTCAATCTTGTTGCACCTATTGCTGTGTCATGGATGATTCCATACTAGTGTAAAATAAAAGTTTGAAGTAAAGGTAACCAACGGGCAAAATCGTTTACTTCCCTTATGCTTTTTATCTACGTACTTACAGTTTTTTTTTTAACTTAAAGCCCTGTCTTTTTATATGAAGAAGCTAAAATCAAGCTACAGACAGAAAACATGCTTGAAGTAGAAGTATTTCTACGTTTCGTCTGATGAGTGAGGTGCCGCAGGTCTAAACCTAGTTCTTTTCCCCTTCCTAACAATTTTCAATACAAAAATGATGGGACGGGGAAGAGGATTTGACAGGGATAGAAAAGGAAATATCCTTTTTTCTGTGTATCATCCTTTGTCTATTAAAGGTAAGCAACTCATCTGCAACTCATTGGCTTGTTGCAGATGCCTATAGGTAGCGCTCACTTAATACATCCGATATTAAGTGAGCGTTAACCACTTAGTTTTCTACCTTCTTAGATAAAAAACGCTGCACTTTTGGCCCTCTCTTTTAAAAAAATGATCAGCTTGATTTTGCAAGTACCACTTAACTGAGAGCTATTGTGTTTGATGTAGTATCGTAATAATAAAGGAAATCTGAGGTCGCAGTATTGTGTACATACGTGTACAGAAGGCGGGGACTTGATTTTTAATAATTATTTGAAGAGATGAAGAGTTCATAGAAGATAGAAGTAGTAGAGATGGAGAAGTCTAGAACAAGGATGTAGTTACAGTAAAACATATCTAACTGTGGGTTTACTACCAAAAACATTCACACAAAATATATTGTCATATCAGTTTTTCAGAGGAAAAGATAGAGTAAAGACAAGACAAAGAGGCAAAAGATCTTGTATCGTGTAAGTTTTTACGCCAGTGGAAACCCACGGTAAAAGTAACCGATTCTCGAACTCAAAATCCGAAATAACTGCATGCTTTTTATAAAGGGCTAGTAAATTAGCAGCTAGGAACTTCATCGATTAGCTAACAACGCCATTAGTTACCGTACATATACCTATATAATAATATTAATATATAATAATCTTAAAGGACTAAAACGAGACATTGAATTATTATCATGTTGCGTCAGAATCCTATGATCAATATCCAGATAATTATAAACAACAACGCAATCACGCCGCCGAGTTATAAACCGGTGTGACGACGTACTCCTAGGGAGACATCAATGTTAACATAGCAGTGATGTAGTCATCAACACAGTAATTACTACCTATAATATATTATAGTTGTCTAAAACTCCAAGCAAGTTATAAGGGCTATTACATAAAATTACTTTGAACATGAATAACGCTATTTTTTAACCTATAGCGTCAAGGCAAGAGATATGAAAAAACTAACAGTTAGTTTTATATCTATAATATAATATTGAAAAAGTCCATTCTTATTTCTCAAGTCATGTAGCTGTGTAACAATTGGACATGGCCCGTCACTACAAGCATCGTAGAAAGGCCAAGGACGTAGGAAAGCCCTTGAATCGATATAATAATTTGATCCCTTGCGCCCAGTGGACTCACGCAATCTCGACCAAGCTATCGGCCGATCTTGTAAAATGTATACTCACACTGTGTCCTACTGTACGTGATCACTATTTTACAACTTCTGACTCTATAAGACATCCGATCTATGCCACATAAGGTTAATATTTTTTCTAGCATTATTTTCTACATTAAATAATTACATTTGTTCTGGTATATATTAAATCATTTCTAACACGATCTCTCAGGAAGACTCCGTTCATTGTCCTCTCCATCGCCCTTTATGCGACCTAGATCCTTGTTATGGTACTCATAGCGATGCTTCAGTACAGTTTATCGCTTGTAAAAGAGCCTGCTTCACAGTAAATCTGGATGGATTCACTTATACTATAAATAAATTAATATGCGCTCTCGCCCGTAACTCAGAGGGGTAGGCAGAGATCACGGATTTCCATTTTCCTTGATCCTGACACACCTCTCTCGTTTGATCTTTATCCATACATCTCCATATCACATGCTTGTCACTTACATGTAATACTTACCAAGCCATTCTTCAGTATGTCACTAATCTGAAGAAGGGCGTGGTAAGTACTCCTGGGACGTCCCCTGCCAAGACTGTCACTCACTTTTATAACTTAAATTTGTCTTGATACTATCTCCTCTATCAACTATCAACGTGCCCGAACCCCCGAAGCATTGCTTTCTCAATTCTAGTCAAGATATCAACTTTTAAGACACACTTTTCCCTTATAACGCTATTTTTAATACTCTCATTCAAAGTCACGCCTAACATACTTCTTAAGGATCGCATCTTAACGGAAAAACTCTACTAACTACTAAATAACAAACAACCCTACAACACAACTAAATAACAAAAAATATATTAAGCTACCAGTAGAACGAGCAACAACTACATATTTGCAGCAGGATCTGCGAACATACATAGTACACATACGAGTACATGTATAGAAATGCTAAGTTGTGGCTGTCACTCATACATAAGATGGAGAAAAGGATCATGGTATTTTATGTGACATTCCATTTGTATTCACAGATTATCTAACCAGATTGCTGAGTCATAGGGTCTAAGAGTACACAACCAACCAACAATGATCTCCGTTAGACCTTTACTCGTGCGTGCGGTTTCGCGTACTAAGCTATGTTTAACATACGTGTCGCACCCTTGGCATTCACATTATAGCGTAACAAATCTGTGTTTAAGTCTGCTATCTAACAGCGAGGTTATTCTAAACATGTCGAACATAATGTAATAAGTTATTGTTAAATTACTTCTTTTACAGTGACTAAGGATCTGGGTTACGGTTCGTAGGACGACTTTTTGGATCTCGGTAAGTTTGCACCAATGATATTTAGTTTTCCTGCTAACGGAAGGTGGTATTTAGAGTACCTTTAATTGAGTAGCATGTATCGTTGAATGAAAGAGTATTATACCCCTCTGAGTTACGGTAGTAAGTGCTTATATAAATTACCACATTTCTGGATTCCAGTGGCATAAGGTCTAATCACATATTAAATCATATATATAGCAATCATACAAACACAGAGTTTGTATGATTGCCTACTCGATGGCATCTCCGCTACGCTTCATTTAGTTTTTTATCCAGCAACATTGAAACAACCTAAAACATGTTTGTCTAATGAGTCAGAATGCATCCCGCATTTACAATGTATCTTTGTTTTCATTAAAATACGCATTCCCTAGTGACCGTTATCGCCCCTCTCTGCTCTCTGTCACACATAATTGATATAAAACAGACACTCAGAAAAAGGACAAACTATTAATAAAGTTAATATAGTTGTTTTTTTTAGTTCAATATATTCATTTCTTACTCAAATATTTTACAACTATAATGGCCACAAAAAGCAGATTTACTTCATTCACGCCTAATACTTAGCCTTTCACGGCAAAATTTAGCACAGAAAAATGACTTAGCTAGCTGTCAAATGTTCGATTAAATATCATTTGAGTTGCTAGAAGTAAGATCATCTACTTTATTTCTTTTCTTTTAGAAACTGAATTTGATTTGAATGAAGGTTAACTTGACAGGAGTTTAAGTTGAATAAAATTTGCCCAACCTTTCAGAAAACGCGTGTTAATCATTAATTTAAGTCGTGGTGTGCAGAGAAATTGTGATAGGAAGGTCAATATTTAAATACAAATTTGAAAAAAAAATGTTAATGCATACTTATTTTGATTTTAAAGAAAACCAGGGCCAAAAAATGACGACAATATTATCTTTATATGTTCAAAAAAACTTTTACCTATAAGGGTGGGTTAACAAAGAAGAGCCAACGCTAGTCAACGTTCTAGTCTTATAATCTGTTAGTGATATTCTTTATCTTCATTCATCCTATCAATAAGTATGTTCAAACCAACGAAGCCAGTGTTCTCAAAAATTAATCATCATGTCAATCAAATGAAAAATGAGAAAATGAGATCGGCATATTTAAACCAAAACCTCGGTAAATTAAAAAAAAAACATTAAATTTCATCAATTACCCGTGTATTACTTACGTGTTAAATATACACGGACAACGAAAGGGATTCCCACTTTAAATCTTTAAAATCGGGAGAAAAGCCTTACATAAAAATAAATCGTATAAAAGTGGTACCATTTTGGTGTTTCGGTAGAACAAGCGCCAAATTGGTAGAAATACCGAAAAATCAGTAGGTTCTCAATGTCTCAACGTATTCTTTTAAGCTATACTTTTCCATTACATTACTATGTTAATCCTATGACCAGAGTTTTTGCCTTCAGTACAGACCGCATCTCACATCATTAATTTACTACCATAGTGGTAGAGCTCGCAACAACATCTGTTGCACGAATGGGCCGGCTCGACCGGTGCAATACCACGACCTCACAGAAAACAGGCGCGAAGTAGAAGTACTCTGCGTTTCGTCTGTTGAGTGAGGTGCCGGAGGCCTAATTTCAGTGCTCTTCTCTTTCCCAACCTTTCCTCATAAGGATAGGATGGGAACGGGAAGAGAATTGGACGAGGAGGGGGTTAACGGGGAAAAGGAAATATCCTTATTCCTGTCCATGCCCTCCTCTGTCCATTAAAGGTAGTCAACGCATCTGCGACACATTTGTTTGTTGCGGATGTCTATGGGTAGCGTTCACTTAACATCAGGTGATCCGCTTTCTCGTTTGCCACCTTACTACATAAAAAAAATATACTGTTGGACCCGGATACATATACCGTAATGCATGCAGCACCATCAGCTGTTGTACAAATGGAACGGTTTGACCGAGGATGTACCAAGAACACCGAATACGAGCATATAAGGTTACTAGCAGGTTTTATCAAAGAGTAGGTATATGTATGGAACTATGCAATGTTATATTTTTTGTAGCGTCAACAAAAAAATATATTTATGAAAATGTTTACGTTTTATAACTACAGCTCGGTAAGTTGTTCCAATTATGATTGCAGTCCACCGACTCGCTGACTGTGCACCCACCGACCTCCGCCGCGAGCCGCCCCGTGCCGCCCCACTTGGAATATAACGAGGTTAAAAATTATTGAAGAGGTGTCGCAACAAATATTTAGCTAATAATAATATATTTAGCTAAATTTCAATATCAGTTGCTAGTTGCGTAAGTACCTATTGTAAATTTTTTATATATCATTTAGTTTACCTAAACACCCTACCCTGATAGTAAGTGATGACTGTACATTTTCTATGATTATGTTCGTATCTTGATAGCAGGCAGCAGAACGGAAGGTTTCAGTTGGGGATGCGGAGTCCGGCCTTTGATGAGTGAAATACTGCAGGCAACATTTTCCTTTTCCTTTATGCATCTTCTTCCACCAGACATATGTGTTCGCCTAGATCTAAGTTGTCTAACGTAAATATTTCTGCTCATTTTTTTTTGTGATGAAAAATTGTTAATTGCGTCCTACACTCCATTAGGTGGAGCATACCTTAAGATTCAAATTTAGTACTGAAATATTGTAACCAATTAATATCCATTAACTAGGTATATTCCTTAACTCGACGCGCGGCTGTGTCGAAGCTTAATATTATTTTTAAATCATTAATTTAAATTTGGGCAGGACTTTATTTTCGTAAAATTTTATTTTACTCTGCTAGTAGTAGCTGTTGTTATGCTCTGGAAGAATTTGATTTTTAAGTCCGATTTTAGTGCAATGTTGTGTAAAGCAAAACAAGCCAGAACATCAGCCACATCTAATTGTGTTAACCTATTTTTCTTTGCATTGATATTTTTTAATACTTGATATATGATCGACATTGTTGATTTGGGTATTTTCGTTATCTTACTATCGGGCTCTGCGAAAATGCAAGTTGTTATTGTGTCGATGTTAAGTAGCGTTTTTTAATTCTTTAGTCGAATATTAGATTTATTGACTTAAAAGTCCTACGACAGTTAACTAAACATGTGTAAGAAAATGCAGTTGACACACAATCGTAAAGTAAACATCGATGTCCGAGACAACTCACAACATAACGAATGTTTATTGCGCAGGCGCACTTCACATTCACACCAATAGCTTTGTCTTTACTTCCCTTTGTGCCGCGTCCGTGAGGAATTGTTTCTATCCCATTGTTCACCAGCCACTGATAAACGGACAGGATCAAGTTATCGCTATCAAATGTCTTATGAAAGACGTAGGAAATAATGGACTACGATTTTTTAAGGTTACAAATATAAAACATTGAGAAATTCTGTGTATCACGAGAGCGGCTTTATAACAATTATTTATTAAATTAATCTTATAATTTTGTAAATATTGGAAGTATATTTTCAGTGGTTATGATCACTGTTTTTGTAAAGATTTACATATATGGTAGTTAGAAGTAAGAAGGTGTTATCAATGCGGGCAATGCATTTATAGAACCACTGAATTTGCCTATCCCAGCCGTGCGTGTCGGAGAAATATCATGATATCGTAGAAAATCAAGGTGTTTTTAACATCCGTTGCACGAATAGGCTGGGTTGACCGGTGAAATACCACGGCTTTCACAGAAGACAGGCGTGAAGTAGAAGTATGCATCTGCGTTTTGGTCCGACGAGTGAAGTGCCGGAAGCCCAATTTCGGTCCTATTCCCCTTCTCATTATTTTCTGATAAGGATACGATGGGAAGGGGAAGAGGACTGTTCGGGGAGGGGATAAATAGGAAAAGGAAATGTCCTTGTTCCTGTCTATACCTTCCTCTGTCCACTAAAGATAGGCAACGCAGATGCGTTGCCTATCTTTAATGGGCCTTTGGAACCCAATGGAAATTGCAGATGCAATTCATTTGCTTGTCGTGGTGAACATCAGATGAACTGCTTGCTCATTTGCCGACTTCTCCAATAAATGGAGTTCATAAAGGATAACCTGTTGTGGATGTGAGGTACCTGAAGATCCGCCGGCAGAAGCTATTTCGGTGCACTTTATTTAACTTTTTGACATGAAAATGTAAATTAGTTGAATTACTTTTTCAAGTATTTAAGGTGAAATAAATAAGTTTCTATCAGTGCTGAGTACCGAACAGCGATTATTGAAATTTTCGTCTGTCTTTATGTGCACGTAGCACGCAACGTGATCAGCTGGTCAGATTTATACAAAATTGAATACATTTGTAGATTATCTGAAAGTCTGAAAGTTTAAGATCTTGTTCTAATAGTGATGGTATGACATTAAATTCCGTGCACGCATATGTTTATAAGTAGTGGCTGATGTCGTCGACATATATGTATGTGTTATTTCTTAAATATTGCTTTTGTAGCAACGCTATATCCTCTCAATTTTATAATTTAAATATTTTTTAAGGTTTTGATACTCGCTGTTAACAAAAGTCTAGCAGTTCAAAATGATTAACATAATAATCTTGTTCTAATCTAACTTTATCTTCTTCACAAATCTTTACAATTATGAGAAAAAAAGAAGAAATTGTGTATTCAGCATCTGATCGCTACTAAGACAATGAAACCTAATCAGTATGCCCTAGGCATAAATAGTGTAATCGAGGTTCTGTAGTATATTATGACTTCCAGCTGTCCGCTATTACCCTCGGGTAGTGTAGCGCTTTATCGTGGTAGGAATGGCTTAATAGCCGCAAAGACCCACACGGTGAACCAAGAGGAATCTATGAGACCGAAGCAGAATCTAGGTGGACTGAATTGTGGCCGAGTTGGAAGTGCGATGGTGGTCTGCGTCGATATTGACCGCTAACCCATGACATTGGAAGCGATATGGAATCACGATGGAGAGGAGTGATAGCGTGTCCCCTTCTCGTTAGCGATGCAGCAGATTGAGCTTACTATTCAACATATAAATAAAGGGATCAATTAAAAGCATTCAATCAATTACGGGCGAAAGTTTGGCGTGCCTATTGCGTTTTACACGCATTGTATTAGAAAAAATATTTTGCCCTAGTGATAACGAAGCGTGTTAATTCGTGATGGACGTCATAGACAATAGATATAAATCGTCGCTAGATGAGTCGGTTCATTGCCAAGCGATGGTCCGCGCGGGCAATATGCCGCGGTGTCGAGCCGTCTAATTGCGGCACATTAACGAGACGCTGTCCCCAATAGCCGTGGTCGACGTCCTCGACACGCACCACCCCTAAGGATGCTCATTTCCTTGTGGCTGATTACGGCTCACGGAGTAAAAAGTACAATCATAGTGCTCTCCGGCGCGGAACGCACTGTCCTCATTTGAATACAAACGCAATGCGCTTGCGCACACACCCTTAGCTCGACACGGAGACGCTAATTAACAATCTAAACACGACCGTATGCGTGGACCGTTGAGTGCAAATTGCCGTGTCTGCGGCCACTACGTGCCCTCTTTTCAAAGTCAAAAGAAGAGGGATTCTCGCGCGCTAGAACGGGAGGGCGCTATGCCCGAGGAGGACGGAGGACGTTAAGGGCATTCACCCCGTACCCCGTGGGTTGCGACTAGCGGAGCTACAAATGATGTACAAGCACATAGATGCCTTTCTCTATTTAGGTGCGCACGAGTTTCGAAATAGTGGCCGTGGTACTTTTTGTTGGGAAGTGGATCCTGTTTGGGTTGCGTCAGCGCACGGCGATAAGTTCGGCTGTCGCTGCTCGCGGCGAGAATGTCCACCGCAGGTGTGTTTGTACCGTACTGCCAACCTTTACGAATTATCACCTTTAAGATTTTTACGGGCATTGCCTTCAAATTGATAGAAATATTTCGGCTACTTTTGCATGTTCAATGAACTAAAAGTCTCGCCTTTTCATGATAAAAGCAATTATATATCAATGCGAATCATTCATTCATGAGACTTATGAGTGGTAACGACATAAAAATTTCAGTAAACAGTTTGCGATCTGTGAACAACTGTCAGTATATTGTATTCGCCGAGATCGAGAAAATTACTACGTTCTTTGCGCGCTATTATTTATTTTATTTATTTTTAAAGTTAAGTATCAGAATAAATCTCATTAAATATAAGTTTTTCTAATTGACATGACTGATAGTTTTTAAATTAAAAGCCACGATGCACGGCGTAACTGAATAGACTATCTGACCAAGGTTGCCGAATCTACGTGATGGGTTTACAATTCCTTTGAAATAAATAAATTATATAAGTAAATAGACATGTATGGTAAAATATTCAAATAGCGTCCTTGTCTTGGTAAAAAAACTAAAGCTCCACAACCTGGTGGGTAATGACCTGAATAAACAGTTTTGCTGTTTGAATCCGGTCAATGGTTGCATTGTACAAGCCACGGCAACACGCTGCCAAGAAAATTAAAAGAGACTCAGCAATTGCTTTAGAGGATGCGGGGAAATTGCTGCTTGAAATCTGTCTCTATGTCGATTTACGAATCAATTCTAGTGCGGGAGTTTTGCTGGTTTACTCTATGCAGTAACGTGTTGTGATGTTTATTTTGTAATATTATTTCATGGGTCAATTTATTTATTTATGTAAGATCTACATTGAAACGTTAAGGTTAGGTTAGAGATATTACAGATGAAGTTAAACCTAAAGGCATTCTCTACCGTGATGTGTATACCAAGAAATACTGTGAAAATATCCTACATTATTTTTGTTAAGTTGTTAGTTTAAAAAAATACCCGGCTGACTGTATGACTATTACAATGTAATGATTTAATTCCACTACAAGTATATGGGGTTTTGCTGACGCTATACGAAACCCCAAGGAAGAAGACCAATTTAATAACAACTCTTCAAAATCGGTCACGTTACTTAGGCTACGAAGGTCACAATGGAACAGATCTGCGAAAAACATTCCTTCAGGGTCAGTCGGGCAAAAAATTACAAAATCTAATCATAAAATGCCAAAAAAATTCTTTATACAATGCCCGGGTAGCTACTAATTATGTTGATTCGATCGCTACCATACTGAAGGTTTCGCGAAAATTTCATCAAAATCGCATACAGACACACATCGCAATTACGCAATACATAAATATTCCAATCAAGCAAACATGGAGACTAGTGTTAAGCAAACTATACATTAAATGTGGTTACGATTGACAAATTAATAGTTCCTAAGGTTTTAATTGATAACGTTACCTCTGACGGACTATCGAAATAAGGTAGTAACAGAATCTTGTTTATAAAGTCGGTAAGCAGAAAGTTATAGATATCTGCTTTATGTATTAGTAAATGTAAATAAATTCGTACTTAAAGGATCGTATATAATATGTTTATAGTCTATGAACATGCCACTCCTGCCTATTGCCTAGTTCCCTAGATCTTGTAATTACTGTACCTGTACCTTTTCACGTTAATTAAATGTCAAGTTATATGCATCGTACTGTAGCTATACTTTTTCAATATATTTCATAAATTATTGATTTAATAGGCTTTTACTTTCTAAAATCTAAGAGATCTTACAGAGTAAAGTTATACCTTAAAGTATGTATTTAGGAATAAGAATTATTAATAACGAGCTGGTTGTGTCCAGCGTTGTTCGGGCGAACTTCGATATTGCAATGCAGTGATGACTATGATTCTGTTTGATAATAATAACAATATATGCTCAAGCCTATAACCCAGAGGAGTAGGCAGAGATCATGGATATTCATTTTGCGCGATCCAGACA
>JWHW01059478.1:110715-123543 GCA_000931545.1 Papilio glaucus
AACAAGTCTTTCCACTTCACAATATGAATTATCTATTATATCTCGTCATGGACGTGTGTCCCTATTTGACTTATTAGCCAAAACTACGCATCACAGAACAGTTGTGGTTGTGGGTGGTTGTAGCCCCAACGCTCCCATGTTTCACTATGGTGGTTCCATGTGGATGGTTGTAGGAGTATAAAAGATTTATCATGTATTTATATGTTACTTTTATTAATAAATATACGCTCACGCCCGTAGCCCAGAGGGGTAGGTAGGGATTTCTATGTGGCGCAGTTGCGTAGCGTGCCTTGGAGTGTGATGCCCTGTATCTAAATTAGTTGGGAGGCTCAAATGAAGGGTAAATATTTTTCACAAAGGAAAGGAAAATGCTTGCAATTAAATTAAAATAAACATTTATTGAATCTAAGTTATCACTTCCTCTTAGAAATTGAGTAAGCCAAGCTAAATTTTTATACACAAGCGCACGCTTAAAGTGGGAAAAAAAGAGATTGGTTTTTTGACTTGTTATTTCTAAAGTGAAAACTCTGTAGGCACGTATGACAGTTTATTTATATGATTTCTCCCGGGAAGCACGAAATTAAGTGACGTCATGGATAACATTTTACTAATGTTTGGTTACACACGTTAGGGGCCTCTGTAGCTCGGCGGGCCCCGTATCACTGATACGGCTAATATGGCAGTAGCTACGCCCCTGATATGACGAGATCCCGGCATACCTCCCTCGCTTCTTACATACATCTACGCATACGAGCATGTCAGTTACGGGTGCACCTTATATCGCCTTTTTTTTGGTACGTTACTAATCTGATCGATATGTACCTATGATACCTGTACCATTCATTTTATTTCCCGCATTCGATCGTCGTTCAAAATATTTTATGAGTCTAGCATCTTTACTAAACATACATCCTAAATACACAAGTTCTTCCATCTGTTCCACTTCTTCACCGTTAACATTTATATCAATTAGTGTCTTGCTTTGTTCTCTTTCAAACACCATTACTTTCGTGTTGTCTACATTCATTTTGATACCTCTACTTTCCAATGAATCATTCATTACATTCAGCATACTATTATTCGTTTACATTATTCAGGACTGATCTAGAACGTTCTCGACTAGTTTAGACGTTTCTAGAATAATCTGAAATATTCCGGATAGATGTATAAGCTTCTAGAATAACCTGGAAAGCTTTGAATAATATTACCCAGCTAAGCTTGTGTTAGCAGCTAGTTAGTATATAGACGAATGTGTCGGCTATAAATTGGTTTAGAAATTAAAAATGCTTATTTCGATTATATTTGTAAACGTAAAATGGACGTTTTCAAATTTCATAACATATAATAAGTGTTTATTATATGTTATAAAATTTAATGGCTAGAGAAGGAGTTACTGTACCCTTCAAGCAAGTATATACATACATGTAAATATATTAAATAGCACTGTGTTGTTGTGAACTGCGTCAGATTATAATCGGGATAGATACAATATTAATAATTTAGTTCTAGTTCTGAAATTGTTAATTATTATCTATAGATGTCAATAGAGTCACCAAAAATAATTATGTATTTTGTGAAGACTAGTTGGCTTTCCGTGTCGGTAGTTTTCCATGAGCTATATCGATCGGCGCAGATAAGGTGGATGGGTTGGGGTGGGCAGCCACCCCCCTGTCGATACGCCGATAGAGCCCGCATAGTGCACCGATATAGGGGGTAGTGACGCCATATTGCACCGAATTTGTATACTCAATTTACATGCGAGTATTGTTGACAAGTAAAAACTACCATAGACACGAACGTTTACAATCAACTAGTTCATTGTTTCAATATACACATCTTCGAGTTGGAGTTTAATTATGTTTTGGTAAATTAAAACTTGAAAGATCACCTGTAGTTAAAAAATGATCATTAGTTATCAGATTCACATTAAAATCACATACCTATTTTCTTGAAAACACTAATTGAAACTTGAAAAACACAAATATCGAACTTGTTACTTTGGATGGTTAATTCAGTTCAATTTCTGTCTAAAAGAAGGTAAGAAAAATATATTGTAAATATTAATTAAAACGAGAAATCAAAAATGGACCAACCGTAAATGAATGCGGCCTCGATTACTTTTACACTTAGGAAAAGTCTCTCCACCTTTCTATCATTTTCAAATAACAGTCACGCTTTTATTGTTTATGTCTATAATTTAAATACAATTATACTTTTACGAGGCTATTGGAAAGAACACGTTTACAATCAAAGAATAATTACACCATTCCCTTTTCAGGGTAACGTATTGTTTACTAGCTGTTGCCTGCGGCTTCGTTCTCACTTTCTATGTTTTGTAATATGATTCCGCGTATAATAACTTCGAATTAAAGGCAACATGTGTCAAAAAAGGTTGTTGCCAAATATTACCATGGCAACCAATATTAGAAGTTTGTATGTACCTCGGTAACAGTTTTATTATCGAGATAAAAGATAAGTACACATGCCATTTTCCATACCACTGACAATGTGTGTGCAAAATTTTATGATGATCGGTTGATTCATTAAGGAGTTAAAACGTAACAAACAAACAAACAAACTCACATTCGCATTTATAATATTAGTTAGGGTTAGCCCGTTTTCCTGCAATCATAATAAACCAGAGCAATGTTTAACTAATTGCAATAAAACTAGAAGAAAGTTAGCAGATAATTTAAAATTGATTTATTTAGGTTTTCTATTTTCTATAGAGGCTAAACTCCGTCAATGTATCATAGATTACTGATTTGTATTGTTAAGTATTTAACAGGGTCCAAGGTACCCCCGATATGTAAATCTAAAGCGCTCGCGAATGTACAGAAATTCCCGCTTCGGCTCCCCTACCATAACAAGACTATGGGACATTGTGTACCTTCGTTGCTTGCTGTAGAAGGGAGGTCGTAAGGTGATGAGACGAGAGTATCAAATGACAAGCAACTCGTATGTTATTGTGCACGCGTACTCCCTTATATGATATGTCACGTGACGTCATGATCAAGCACATCGATTAAAAGATGGATAGGTAATGTACATTTTTTATTTTCATAAGAATAACTAAAACCGAATGTCTTAAGTCTTACGTAAAGTCTTACAATTAGTAACAAATTAACTTTGTAACCATAAAGTACTAAGTAGTTATTACCGATTCGCGACGAGCGAGTCATAGTGATTGGAACCTTGTTAACAATACGACCGCAAAAAAAATTATAATATTTATAAGTATGATTGAAATTTTAAATTAGGGCCGTCCCAGAAAGTGTATGTAGAGGACGCGCGAGATGTGTGCCGGGATCGCGCCAAATGGAAATCCGTCATCCTCTGGATACCCCTCTAAGTTACGGGCGTGAGCGCATATTATATATCTTACTTAATGCTCATGCCATCCTATGGTTTTAGAGAAAAAAATCTCATCTCGTCTGGGTTTATTTAAGGGAAGAATCCATTTTTTCAATTTCTGAAACCCGTAGTCCTATTTTTGACGCTTTTGCGAGGGGTAGAGGTTACAATACTCTTTTTTATTGTGTTGCTATACTAATCATAATTATAGTTCTTTAGAACCATAATACAGCTATATATCTATCAAATCTAAAAATTTCTTATACTGTGTCGTTGTCGTTCCTTTTGACGACATTGTTATCTCATACTACCTGTCAGACAATTTTAATTTAAAAGGCTGTATTGTTATAATACGATTAGTATTCATACAATTGTACTCAGCTTACTTTATCCGATATATTACGTGCGCAATAAGATTAAATCACAGTCCAGAAACATTATTAACTATACGGGCTAAGTTATCTCTTCTACTTAACAATAAGACAAGCAAACTATTTACCTAACCGTGGGTTTACATTGCCGAAAACATTTACACAAAACATATTGCCATCTCAGTTCTTTCAGAGAGAAAGATAGAGAGAATCCTAGTGTCTAGACAAGTTTATAAGCCAGTGGAAACCCACGGTAATATGTACGACGTAACACGGTAATACTTTTGCGATCGGTAGTCAAGGTCAAGCTCGCAGCCATGTATATATGTATATATAATAACAATGTATATCGATTTGTTCTACGTCAACCTGTAATTTTTGTAAAGAAAGGTAAATAAACGCCTTTTATGTTAAAATTCGTAAATTCCAAAATATTTTCAATAAACAACTGTTTCTCACATTGTGTTACAACATTAGCTATCCATAATGTTCACTATTTCACTTCACTTTAGCTCACAATTTCCACAAAATTACAACATTTCCGATGAAAGTATACAAGTGTAATGGCCGCCATGTATGGTAAATGACGTTTGTTTGTTTACAAAAATTCTATCTTGTGGTGGAATAAACTATATTAGGTAAAAGATGAATTGAAGTTCTTAGAAATATTATGAAAACCCCCTAGACGATGCCGGAAAGAGGCCGATGTTATCCAGCAATGGATTGCAGTCCTTTGCGAGATCATAAGGCACCTACAGACATAAGATGATCCTATGAATAAGATGATGATGGATGGTTGCACCAACTACCGGTTTAAAAATGTTCATTGTTTTTGTTCAAAAATGTAGATGTGTGTAACACTTCACAAAGTGTACGTTAAAATACAACAATTCACAATTTGTTGCTTAAAACTCATTAATAAAGTTCAAGCAAAGCACAACGTATTTATGACGCCCTTATTGTGTCGAAATGGAAATTGTCTGTGGAAATCTTGTATTTTATAATATAACCATAGTATAGCCACCGGCAAACAATATATCAAGATATCTTCCTTAAAGATTATTTTGTGACTAGAGATATTGGAATTATCACGATAAAGCGTCGTTGATTTTAATATCAGAATCTTTCTATCAGGTGAATCAACTAGAGATGTTATCTTTTGCTTTAATCACTCCGTTTGAGTTATACAGTTGCAGGAGCTACAACAGATAAAAGCTTAGAACATGGATATGTAAGTCATCCTAGCACTTTAGCTGCACAAGAAAGTTGATTATGAAAGTGCATTTGCAATTACGCGAAATACTAATAAAGTTCCGTTGGCTAAGGACAGACGGCCGCGGCACCAGACGACGCGCCTTATTCGTAGCGGGCCGCCTCCGGTCGACGTATTTTAGGTCTCACATATTTTAAATAGTTGTTAAGCAATCAAATCTTAGAAGTTTTGTAGGGATTTCTTATCCGCCAAGATAATTAAGGAGCTGAAATTTTTTTTTATTTATAATCTGATAATTATTTCTTTTTTATATTTTTGTTACGATGTATGTATATATATAATGTGTGTTTAAAGGCCCGCAAAATGTTTAATTTAATATTTTAATATTTCATTACTTGCAATAATTAAAATAATTTCAAAGTTAATTTGTTAAAAGTCTACTTGTATGAAACAACTTTGTGTTGTGTTCTGGCTTCCATTTAAATAGCACGCCATAGCGCAAAGCGCTGAGGTAGTGCATTATTCCCACCATGTCAAAGTCAAATAATTTTTCAAACTTATTTTGCCATTATTTTAAATATTTTATATTTTTCCGGCAATGCAAATGTTTTGTTATCTAGAGAAACGCTCTAAGTATCACACTTGATGCTTTTAAATTCATATATTTCATTATATACAAAAAAAACTTATTGAAAAAAATAATCATGGACCGGATGTCTGTGTGTATGGATGTGTAACGATTACGCCCAAAAACCTTAATGTATTGGATCCATTTTGTTTAATAGCTCTAACACCGGATAACTTACTATTTAATATAATGTGCTCATCTATGTCATTTAATAACAAATACGCATTTGTTTTTTTTTAAATCACACAAATTTTGTTTTGGCTGGAAGTCAAGCTAAGATCCGCGACAACAGTGAGGTACACTACCATTACATTGCATGTGTGTTTAATATTAGAAAAACTAATTTCATACATATTTAGGATTCGATTTTATGATTTGAACAGAATCTTTCAAGGTCTTGTCCAAAAACTCTAAAAAGACGATGAACAAAAGATGGATAAAAGGTAAAAAAAGACCCACCCGGTCATCCCCCTTTGGACGGATAAGAAAAGAAACAAAAAGTGCCACCTCCCGCCGTTCCCAGGCATGCGATGCGTCCCCTTCCCACTGAGGGACGGCTCGGTCTCGTGGGAGAATACTTGGTGATTTTATTGTAAGTATTAATTGTGTCCTTTTAAAATAAATATCTACATTCGTCTAAGGAATTAGCAAATATATAGCAAGGAGTTTAAATTAAATTCAGTATATTACCAACATAATAGCTTTATATACGTCAACATAGTTTTATAGGAGATGGGGGCAACGGGTCGCTAAGCTAAGGGTTCACCGCCGCTCATGAACATCCACAATGCCAGAGGAACTGTAGATGCGTTGCCGGCCTTTAAGGAAGGAAAACATTCTTTTCTTGAAGGAACCTAAGTCGTATTGGTTTGGAAATATCGTCGGGGATAGATCATTCCACAAGACGATTGTACAAGCAGAAAGTTTGGCAGCGCCAGGAACTGTTTCAAACAATTCTTCGGAATACTCCCCATGATAAAGACCGTAAAAAATGTTAAGTGTATGTGTATGTAAGTGATAATCGCGCAAACTTGTGTCTTTATGTATGATATTTCTATGAAAATATTTTATATAGTTTCATATTCATTCAAACTATTGAGTACATAGTATTTTTTTATTGTTACTGGGGGAGGAGGGATTCTTGGGGTTTTTCTGGATCCGCCAGTGTTCATAATCACAATCCTGGATCAGACACTGGACAATGTTAATCAGGTGCGGCGAGCGCTTTTTCGTCGCCATCTGTGATGAAAATATTGTAGAATAGAACTCATTGAAAGTACTTCCCTGTGATAATTATTTACAATACCTATGTCCTTTATACTCACTGGTAGGAAGGAACATAGCTTAAATCACGCTTCTGTTAATTTAGTAGATAGTATAATATTCCTTCGTGTAGTTTACTTAAATAATTGTTGTCGGCATCGAGGTCGAACCAAAAAAAGGATAAGGGTACCACCCTTGTTCTTTTTTCGTCTTTTTACATCAAACAAGTTTTCTTGTAGTAAACAGGGCGAACATGTGTATGTGTAACTTTGTAACAGGTGTATACTCTTCAAGCATTGGTGGGGGTGTAAATTCCCTTAGGAAATTTTACTATATTGACTTTTGTGACACCTACGCCTAGTTTCTGAAAGGTTAACACTCTTGTTAAGTGTTTTATCTAATCAATTGCAGTTTCTAAAAAAAAAGTTAATGATAAGTCTTCTATCAATTCAAATGACATTTGATCGGACTTTTGACAGCTACCTAATTTTTATGTTGATCAGTGTTTTAAAAACCGGGTTTAGTGGCAGATGGAATTTAATACGCTACATCGATTACATTTGTATGTACCCAAGAACTACTTTATTTTTGTTTGTTTTTATTATCTTAGTAAATCTAAAATTCAATATGTAATGTAATTCAGGCCAGGATCCTTTAAAAATATTTTAATAGTTACGCACGACGTTGCGTTGATCATGACGTTTGATACACGTCGTATATCATTTACTAGCTAGTTCCCGCGGCTTCGTACGCATTAATTTCTCATTTTCTACTCTGGATATTTTTGTAAGATGATTCCGCGTATAATAACTTCGAATTATAGGTAATATGCAATGATATTTTATACTATAGATATGTTACACTCGAACTAAACCACCGGTCAAAAGTGTTCCAAAGACAGTGACAGCAACATACACAAACAAAAACAAAACAATAAGAAAAAAGATGACAGCTAGTGTTTGTCACTTAAGCGTTAATGGGCAACCGATATTCTTAATTAAGGATTTATGTACCTCGGTATCCTTTTTATGTTAAAGTAAGTATCCCAGGCATAAAAAGTAATTAACCCAGTTCATTTTTTGTATCCCTGACAACGCATGTGCAAAATTTCATGATGATCGGTTGGGGTTAAAGCGTAACAAACAAATAAAAAAACTCACATTCGCATCTTTAATATTAGTTAGGATTTCCGTTTTAAAACTCGATTATACTATAGAAAATAATTTATTTTAATACATGTTTGATGGAGATAAAAACAGCGTTGATTTCGTTTACCGCAGACACATTTTTTTCCTGCAGAGTATATATTGTATAATGAACAGATCTCTTCTCTTTTTATCTATTTAATTATTTAATAGTATGTATGATTCATTATAAAACCACAGTGTTAATAAATAAATTAAATTTTGATTGACTATCAGTTTTCGTTCTCCGGCGAGACAGTGCGGTGCGGGCATGGGTAAAATTTAAATAAGCTTACATATTAATTACAACTGTTTAACATTTTAATTTAATAAAGTCGAGGTTAGACAACGCGTTTGTCATTCTTCGCGGGCATTAGACCGTGGCGGGGCAGAGTTATGAATGAACGCACTCCCCATGTCGGGTCGGTGGCGCGGTCACGTGACATGTCGTGACTGGATGTATGACGTGGCGACCACAGATGTATTAACATTTGGAACGGTCTTAAACGGTATGTAAATTGTACACCCATGCTTACTTATTTTTGATGTGCAAACTTCTTTAGCCGCGTTAGAGGATGTTTGGTAGGGGAGAATCTTATACGTTCGCGTGAACAACATCCGTCAGCAACATGCTTGTTTGAACTAGGAACAGTTTGGAAGAAAGTTTTTTTGTTTAATTTTATTTCACTCAATTTTGAATTTTAGTATTAATTATATTTATTTTTGGTTTCTATTTGTTGCTTATTTATGTTTGAACTTTTGTCGCGCCTGTGTGAAAGAGTGAAGAAGTGGAAACTCAAAACAGGTGGTAGTTTTGAGTTTTCACTTCTGTTGGCAGTCTATATGACTTGTTTTTTAATAACATGTGTCTTGTAGTGTTATCGATAGAAGAAATGTCTTAAATTTGGGAATTTGGGGGGAATTTGGGAGATTATCAAATATTTTTGAGGAGAGTCCATAAACTTCTACGCAGACATTGGTGTAATTCATACACAACATTGTAAATCCCAACTCGATAACTCATTTAACTCGTTATTCTTCTCATTTTAGTTAGTGCGGTTTATTAATTACGTCTTTTTTAGTATTTTTTACTTATTTAAGTAAAAGGTTCCTCTGAACTGGCGAGGCTACTACTACTAGTGGGTTGGGCTGAAAACCATCAGCACATGGGTTACGTCATGCGGTACACGCTGAGCCTTTGTTTATCTTTTGCCTTTTGTTATCTATACCGTGGGTTTACACTGCCGAAAACATTAACATAAAACATATTATCATCTCAGTTTATTCAGGAAGAAAGAGAGAGAAAGCTTGTTTCGTTATACGATTTTAAGCCAGTGGAAACCCACGGTTACATGTAATAAGGCTTAGTATTCCCTGATTTCTTATGTTTTGTTTTAAAAATTACAATAACTTATTTTTATTTTATTTAGTATTTATTTATAACAAGAACTCGTAATTTGCCAAAATATATTTACAAATATACTTATTACATTACCCCAAATTTAAAGACACATATTTAGCTTGTGTTAAATGCGTTGCCGTCTCATACCTATTAATACTACTTCTGCTTAATTTAGCTTAAAACAATTAAAAAGAAAAAGTGACACCCTAAGGGTGCTTTTCAACTATCTACTATCCGTTAAAACATCGTCAACGGAGCTGAACGACAGTTAACTGATTACACTTTTCAATAACAAAAACTTACCCACAACGTCTCTTCCAGGGGCGATACACCACAAGGGTCGCTGCTGAACCATAGTTAACTGTTGATACTTTTTAATAACAAAAACTTACCCACAATGTCCCTTCCAGGGGCGATATACGCGGGCCGCTAACCGTGGAAACCACGAGCACTTGTCGCTTGACACCGAGAGATAAGCAGAGGGGCGCTTCAGTTTACAGGTTATTACACCGGGCCGCGCGGGGAGAATTCGCTCGACGATAAGCCACAAGTTTTCGGTGAAATAACTTTTAACTGTGGTTACACGTGGTTGGTTCAAGATTAGATGTTTGTGTTTCAAATATTAGATTTTTAGTAAAAGATTTGCATACTTAATACCAAGGGGAAATTCGTAATGTATCTATTTGCAGTTATAAAATATTTTTTTTTAATATTTTATAGTCGCTGTCGTCGTTTCAGTCCCCTGCGCCGCCCGCTTCCAGTGGACTCCCGCAATCTTGACCAGATCATCGGTCCATCTTGTGGGAGGATTCTTAGACGGCTTGTTCCTGGCCGTCATTACCTATCAGTATTTTTTATAAGCGAAACAACATAGATATAAAAAAAATATTAAAAAAAACCATTATCTTTTTCTGGAAAAAAAATGGTAAATGAATCACAGAATCAGCGATGACTGACGATAATGTAAATTATAAACATTGGTATTGTTAAAAGAGCAGCTAGCTTTATTCACCTTTAAAGTATTCAAGATTCAAGAATACTTAATTACCAGATTAACTTTCTAAATTCTTTCCTGTTTAAAAATCTGTTTGTAAAATTTATATTCTATTTTGATATTATTTTATTTATTGGCAACACGGCCATACACTATATTTTATTTATTTTAATTATGTCCTGGCAATGACAAAGTTAAAGTTCATATTTAAATAAAAATTATGGTATACTTTACGATTGTAAACTTATGGAAGTGGACTATAGACTTTTGAACACAAAGTTATAAAAGAATCTCTTATTAATGAGATAAAAGAGCGCAAGGAAATGTCGCTCATTGCCCCGGGGTTACGTTCGTGTCGCACTTCAAATCATCAGAAGCGCGATCTCATTTAAAAATTAATAGACTCTCAAATGGCTTACTTTCACCAAATTAACATTCAAAAGAGCAATAATTAGGTTGTTTTTTTTTCTTCATTGTTAAGATAAAGTGATCATTATTCGCCGGCTTTTAAAAAGAGTTATAACGAGGCTGTGTCGAATATGCAAGCTCATATTTAAATTCTATCGTATCTAGCAATTATATCAAAAGACTTAGGTGTTATTTGTTTGAAAATATGTCATATATTCGCACAAGATAGGAACCGATATAAGGTCCTGTAAATAATAAGAATTCTACCGTGACAAATATTAAAGTTAACTTGACAGTTCATTATTATTCTGTTGATGTTTTAAACCAGTTAATCCTGAATGAAACTATAGAAAATGTTGTAAATTTTTTATTTTATTAGAAAATGGGATAAATCACCCACTTCTCGAAATCACAATCCTGGTTGCGCAGCTGTTCATTTTATAATAACATTTCACAATACTATAATACTATACGATTATGTAGACGGAATTTACTTTAGTTATTAAAAATGTTGTACATGGTTTGAGTACACAAAGCGGTGCAATCTGTCAGTGATCAGTAACACGCTTTGTGCCGTCTATTAGTTTCGATATAAATATTTGTCGATCTCCGCACGAGCTCAAACAACTTCGTAAGCTCATCAGGTAATTAATAAATTTATTGAGTCGTCGCTTCGCTGTAATCCATTAAAAATGAATACGTAAGTAAATCACCGATTAATACGTAAATCCGAAAAATTACCATTTTTTAACTTTCTTTAGGATATGTATAACAAAATGTAACGAAATACTAACAATAATATTGATTATTGTTAGTATTTCGTATTTATATACAAAATTATGTACTTTTGTATATAAAAGGTGTACGTGAATGAAATGTGATGTATGTATGTTCCTTATAAACTCCGAAGCAGCGGGACCGATAACGATGACATTTTCAGAAATGTTTAGGTTGGCCTAGCAGGCTATCCTGTGTAGTTTGGTATCGATCGGATCAACATAATTAGTGTTATCCGGAGAAGCAGGGGTTGATCACTAGTACGAAATATAAGACAAATGAAAATTAACATATCTTTTATATACTCACATAACTAATGACCACACAACCACGCAATTGGTACCTATCTGGTCTGCGTGCTGTAAACTAGGACAGTCACCGACCTGAAAGTGTTGTGAAATCATTCAACTTAAAAGAAAATATAAGAGGAAAACTTTAATTAATAGGAAAGTTCAATTCCAAGAGATCAATTTAAGAAATCGATTGTCGTCGTGTTAAATGTTATTACGTTACCTAACTCTACGGTCTGTCTACTTTGCCTCCCTTATTTTTATAGCTTCGTATCAGGCAAGATCATTTAAATGGACCAACACCAATCATAGTCACTTTCTAATTGTCATTTACGCAAACAACTTCTTGACAATGATTGAATTCAAACCAATTGCGTAGTTTCATTGTCTCCATCATTTCAATTGTATATTGGCTTAAAGTTTGTTTTTACAATTTGTTTATTCTTTATAAGTTGATATGAACAATAACATTTTTTTGGATTAGCATATAGCCTGTGGAACGATAGTGGAGCAGCCACTTCATTATTGCTTTCAAGAATGTATTGGGACATTCGACTTTAAAATTAGACCCTCCACCTATGGTGGGTGACTCTACCAACTCCCATAACAGTGGTAGAGCCCGCGACATCTGTTGCACGAATGGGCCGGCTCGACCGGTAAAATACCACGAACTCAGAGAAGACAGGCTCGAAGAAAAATTACTCTGCGTTTCGTCCGATGAATTACGTGCCGGAGGACTAATTCTACTCCTCTCTAAAGATTTTAGGGGGCAGGGGATAGATAGGAAACGGAAATATCTTTTTCCTGATGTCCCCTCCTCACCCAGTCGGTCATTTAACTCATAAGCTTGTTACAGATGCTTATGCGTAGCGGTCACTTAATATCGGGTGAACCTTACTCGTTTGTCACCTTGTTCTGTAGAAAAAAACAATAGTTTTATGTTT
>JWHW01059478.1:133234-145923 GCA_000931545.1 Papilio glaucus
TAAAAAAAATTGCATGCGCCGACAACGGAGTACCTACATGGTATAAATGACGGTCTTTCGACCAAAACCGAGCCCTTTCTCTAATTAAACATTCCTACATTTACGATATGAATGACGCTATAACCACTCGTGAAGTAGGAAAGATAACGGTGCAAAGAATGATGAGTGCGCCTTTCGGATGCACACGGCACACGTGTGGGAAGCGTTTGCGCAAGGCTACTCCCGAGACGTAGTCGGTCGCGTTGGGCCGCAAGCGGCAAGTACCGTGGAGAAGAGAAAGGTGAAATATAAGCAAGTCATGGGACAGGGCCCAAAATTTAAACTATTTCCGATTTACAACGAACCATTTTCTAAAAGAAATTCATATGTTGTTTATACAAAATATAAGCGTAGATCCTTCGTGTCATTTTTATGGATTTTATGCTCATCCAAAATAACTATCAAATATATTTAAAACTAACGCAACTATTGAAAATTATTTAAATATTTATTCTATTACTAAAGTTACTTTGCGTTCATATTGCGTACAATTTTCTTAAATAGTGAATATATTGCTCCTTTATAAATATGCAAGTCTTATGCAAAAATATTAGGGATGATAAAAGTAGTTTTAGAGTGAAGGTCACGATTATCATACAATGGCGCGGTGGCTGCGTGGCGACGAGCGGCGGTGACAAAAATTGTTACGTAACATATTGTACAACATCTTATCAACTTTAATGTTGTTCTAACAATTGTATCAGCACGATTTACATTTTAATCGCGATACTTATTTAATGAATAAAATGACGGAGAGCTGTGTGCAAACATTAACAAAATATTTACAGATTTGTTGTAAGTAGGTACATTGGTTTTTTTATATTGAAAAATATTGTGGTGCATTTCTGAATGTTGTTTTATACGAAGAAAAATTAAAATAACAACATTTCAAGGTTATGACTGTAATAGATGTGTAAGAGTACAACGAATTTAAATTAATGTAAGGCTCTTCCGCTTTACATGGACGTTTTATCCAAAAATCTAAATTATAAAAATCACTGACACGCGTGTCGCGGCATGTCGTTGACCTCACGTGGAACCACCCTAATTTCATATGCTCGGTCTCTTTCTAGCGATGTAGCAATTACTATTGCTGTACCGCTCGCACTGGCCATTCTCACGTGCGCGGGCGCCGCACTATGCCGCGCGACGCCTATTCAAAACTTCTATCCTTTCCTATGAAAATTAAAAAAGTGCACTTACTTAAATAAATATTTTGTACAAAAAAATTGTGAAAACTTACTAAGTATATAACTACATTGTAAGGAATAAGAATATAAATGAGATAAAAGTGCTGATAACTTTTCAATTATTGCGTTTTACACATACAATTTCAATGACACTGCAATTTTAATTTTAATTCCATGACACTATGAACACTTTAAAAGTCATAAATGCCTTTACAATTTTAGGTAAGATCTTGTTATTGTAATAAAACAATCGGATCGGGGATCGGGTTTTTATAAAAATCATAATTATATTTTTTAATAAGTTGATTAGTATTTGCGTGCGATAATTGTCCTTAGAAATAATTACATTTTTATTTATTAATATTGAAATAGAATGTTAAGAAAATATCAGTGCCCGTCAATTAAAAAAATATTTTTTGTAATTTTTTCGTTTGAATTAAATATATTTTAAGGATGTTAATTATATTATTTTGTATGGAATACGATAAACATTAAAAAATAGATGAAATGTAATAATATGATGATTTGGAATCGCTTATGTCAACATTATACTTAAATTATTCTTGTTTTTTTTAAACATACACTTTAATAAAATTTGCACGTGTTATTTATTTTTACAACTAACTATGCACACGAAATGCTTTACGGTCATTATTGCGAAGAATAATTTAAAGAATGAAGGGGTAAATGTTTAGATATCATCTCCGCGACGTCTTTTCACGCCCGAAGTTTAATTTTAGGTTCTAAAGTAATTAACTTGATACCGCTACTTTGAGATAAAAATTACTCGCTTAATTTCCTGTTTACATTAACTTCTAAATGATAAGGAAATATAAAACCTAATATATTTAGAGCAATGATGTCTTTTATTGCGAAAATGATCGACTGCAATGACTACTTTCTTACTTAATAGTTTTATATTAGTTTTACGCTTATAAGAGTAACATAACATTAGATTTTTTAAAATATTTTTTACTTGATGAATTTAAAATCGCGGAATAATTTTAAAACTTTTCTAATCAGGCTTTTTTGTTTTTCTTTTAAATCGATTAAGTATGTTTTTAAAGATTCGCCATTTAGATTAGAGTTACAAGCGGTTATAGTACATACCGGTCCAGGGGCTGGTCCTGAATTCAACGCTATCGGAGAAAAATATATGTTTGATATATTGGAAGTCACGAGATCTGTTGTTTTCGGCTCTTGTCAGCCCTTTTTATCGCGATAAATTATTGCCACATGTTGGAAACCCAATAATTCTAGTTTAAACTTGACAACATTTTATTTACACATTTATGTAGTCCTATTTACTAAAAATAATTACTCGACTGACTTTATGCTTATTGACATTGCAATGATTTACTTCAATTATATGGGTTTTATGGCAAATACTTATTATTTCTTCAATTATAAAGTCGACGTCATATGATATGACACTCAGGGAAAGAATACAAATCTAATGACACCTCACTCTTCAAAAGACATATATATGAATTACATACATACCCCCGAAAAACATTACCCTCCATCTTTGCTAGTCGGGCAGATAAATTAGTCTTAAATTGCTTATCATTTATGAAATAGGACGATATATGAAGGTAGGCGTGTGCTAGATTAGCTTCGTCGCTTTTACATCTACCGTCGTGTTTAAATAAAGCGAGGATTTGCTATGTACAAAGTAAGTTAACATAATGTAGGCAGACGTCGCTACTCAAGGTCTCGCGTGACACGGTGGTGCCACAGTTTATCTACAGCTATGTACTAGTTGGCGTCTACATAACGTTTATACTCTGTGCATCTCGACACTCGACACGTCGGTTATGATTTATCCCTTTGATGAGCTCGCCGAATCATAAAACACAACTATAAAATGATACTAAAACCATATTGGAAACTTTACTTGCATCTGCGCGTAGATACCAAATCGTAAAATGAATAGTTGATCTGTGTGTGTACGTGGCTTGTGTGAAAGTTAGTTATGATTTAGATGAAGGAGGCGTTCAGAAAAAACGCAAAAGAAGCGTTATGTGCGAAGTATAATTACTTACCTTAATAGACTTCTTACACATGTTTTTTTTAATTGTTTCTTCTTCTGAAGTATTGTGGACGTTGGACGCATAAACATTTGAAGTAACTTAGAGTCGATGTTTCCTTTGATTTGTGTACCTTATAGGCGGTAAGTGGGAGAAGTGTTACCCAGCATCGTGTCGAACCGTTGGCCTTGCCGCGTGGGAGCCGCGCTAGAAATCGGCCCCGTGCTTACGCAATCCCAACCACTCGGCCATGCTCCACGGACCTTTGAGATATTCAATTCACAAACAACCTGGAGATATCCTCGGTTGTTGAACGTTATAACACAGTCTTTATTGTCGTCGCTTTCGTAACAATAAATCATCTGAACCCATAACTACATAAATATAATGTATGTGAATGTGGTTTTTAAAGATTGTTTTAGATTTTAATTTCAATTTGGTACAGTTTGAATTTCGACCAAAAAAAACATTTTAAACTGCCTACATTACCCATTACAAATTTCTAAATTGTTTTTAAATTTCTAAATTCATAAAAAATTCTATCATAAAAGGTTATTGTATGTTTGTTTGTCCTGTATGCGCTCCTACCATTTATCAGATTATGAAACTTTGGTAGGGTGATCCGATGTTTGTGGCAATAAAAATGTTTATTTCGATAAAACTGGGCACACATTGCTTGACACATTATTTTGACATATTTGAAGAGACTTCAATATATAGAATATGCAACCAAATACTATTTTACTTTACAAAATATTAAAATTGTCTATAATATTTCGGAATCGTCGGATTATATAACGGTAATATTAAAAATACGTTCATATTAAAGGTACGAAGGAAAGGTAAAATTTTTTTACTAGGCCCGTCATGATCGTCCTCGTCGTATATAATAAATATTTAACGATCATAATTTTCCAAATCTGCGATTATCTTCCCAATCGAATATAATAATTATTGTAACTAACCTAACTTTTATATTAAATAAGCAAGATTCTTGTCTCAACCAGGTTAGAGATATTAAATCGGGGACTTTCATCGAATATTGAGCATAAATCATTTTTTATCTATGTACAAATTGGATAAAAGTTATCTAACTAATCGATGCAATATGATTATGAATTAAAACACGATAGTCACATTGTGAGGCGAAGGAGACATTACGCCAACATATATTGTATATATTGGCGTAATGGCTCCTTTCATTTAAATAGCAGTATATAATCAATTCTAAAAATAAACTATAAGTAATCCTAGTCCTTCAATACGATGGAACTTTTTAATTTGTATAGAAGCGAACCTTACATGACTTTAGATGTGATTCTATAATCAACATCGTGCGAATTTTGTTTGTTAACAATGAATGTGTTTATTCACCGCAGAGATCTATAACTTTGCGTTCGTTCGTCGCTTTCACCCAAAATGATAGTACGCTTAATGCAAAAATAAAAATGCAAGAGTACGTAAAGTCTATCAAAGAATCATACTACTGTGCAAAATATATTAATAGATATTTTGCACAGTAGTATGATTCTTTGGCTTGGAAAATTCAAGTATTTTTGTAAAGAAGAAGTCTAACTCTAATAAATAATTAAAATGTAATATTAAGCTTTTTTTATAGGTTTAAAAATGGTGGCAATAAATTAGTTTTTATTCAATAAATTTAAATTTGTACTCGAAAGGATGATGTGTCCTAAAAAATATCGAACTGTCATATTCATTATTATAGATAGTTATAGCTAATTAAAACCTCTGCCCTATTTATGATAGTCGGCCAAAAAAAAATTAATCAACAAAAATAAATATATGCTAACAATAAATTTCAAAATTGAATACAAAAGAATAAATGATAATAGTCACCAAATAATAAGACGCAAGTCTTAACAATAAAATTCAAAATTGAATACAAGATAAATAAATTAAAAAAAGTTCGTCGAAACTGTTGGAAATTCATATAAGCATGTTGCTTGTCGAGAATGTCGATCTTCCGAATCTATAAAATTTTCCCCTACCAAATATCGCCTAACGCGGCTAAGGAAGTTTACACTTCAAAAAACAAAAGTCAGTGAGAGCCACCGGGCAATGTTTAAACGTAATTGATTTGCCGCCATAGCTTGGTTTTCGTGAGATAGAATTTGTTATGATCCCCGCAATAACGGGACGGCGCGCATCTCTAACGGATGCCTCGCTCGGCCTCCGCGCCCGCGGCCGCGCCGTGCTCGCGCTCGCATTGACAGGTGTCCCTGATTACGATTGCGATCAGATAAACTAACAGACATGACATATCGCACGATAGTACAAAAAACTTCATGTCGATTAAAGTTGAGCAATAAATTCCTTTCAAAAAGTAGATGTTTAACAATTAAGTAATGCGGTGTATTAATCTATTGCAGCATAATTAAAATACCCTAAACTAATTTCTAACTACCATATAATGTTGAATTAGTAATAAATGATTTGTGAATAAATTAAAAATAATATTGTTGTAAAGAGCGTGCCCTTTAATTGCCACTAATGAATGAAATAATAATAAAAAAATGCAATGATATTCCGAAGGGTCACTTCTCGACGTCCGAGTTCCTACCTACTGGCCTTTCTTGGAACTGAGAGTTGTGTGTAGCAGAAACCACGGCNNNNCCGCGCCTTGTCAGACCTAATAAGAATTTGTCGCCGAGTGTGCAACTCGAACTTTTTTAGTTCCAGTAGTAGTGAATTCGTTAGAAAAATGAGATACAAGCATTAATTGGTACAAATTTTTATGCTTCGGTTTTAGTACTTTTTTTTGATTTGGTTGGGGATTTAAATTCACAGATTTTTTTTGTAACAATTTAACATTTAAAACAAATTATAAAAGTGATACATTGTTTAATTCAGGATCTGCTCAATGATCGATGAAATATTTTTATGTGGTGTGTAACATCAGTAAAAATATTTTTTATCTTTCTTT
Organism: Papilio glaucus; assembly: GCA_000931545.1. NCBI lineage: Eukaryota > Metazoa > Arthropoda > Insecta > Lepidoptera > Papilionidae > Papilio > Papilio glaucus. The sequence continues at coordinate 139,438 of JWHW01059478.1, forward strand.
AACAAGTAAGCCGCAAATCTTTAACAATGTACCATTATTAAAGATTGATAAGATAAAATTAATACATATTCGATTATGTAATTAACTCCAACGTTATATTCATTCATACATTTCCGGGTAAGTATTAAGTTTAAAAAACAATGATTCATTTCGTGCAACCCTAGATCTGTCTGTTAAAACCTTCGTATTAATAATAAGGACATTTATCTGATTTATAAAACGAACAACTACCTTTCGAGTAAAAAAAATAAAAATTGTCTTATTTAAAAGGTAATACGAATCGAGCTACTTCGAGACAAAAACTATATAAATCATTAAAACGTTAGAAAGGAGAGTCGGTCGTAAGAAACAAGGACGCGACGAGCGAGCATCGCGCCGCCTCGGGACACATTTCTCTGATTATTGCGGAGACTGCTATTGCGTGGTGTAAGATATCTAACAGTACACGGCGAAAATTGACCGTCCGAATCGAGTCAATGAACCGAAACCAACGACCGTTAGTCGCACCGAATCGGATCTAGGAGGACGGGCCCTTCCACCTCCACCCACTATTATTGCACCCAACATTTTTTTGACATCGCCTATGTGTGTTGCAGCATCACTGAAAGTAGGCGAGGCCACCATTACTGCGGCATCTATTCCAAAAATTGCTCTATGGTTACAAGCTTAAAGTTTATTTTATTATATGCGAATCGAGTTATAATTAATTAACTACAACGATATTATAAGGCAATTAATGTCGAATAATTGTTTATGATAACATTATAATAATAAATTATAAATTCTGTAATATTTAATCTATGATCTGAGTTTTTTACTGTATGTGTCGATTATTATATTATCACATTAAGAAAAAATGAAAACGTCAAAAGGAATAATATATTTATACATATCACAAACTCTTTAAACACTGAATAACTATTTCATTTACATTGTACACAAGCATTTATAAGCTACATTGTAGAAAAAAAGAAAAAGTATTGCAAATACTAGGAAATACTTTCAATGGTATGTCAAAGAGAATGCAACAGACAACTAGCTATCCTCTGCGCAAAAGAAAATAATAATCAACGAGTGACGTTTCTCTCAGCCCATCTTCATTGAGAACGTAGACGATTTACACACATGTCTGTGTTAGAAAGCTGAAGGATTTCTTTTTGTTCGCAGCTTTTACCACTCGTATAGTTTTAACAGTTACCGGCAACCGTTCGTTGGAGCCGTTACAGTATCTGCTTATTCATTGGTCTCTTAAAAAACCCGCCAAAGCTAGAATTAATCTTTACGCTTTTATTTTTGACCTACAAACCAGTTGGTATAGATTAAAAAGTAATTTTAAATCGAGATAGCATTAATTATAACGTCAAACAATTACGTAACTGAAATCCAATTGTTTATTTGATATAGTAAACAAAGCGCTCATGACCGGTCGATAGGCGTCTGCAGTCCGTATATCAGCTGAGAGAATGTATGAAAATTTAATCCATGAATGAATTTGTTTTACAATACGGAGCAATGAAACGAGAAGTAATCCGATTGACGCTACCAATGATAAAACGGTATTGCGCAGGATTTTAAAACTTTATATAATACTGATGTTTGGTGTCATCTACCGAGATCTGCCATGTCCTTCAGACAGAAACGCAGTGTACGTTTCTACTGCTCGGGCGCAATAACATGAGAGCTGAGCCCGATGACGTCACAACGCACTGCTTATGCACAGTTATGAAATAATATATATAATAAGACTAACGAACATTGTATAGCTAAATCACTAGTTGTCATCATAGGTTTAGAGGTGAGACATGGACATGGAGGGTTCGGCGCATTCCCCGACATTTCGAGTCTCATATTATTCTGCACAAATACTACTTTGTAATAAAAAATTGTGGGCTGTGTTTCCTATTTGTTTCTATACAGTTATTTTAAATTAATAAAAAATGTATGTATTATGACAAAAGGCCTTATCCCTCATGTTTGGAATATAGGTACTTACACAGTAGGTTTTGAAACCCCAATAGAGATTTATCTATCTCTCCCCACGTGTAATGAATAACTTGTTTATAAACCCCATTTTCGCAATTTTTTAATTAAAAAAAAAGACATTTTACCCTGTGATTTTTAGGCCACGTTTGTTATTAAGGGGAAAGTATGTTGGCAAGCTTTTATGTGCCAACAGCGTCGCCTGAAAACTGGGTCAGCTCACTGTAAGGACTTCAGCTAACACTGGCACTATGACCTAGGTCAGGTCACTGCTGAATTATACTCCCGCTGCCTACAAATCGATAGCGGCGCGTTATTTACGTCGCTTACCGACATTCATACCAACTGTAATTACAATCGCCTATTTCGTTTAACATGTAAGTATAGATTACATAACATTCAAAATTGAGTTCCCAGAGTCTATATAATCTGTATTTGTAAATTTTTATTTTGAATATTAGGGCAGTAAACTAGGTTACAATGTAAATCTATACCAATATTATAAAGGCTCACTTTTCTCCGGAAAATGTACGGTTCCCGTGGAATAAGTTTTTTACAGGTGCATATCTACGTATATAAACGAAGTGTATGTTCGATATAGATTCCGAAACGGCTACCCGGACGAAGCAGGGGCGGATCTCTAATGGAATATTTTCAATGAAGAGTCTGATTTAAATAAATCTTTATTTGTGATATAGAAATAATTTACAATTTTCTAGGCATTGGTTTTAAGGAAAACTTAAAAATCATTTCTCAAATTGGTATGAATGCAATGACTTAAATTATAAACAAATAGCGACCTGCCCCAGCTTTGCACGGGTAGTTTCTCCGTACAAACTTTCATCCTGTACTTTAAACCTTTAGGGGATGAATTAAAAAAATGCTTTTTAGTGCTCGTTTACATTATAACAGAAATCCCTGTGCAAATTTTTAAAGTCTCTATGCCCAGTAGTTTGAGCTGTGTGTTGATACATCAGTCAGTTTCTTGAAGTTATCAATAGTTTTCAGACAAATTACTAATGTATGTATTTGGTATTTAGTACCTGTTTGTCTTTTCATAAAAATTGCATCAGAAGAAAGCTCATTTATTAATTTAACATCAATAAGATGGCTTAAATACTACAATAACCATCAACAAAGTGGTCGTTTAAGCTCCGAGGAAATGCCTTTTTATTTTCACCTACCACTTAAAGTATATGTGTATTTATTATTTCGTAGAACAATGATCAACAATGGGACCTTGTACCTCTGGTTGGCGCCCTTGTTACCTAGTATGGGTACTAATTAGGCGCATATAACTACAAAAATTACTATGTTACGGTTCGTAAGGCGCTTTAACTAGTGACATTACTGGGCTGACGGAACATGCCATCGCATGTATGTATGTATATTAATAGATATAAGATCTTTCAAGGTGACGAATGCAAGCACGATGCTGTAAAAGATGTTGTTAAGTTAATTATCCTTGTTGTATTTAAATACTTAGAAATACGGCTGGCTTATACGTAGGGCATTTCGACTTTAAAGGTTCGAAGAAATCAATTTATCGATTTGTTTACTTTTCTCTACTTATGGTTTATTATTATTTAGTAAGTTATGATTTAATTTAGAATATAACGTAAAATTTATAATGCCTGTATTAATTCCGTGCGGAAACCAGTGCCAGTAAAATTCCTGCCCTACCAAAAATATTTCATGTAAAATTGGTTAACAAGAAATTAATAAGATCGTAATGCTTTAACTGTTAAACATTACTCACTACAAGCGTAAAGTTAACCCTCATAGAGTCAAGCTAAACAAGAACTCCGAAGTACTGAAAATACGGATTGGCCGTTTCGTGATCCTCGCTTAAAATATTCCTTATAGATTTAAATGTTTTTTTTTTGTACCAGTAACATATTCTTGGTACGAATTAAGTTTAAAAGAATTATTATTTTATTTTACGATAACGTTTTTATATTGAAGTCATTTCTTTATTCACCTGATGTCAAGTGGCGATGAGATCGAAAGACGATAACGCTGGTGTCATGTATGTGTTCTTTGCAATACGCAAGATAAACGAAGATTCATATAATTTCGTTTGAACGTTAGCTAAATCAACAACAAAATCATTTAAACGCAGAAAACCTCAATTATCGATATTCCCAAATAATTCTGAAACACTTATCCGATCAGGATAAAATTTAAATGGGACTGTAAACAAAAAATATCGATTGCAAACCAAATTTTGAAATCCGTTTACAAATGTCGACGTTATGAGGTTAACAGGTATAAAAAGTACAAGGTAACTGCGCACCTCCTTCTTTTATTCGAAATCTGTTAAAAAAGAGTGTTGCTTTATTATAGAACTATATTTGTATACAAAATAACTAACATGATGAGGTTGTTAATAGTTTTAGTTCTAACTCTCCCACATTTTATATTTGGTGTTTTACGTGACATAATTGTTGGTCTGATATGATGATTTGTCATCGCCTTCTGAAATCTGCCCAGGTCCACATGGTGTGGCAGCGCTATACGCAAACTCGATAAGTAATTTTAAAGTATCAGGAGAAATAGAACAAGCAGCTAGTCCAATACAAAAATATGCGATAACAGGAGAGCATTAAACCACTGCCACTTACTAAACCACTGTACACCAAAATCAGAGGGCTGGTATACTATGTCATATCCGTTCGGAAAAACGTTACACTTGATTCCACAAGACATTACTGCGGCGACAGGAAGTTGCGCAAAAACCTCGCGTTTGCGGAATGCCATCCATCAAGACGGTGTGGAAGGAATTTGGTGTTCGGTTGCATTCAATGATAGCCAATTTCAACGGCAGATATTGTTTCAAACGTTTTTATCCAGTTTTTAACTAAACATATCATTGGTTAATATTTTTTTTTGACGTGTTTCAAATATCCGTAGCATTAGGCGATCTTGCGAGGTGGAAGGTCCCTCCTTCCACCTCGCCTCGTACCTCGCAGACTACCTAGGTATCAAAGCAGATATGAAAAAATTATTACTTTTTCTCATTATAATTTCTTCGAGTTATCACAGGGAATTAAAATGCGTAATAATTGTACAATAAAAAATTACCCCTAAGTACTAGCATGGAATGCATTATAAATTGGACGTTAGGCCATCTTCACTAATTGCTAAATTACGATATTTAACTAATTAACCATTTTCTAAATTTGTAGCTCATTACGAAGCGATGTCTAGTAACGTAATATCCCTATAGAACTTTAGTGTAAGGAGTGATATTTTGACATGGCGTAATGTCAAAAATTAGCATTATTTGCCCCCTAATTATATAGATACATAATATCGAATATGTTTTAGAAGTGATAGAGTCCCGCAACAAGAACATGGAGGTGCCGGAGGGCCGATTCTGGTTCTCTTTCCCTTCTCACCTTTTTCTAATAAGGAAAGGATGGCATGGGGACGAGAATTTGACAGGGAGGGGATGGATTGGAAATGGAGATATTAATTCTCTTTTTATAGCTTCCTATGTCCGTTAAAGGTAGACAACGCATCTGCAACTCATTTGCTTGTTCCAGATGCCTAAGGTAGTGGTCACTAAACATCAAGTGAACCGCTTGCTCGTTTGCCACCTCCTTTTATTAAAAATGACAATGTTGTATTGTCAAATTATAATGAGTTTTGGACTCAATATTCTGGATTAAATATTTATTTGAGCATAGATTAGTTTAGTAAGTTTTAAATTACTAAATCAATCTATGATAAAAAATATCCCTATGCAATAAATCAAGGAACAAAGCTAATATCATAAGCTATATAATAAGGTCTGTGTCTTACCTTAGGTAGTGGTTGCTGTTTCGAACTGGTCGAATAAAGTCTGTTATTATTCTTGAATTTAGGCATCTAAAGTAACTGAACGAGATTGGTTTTAGATAAAACATCGTTTGTACCTCATGAACCAGAAAATGTATTCATCAACCATGAATACATTTTTTTATGTCTTTCTTGAAAGAAGTATATTAATTTAGCGTTGGAAAAGTAATTATACTATTCTTCATTCATTCATAACCTATAAATAAATATATAGGTAGTACTTCCTTTTCCAATTGTCACTGGGAATGGGTATAATAATGTTGAATTTTTACTTCAATCGGCTTTGGTTAGAGAAATCAATGTTTTTCGTTGAGCTGATTTTTTTCCTAGCTTGCCAGGGTGCGCCTGAAAAGCTAAACTTTTTTTTAATTTAATTTGAATTATTTACAGGATTGATGGCTCTACATACAATAACAAATTTATAGTGGCCTTAGAGCAAGCATTGGAAATGATGACAAAATCTAATAGAAGGAAGCAATTGAAAACACTTAATTACCTTGAAAACTTAGTACTTAGGTCATCAGGATTCCTTAATTTTTCACCCTAAGCGCAAAGCATATTAGGTCCCAGGCTAGCTGTGTAGCGCGTTTTCCATGATTCACTTGTGAAACTTTCTAACCCTGTGCCGGAGTGTGGCGGCAGGGAGGGGCGCGCGGGTGCCAG
>JWHW01059478.1:146955-168340 GCA_000931545.1 Papilio glaucus
CCCATAAAAGGGTCGAGTTGATTGTTGTGCAGTACGTGTGGTACGTTATAATGTTTGTGCAGTGATATAACTATTCTCAAACCATCGTTATCACCAACTATCGGCCGAATTAATGCGGATAACGTAGGTAATAATGCCATTGTGATGACGTAATGTAACGCGCTCGACTGGGTGCGTAGTAATAATTCGAGCGGCCGTTTATGCCGCGATAACGTTTGTGGTCAGCACCTGTGGATGTGAAGCGAGATTTTGATGTTTTTGTATGTTAAATATGTCTCGCCGTTCTAATAGGAATCTTATAGGAATTTATGTAAGCTTAGCTGTAAATTTTATGAAATTAAATAAGCGTTTTATTATTAGTATAAAAATAAAAATCGTTCGTGCGCGGAATATACAGCTCGATATTTGCGCAGGGATTGTTTGCATATAGATACTTGGGCTTACACGTAGAATGTTTTCCTACTGCACTGCGCTCCGAGATGCACAGACTCGCCACCCGCCGCTAGAGGCGCCCTCGATTTTTTAACCTTGATTGAATCTACTAGGTATCTACGTACCGGATCATTCATAACAAACCAGTTAAAGTCATAATATAGTCTCTACTGCTTTTAAATGTACTTCATAAAATAAATCGTTATTTATTTTATTACAAATTATGTATCTCAATTTCCTACTGACTGGAAGCTTCCGCATAATTTACATAATAATTGCTTAAGTGAATGTTATGCTGCGATGTTTACTACACAAGATTACTTATCTTAGATGGTTTTGTTCCTTTTAACATTTTTCAGTAGTTTTTAACGATAAAAAATAAATTATCTATGAAAATAAATATAAAGGCTACATTTTATGGCACCGCATATTATATTTCCCCTCGTGCTGCATATAATATATTTATTATTACTTTTTTGTTCCGAGAAGACTGCTAAGACATCCGGCGCGTTGCAATTTTCCGTTGTACGTGGCTTAGATGTTGTATGATGTGATAGATTGATAATATCCGTGTATCATTTAGTATGTTACTTAAATATGTATTTTATGCTCTTGCAGGTCCCCCTGCGCCCGTCACACAAAATGCACTAGCACTACGAAACATGCAATTTAAAAATGGCTTCTAAGTAAACACATCCATTGTTAAAGTTTTGTTATATTGTTCATGGAACAAGAGAGAATACTTATGTATACATCATTGATATTGTTAAATGATTAGATTTTAAGCCTTAACTGGTGGAAATAATATTTTGCAAAGGTTATTAAAACGCAAAGATGGCTACACAAAGATTCTGCTTGAGATGGAACAACCACCAGTCGAACATGCTGTCGGTGTTCGACCAGCTGCTGCACGCGGAGACGTTCACAGACGTCACCCTGGCGGTCGACGGCCAGTTGCTCAAAGCACACAAAATGGTTCTCTCGGCCTGCAGTCCCTATTTCCAAGCTCTCTTCGTAAACCATCAAGAGAAACATCCCATTGTTATATTGAAGGATGTTCCATATTCGGATATGAAGAGTTTATTAGATTTTATGTACCGCGGGGAAGTGAGCGTCGATCAAGAACGTTTAACAGCTTTCCTGAAAGTGGCCGAGAGCCTGAGAATAAAGGGTCTGACAGAGGTCAACGAGGAGAAGTGTGATATTCCCGCTCTAACCAATTCGCTGATCCAACAGCAACAGACCGGCGNNNCGCCGCAGCTTCACAGAATACACCCGTACATGCATCAGAAACGGCCGGCGTCCGGAATGCCGAGTGGCGGCGCGCCTCCTAACCTGTTAATGCCTTTATTGGGCAACGCCCTAATGCAACCGAAAAGGAAACGAGGTCGGCCGAGAAAGCTCAGCGGCAGTTCTAGCGATGCGCTGAACACGGCGGCGAGCCCGCCCGGCGAGTTTATACCGGAGTCAGCGTCGCACGCGCCGGCGAACAGAGACCGCGCCGGCGATCAGTTAATCAGAGGCTCGCCGGAGATGCTTGAGGTCAAGATGTCCATGGACGGGTTCGGCGCTGAGGACGGAGCGACGTCGTGCGGCGAGGACGCGGGCGAGGCGCTCATGATCGACGAGGGAGATGACGCCCAGTCCAACGAGGCGCCCACCTCCGGCAAGGACTCCGAATCTGCAGGTACGTGCATACACGAAATATCACTAGCTCATATCAGATATTTTTTTATCCTAGTAGTTTTAATTTTTTCGTATTAAAAAAATACAAATTTTAAATTGGTTTTATTTTTCTTAAAAAAATGTAAAATACAAAGAAAATAAATTAGGAACCCCGTGGATATTTTAATTTCGCTTGTCTTTTGTAAATACGTTTATAATTTTCCTTTCCATTGACCTAACACTGTTTTTTGATTTTGTATAAACATATAAAAATATAAGAGAAAAGCTAATGGGATATAAGCTTTGATGGTAGGATTTGTTGTTGATTAAGTGAAAAAGTGAAGTGTATTATGACTACCTATTTATTTATTTAAAGTTTATTTTGAAGGGGTAAGTGATAATGTATCAAATTATTATTGACGTATTCGTTCTCGATAAATGCTTATTTCTTCTACGAGTCATCAGTTTAACTATTGCTTGCTTTTCTGCTTTCGGGGAGAGCTATTAGAGGAATGGCCAGGGGCAATTTCGGTGTGGTAATGGTTTGGATAACATAATTTCACTCTATTAACTTCTTAAACATATATATAATACACAGTAAAAGGGAAAACAAACAAGGCTTATTCCCAATAGCTTTCCTTCATTCGAAGCATAATTGGAAATATTCTAGTTTACGACGTCCTAATTTTATTTTTGTTCGCGCACGTTACCTCACTCACTCACTATAATATTTCCAATAACCATTATTTTTAAAATGATTTATTAGCAATTTCATTGAAAAGATAAGGAATATTGAATTACAACATTTCAGATAATGAGAAAACAAAAGAGGATTCGTTAAACCACAATCCGACGAACGGAACGATCCTCAAAATTGAAAATGGATCCATAAAGCAGGAGCCCGTCACCGAAGCCGCCGACGAATTCAACGAGCCCATCGAATACAAATACAATCCGGAACGAAGCCGCGAAAACTCTAATTCGCAGGAAGGTCCCATAAAAGACATAGAAGACAAAACCAGACAAGGTCGTAATCTAAAGCCAAAGAATAGTAAAAAACTGCTACCCCAAATGTCCAAATTTAGAGCTCGAAACTTATTCAGTCAGCTCTCCGGTCTTTCCAACTTGAATCCGGCTCTTAATAGCTTCGATAAATTTCCTCCCGAAACAGTACTCATGCCGGCGCTGGCAACCCAGCTATTCGCAGCCGAACTGGAACAGGGCAACTTGAATCTGCCGACCAACGAAATATCCGATCTGTCTCAAACCAATTGGGAACATCGCATTTTTCCTTCTCCCATTAGGAAAAATAACATAGGCAACGTTGGCAGTTATCATGAGGAGACCAATGAGTCCGTAAGAGATTATTGTATTAAGGAAGGTGAAAATGTTTTTCGTTGCAAAATATGCGCGAGGGTGTACACCCATATCAGTAACTTCTGCCGGCACTATGTTACGTCCCATAAGAAAGACGTCAAAGTGTTCCCTTGCCCAATTTGCTTCAAAGAGTTCACCCGTAAGGATAACATGATCGCGCACCTCAAAATAATTCACAAAAATCAACCGAACGCTAGCGAGCAGATGGCGAAACAGGAGTCTTAACTCAAACAAATAAACTTATTCAGCTACTTAAATTCTTTTGGAAGTAAAACAGATCTGATTTACGAAGTAGGATTGTTTTTAAGTAATAGAAGCCGAAGTAAATATAGCAGCTATGGTAGATTGCAATTGATTAGGCGTTCGAGCTCTAAATTTCACGAATATATCAGTAAGGTTTTGTTGACATTTGAACGGTAATACGTCGTTTGTTGTTATATTTATGTATTTATGTTTGTTCCATTTGTTTCTTTGAGTGCTTGACCTCGGGAGATGTTTATGGTGAATTCTATATGATTTACTTGTTATTTTGCACTCACTTGTTACTTAATTTTATTACTTACAAAAATTTCAGGGTACAAAATAAACTTACTCATGGTGATTTTATCGTGCGTAGTCTGTTCGGATTACATGCAATTCTCATTGAACTGAATTAGTTAGTATAGGATTAGGAGTTACTTTACGAGTATACCAATGGCGCGGCCTTTTTGTAAAATTATACTTAAATATTATAAGATGCTAATGATAAAGTAAGCACATTGTCATTTATCCTAATGAAGAGGCTAACAGATTTACAAAAAGGTTGGGTGTCGATACGCCATTGCGTAGTGGTGTGGAATGCATTTTCATTTAACTTGCCTTATTAGTGATCTTAGATGTTAATACGATAACTTCTCCGAAGTAAAACTCAACACGGGCTATGATAATTTCTAGGTTTTTTTGTTAAGATTAATTTAAAATATTTTATCAATGTTAATATACTTGAATATAGGATATTACGAAGTACGATTGTAAACATTATATTTATATTATGACAAAAACTTACGTTAATATATCTTTAAAAATCTCAGTAATATGAAATAATAGATTAGAGTCAGTTCCTCATTATATCTACATTGACAGTTTTACAGCTCTGAATAAGCTAAAAATATTTAACTAATCCACTTACTACCAATCAGAGTTATGTGAAAATCATATATTTATTAATTAATAGAAAGATATTCTATATATTATATCTGAGTTTCTGTCAAAGACAATATGATAGAGAAAATATATTAGAAAAATTCACAATATAAGGGACAAAGAGATACACGTATATAAACTATTAAATATTCTATTTAATTTTAAAGTTTCATTAAAAATATATATTTTTTCCGGGCATAAAATCGAAAGAGGTTTAAATAAAATATTGTAAATATTTGATACTGTGGATACCCACATTGTGTGTCACGTGATCGAGGGAGGTGCTTCGAAAAAAAAATTGTCTTGTTACTGGAACCATGAGATGATTTGTAAATTCTATTTTATTAGTAATCAAATTGCCTTATTAGTAAGGATATGTACTTATAAATGTTTTATTTAATTTAGAGCAAATGTAGTCTTCCATGTGTAATATTTATAGTCTCACTTTAATTTCGAATACGAAATAGAATATGTCAGTCAGTTTGATCCTCGTTATGACAAAGTTCTATTTGGATTAGTACTACAATGTTATTATGTCGTTGATCCAAAAAATGTGAACGTTTCCAACATACATAGGTAGAGTCCAGGGAACGCTTGCCTATTAGTGTGCCTTTACTTGTAATAAAATAAGTTAATTCACTACGACTACTAGTTGACTAAGAAATTCAAAGAATATTACGTATAATTATTTATTTTCATTATTCAGAGTTTACAAATCTACTTTAAGAAGCTTCCTTAGGAATATAGTAACCTTTAGGCCCGGGTAGTTAAATATAACACGGAATAGATATACCTAAGAATATTATCATCTCATGTTTCCCTTTTTCTTGGAAAATCGAGACAAACTGTAAATTAAATACAAAAAAAAATATAAGATTTGGAGGCAAATGTGCCTGAATAATCAAATTGAAGACTGTTAAAATCATTATAAAAAGAACGAATTTATTGTACCTACCTTTCATAATCTTTATACGAAATTTATCTCGGAAATTCGTTGGGTACTTAAAAAAGGAGGGAAATATATTTAATTTGGAGGTGAGGCTATGAAAGTTGTCGTCAATGTTAATAGTCAATTTAGCCAGTGCCTAAGCCTTAACGTTTTAAGAAATTGAAGACCTTTTAAACATTATTCGATTCCGATACATACGGACATATTCGGTGTTCCTTTAATTTGTAGATAATGGCTATAACAGTTTATTTATAATACGACAGAGTTATATCATAATTTAAATGAACAATCAACATTATTTATTATTGTTAAAAGCTATATCATCGATTGGTGCTAAATTAAACTTAAGAAAATGTCACATTTGATGTGACATTAAAAATATATTGTCCCTAATATATATTATATATTGTTTGTTGAATTGTTATTTTTAATAAATTTGTAAGGTTCCATTTCTTTAGAGGCAAACAGATTCGAAATGGAACTTAATATGCAGTTCAAACTTACAAAGCTATAAAACTGGTAATTTCATTTGTAAATATACAGAGTAAATATAATATACATTGCAGATTCATGTGTTAACAGACTATATATTATTGTTGGCTCTTTCACAGATAATATTTGTTTATATATTGTTTATAGCTAGTGAAGTTCATATTTTTCAGTGTTACTATTATCAGAATTTCTTAACTATTTAAAGTATATTTAAATGATGAATATATATTTTTTCTTCAAGATTAATATATCTGTATGACAGTACTTTGCTTAGAGAGGTGTTTAATATTAATTTGTAAATCGTTATTCGATTTCTCTTCTCTCAATAAGTAATTAGAAATATAGTGCTAAAAGTTTGAAAAGGGTTATAGAATAAAAAAAAAGTCTTTAGATGCTCTTAATTGTAGATAAAATAGAACATTGATCTGTCGAGACCTATAGTAAGCAATTCGAGAACTAAATGGGGCCAATTTCGTGCCCGAGTTGATAAAGTTTATTCCGTAATATAAATGTATTTAAATTTATTCTTTTATAGCATTAATACATATAGTGTCCGGGAAATGTCTTGGTTTGAATTGAGCAAAAGCAGCGTAGAAAGCGGGAAAAATATTGAATATAAACTTGCGAACCAATTGCGTACATACACGTATGACAAAATCTTTTCGTGTCTCCTTCGGTTTGCCCGAAAATCATTTAACGCACAGACATGCATAATGCATTTTCAAGGTTTTTGCCGGACACCATACCTATTAAATTCGAAACAGTTGGATACCTAAAAAGTTATTTAGAAGTAACTGCCTTTGATACTTGTCTTAATTAAATTTTTCCATGAAATCAGTACAAATTTATTGAAAAAATGAACAGGCAGTAAATTTTAAATAACTTGTAGCAAATTAAATTTCGGCTCCAGTGCCTCAAAGTAGAGATATTAAATATTATCAATGCATTGAAATTTTACCTCTCATAAGTAAATCGCAAAACAAATAGTTCTATTGAAATTATTTATCTTCACATAAAAACGGACGATATTATACTACATTTTATAGTATTTAGCCAAACGTTGAATCCATCTTTTTTTTTGTTACGCACTTAGACAATAGCAAATGCAAAGAGTAATTTATATAGATTAAACAGAAGTTAGTACGAAAAGTTACATGACATAGAAATTATTTGTTCATGAAAAATTCATCGGTATACAATAAGGTGTTAATTACTATTTTTAGAATCTTTAAAGAGAATAATAAAAGTTACAGCAAAATTAGACAATCTTTTGAATTCATGTTATATTTATTTAAACTTTCGTGTGACATTTTTAATAAACCAATTAAATAACGGCTTAAGTCACGTGTAATCCCGTGTGTGTACCGACTCGCTTCGAGCCTACCCTTCTAGTCGGTACACACGCCGAATTTAAACTGTTATTTGATTGGTTTATGTTACTTTTCAATTTGTTATTATTTTATTTTTACCTTTTTTTGTTTGTTATCTTACTACACCATGTGACGTCCCATAAGGACTTGGCTAACGTGAGCCAAAAACAACAAATTTTATTGTTTAATAGTTTTTTTACTTAAATTATAATTTGCGCATTGTCGTACCAATATAATTGATTAGAGATTAAATACTTTCGTTCGTTAACAAAACTCTGGTCGAAAGTATTGTGTGCGTGTTATCTGAAATAACTTTCAAATGTAACACAATACATTTATATTGGGAAGAGGAACAAACCAAATGGTCTACATCGAATCAATGATCGGTGGTTAAATTACTGTCACTGGTGATATCAGCAACGACCACGCTATTGACTTTATAAAAAATATATTATTATAACATACATTTTAATTGTAATAGCAAAGTAACAACACGGGTTATTAGTAAAGATTAGTATAAGTATTTATAATGTAATTTAGACGTAAATTGTGTTGTTAACAATGGAGTGAATTTTCTAAAGCGTAGAAAATGAATAGTCAGGAAGAGTGGACTGATCAGGTAGGTATATGATGCTACTACCCTCGTGTCGTAGTCGGTGTGGTTAGAGCTAGATTATGTTTAACAATGTGCTTTCTATGTTGCTCAAAATGACGCTATGCGAGAACAAAGTATTTTTGGTTCAGTACAAATTATTGCTTTTGTGATTTTTATTTTACTATTAAAGTTTTTCTTTGTTACGATCTGTAGATTATGAGGCTTTATATCTTTTAAATTCTTGTTAATGTTTTGATTTCTGTTTTTTTTCCTCTACCTACATATGATATGTTTACGTGTAAAACTCTTGTTATGTTTTAACTTTTATTCGGAAGGCAGCTAAAAATCATTTTTCGATTTCAACTTAACATCCCACCTTTTGTGATCTTAAGCGGAATGAGCTGACGAGTTATTTTTGTTTAATGACGTACCTCTAACAGGTATGTACTTACCGAACTTGCCGAAATAGTTCCAAATGCAATCACTTGAGTCCTATTATTTAACATAGTTAGAAACTTCTTTTTTGTTACAATTTTTTTTTATTTATTATCTAGCATTACGATTATTTTTAAATAGTTTAATTAAGACGTTTGACTTTGCCGCAGTTTGACATATTCTAAATATACATTTTTAAACTTCACTGCCTAGAGTTGTATCATAAATTATAGATTGCACGACAGGAAATTACGCAATATTTGTAGAAAATGAAGTTGATTCTTTTTTTCAATTCGATATTTTGTTTCCTTAGTTTTATATATCTTATTTTAGGATTGATTGCATGGATGAATTTGTTTCTCAGCATCAATGAAATTATCTTTTGTATAAAGTAAATACTTGGTGCTATTTGTCGCATACTTTAGGTATGCTACGTTAGAACAAACTGTTGTTCCGCGTCGGCGGCCGAGCGACATGTTCATCCATGAGGTAGTTCCATTATTGTTTCCTTCTTTATCATGGTGTAATAAATTTCGTCATTCACTTTGAACAAATAAATATTATTATATTTTCGTCTTTTGTTTTTTTTTTTACCCACTTTTGTCTTATTAAATTACAGTTTCATTTTATTTTGTTTAAAGTAGCCGCCAAAACGTACGCACAACGTAGGTAGAAAGCTATTTATGTTAGAGTGGTTTAAAAACGAATTAATAAAGCATTGCTTAACTGATTACAGGACGTGGCACACCGGAACTCGAACATAAAGATTTAAAATACGAACAATCTCCATTACACGACGGACACGGAAAGATACGCATAAATCCGGCGACACAGAACGCATCGACATCGACGGAATACCAGAACGATTCAATAAATAATAACACGGTACAAACGGGCGGCAGTCAAATGCAACGGCCGGTGGCAAGGAGAAGATTACGGAGGAGGGCGAATTCTGCTTCCAACGATCCGGCAGAACAGCTCACAGAAATGTCCGTCCGAGGCCTTAATTTGTTTCGATACGCGTCAGTAAACGAAGGCGTGTATCAATGCATTGAATGCGCCAAGGAAAACATCCAGAAGACGTTTAAAAACAAATATTCATTCCAGCGGCACGCGTTCCTTTACCATGAAGGCCAACAGAGAAAAGTTTTTCCATGTCCCGTGTGCTGTAAGGAGTTTTCGAGGCCCGATAAAATGAAGAATCACATGAAAACGACGCACGATTGCTACGTCCCTAAGGATTGTGTGTATCCATCGAATGCATTCTTCATGATGCCGGGGATGGAAGGGCAGCTGCCGCCCGGGATCAAGTTAGAAGCCATCGGTTCCGCGTCCCCCCGCGGTTCGACGCCTTCGCATTCTTCTCCCGATCCTACGCAAGCTTGAAATGAACATTTCACATATGCCACATTTCCACGTTCAAATCCGAGGAGTCCTATTTGAAAGTGCCTTGAGTATACTTATATTAAATGACGTTATTTATATGAAGAGCACTGACATCTTCGAAACCAATCAATTGCCATTAGTATTCTGTTCCTATCATTACTATAGTTTGACAATATATTTAAAAAGTATTTTTTCTCGTATTTTAATCAAAATAGTTCGGAACTATTTACAAATTATAATGGAATACTGAAATTCAAATTAAAGCATTATAAATAGTGTGACAAAAGATTATTTTTGAAGATGTCAGAAGCTCATGATATAAAAATGCGTATATATAAAGATGTTTTAAAATATTTTCCTTGTAATAAGTTTTCTATATAGGTGTAAGAAATACATTTTGATAATTAAGAAAGAATTTGATAGACATTATATTTGTTCTATTTTTGGAGTAAAATTTTGACGTACACTTTTATCGTACGCGACATATATATTTTCCAATGATACTGTTATGCATTTAAAATCTAATGTCTGTTACATAGAGTTCATAATGTTAAACTTGTTTAAAGAGTATGGTTGTGCAAATATTAGACAATAAATATGCAATACAATAATGGAGGCCAGTTACGGAGTTATTGCGGAGTTAGAAATTTAATGTTATACTGAAAGAAAGGAACAGAGGGTGCTGTCAATGTTTGAAAGTGCCTTCCATTTACAGTTTTTGAAGTAGTCGTTTTGAGTCTTATGACATTTTATTGATTCAGTCGATTTGATATCCATCATATATCTGGGATATTTAGAGTAATCGCTTAACTACGGACCAAAAATATCCATTAAATAAGTAACAACAAATTTCCATAATATTGGTTGTACATAACCCTTTTGGCTGTCCTATTTTCACCACTTGAAATGATTGTCGAGCTATCGCAGAACACCGACCAAAGACTGTAATTAACTTTTGTATTTGTCTTCGCATTCTAAATCGGGAACCGAAGTATACACTATCCCCTGATTTATGTTGCCCGTGTCATATACATAATAAGATTGTGTTCGTTGCGATACAAAATTATTTCGCATGCAAACCTTAAAACGGTATTTAAGTATAGTTATAATATAAATGTTAAATTTTAACCGTCTGTTCTAATTAAAGACTTTAACTTAGATTTTTAAACATATAATTATTAGTGAGTCTATTGTTAAAAATATGTACCTATATATTCTTATATATAAAAGATGTTATGCATTAGAAATATCGCAATGGTTACGTAAAATATAATAGTGCCATAGCACATTTATTCGTATTAATGAATGTTTCCACAATAAATCGTCATATAGCATAGTTTTAACAATGTTCTAGTGCGAGCTAGAACAGAAAAACGACAATCAGCAGTTCTTCCATTGATAAGGAATATAATGTTTGTTAGGTAGTTAATGTTACTAATAAACTCCGCGTTAGGTTTAAGTTATCGTTCGAGGTTAACAAATCTCCATTTAGGAGTAAGTTTGAAGTTTCGATAAAGTTAAAAAATTTAATTTGGTGAGCAATTTATTTAGTGTTGAAATATAAGAATTATAGATTATAATTATATAATTACCTACTTAAAAATATAATTGGTTATATAATTTGAATTACTTTACGTGTTTGAGGTTTGAACGCACAACTATAAGGTCTTCGTTAAGTTTCCGTATGGTCGATAGGTTTGAGTTTTGTACATAGTGTAAGGTGTAATACTTGAGTTATTTTAGATTTAATATCGCCATTAAGGTATTAACAATTGCAGTGTGATTTATTTAGATGATATGCCAGCGCCAGTCTGTCGCACAAATTTACTGTTCGTAAATAACGGTCTATTATCCTTCACAAAGAAACGTCTCTTAATTTCTCATTATTTCCTTTTTTTTTTAATTCGTCTTATTTTCGCTATGATTTTTTATCTGCAACCTAACGGCATGCAGCCAGGTATGCATCTGTGAATTTGTTTATTTTCTTCTTTTTTTGTAGTATTTTATTTTGTGATATTAGTGCTAACTAAGTTGGCGGTTCATGTTCATTGTTATATCATTATAATTATTTCTTTTCCTTTCTAACCACGCGCTGCAAGGCAGCTTATTTAAAATTATAGTTTTTATATATTTGAAAAGAATTCACATGAGTATTATAGATTTTAAACATCGCTATTTCGGCTCTTAACATAATAAAATATGTAGATTCTTTATAAATACATACAATTTAAATATTTCTATTTATACACATTTTGAACATCGTTTGTATTATACGACTTTTTAAACATATCTTTTAACATTTAAGATTAAACATTTTCTGTTTATTTTTAACATTATAAGAGTATTTTAAATTGTGTTGAACAGTAATGTTTACTTTAATTTAACATTAACGAGTTTAAATAATATTCATATTCCTCGTTAAAAATCGAGACTAAATATTAAATGTACCAGATATCGGTCAATAAACATTTCTTTTTTTGACTTTAAAGATTAAATTTTTATTACATATATTACAAGCTATAGTACATATTGTTGTGGATGTATGTTTTCTATAGCATTTTAAACTTAACAAAACATGTTAACTTCAGTAATCCTTCACAATTAAGCTAGTATGTGCAATGTTTTATTCAACTGTTGTTTATTTTTCTATATTCTATTAATATGATGAATGCAGATCAAATGGTATTTATGCCCTGTAAAGTTTCACATTTTGTTCGTTTTAGTTTTTTTATTCTTCTATTTTTTGTTATATTTTAAGTAGCTTTTCATCTTTCCCTTATATTTTCAACTTACAACTTATACAATATTTAATATCAAATACATACGATGAATAAATTATTGATACGATGAAAATATTATAATAATGTAAAATTTTAAAAATAAATAGACAAATATCTTTTTTTTCAGTCAATGTTCGAGTTTTTATTTTATTTAGTGAATACATATCTATTAAATTCACTTTCTTATATTCCAGAAATTATAAACTCATCGAGTAATAATTGTTAACAAATTTTAACTAGCACATATTAATGACTTATTTTTTTTAAAACTGTTGTTCGTTGTAAACAGTGTAGCTTTAACATTTGATGTAATAAACTAAACTACGCAAAAGTTTATTTTTACCTTAACAAGAAATTAAGTAGTAATTTTATATAAGGGAACGAACTTTACCAGCGTATTAAATATTAATAAAGAAACGTGTACACTGCAAATAATAATTCATATAAAATAAAAAAATTAAAGACTACATTTTTTGTTTATTTTAGTTTATTAATGGAGTGCCTATAAGAATAAAAATAAATGAAGTTGTGTTACAATATTTTTTTTTCGGTGGAATGAATAAGCTTAATTCAAAGTCCGACCCTGTACATTAATCGCTTCACACGGAGAAGGTAAGTCCGGTTGTCAATTATTTTAGCAATTCGACGACATAATACGTGGTGGCGACGTTACCTTATATGTCAATTATTTATAATGCTAGTATTACAATTTTGACCAAAGCTACTTCTTTCTAAATCAAAGCTTAAATGACAGCGACGGAGGTAAGCTAAGAGCGCGCGCGCGAACGTATAGTCAAGTAGAAAATAATTTGGCTGTATTTGACTACCTTTTTTTAACCGACTTCAAAAAGGAGGTCATCAATTCGTCCGTATTTTTTTGTTTGTTACCTCAGAACTCCTGGTGAACCGATTTCGCTTGCTTGTGGTGTGGTTCCATTTTTCTTTAAGATCCGACCAGTAGTTTTAAGTTATTCTAAATAATGCACACATCACAAAGTTGAGTTTTACTTTCTTGGCTTACGTTTACTATACTGTAGGTCGAACATAAAAATGAAGTATGAAAGAATTGTAGATCTTTAAATTTTTGTTTTTTTTTTGTGTTTAGAACTTTTTTATTCACTAATTTTATAAAAATTGAAAAAAAAAACTTAAAAAAAAAACAAATGCACCTAAAAGTAAAAATAATGTACGCGATTAAATATAAGAATCAATTGTTAATCATATTTATTTTGGAGTCGGTGTCAGCGAAGGTGGGCCTGTCACTACTGTAGACCCGAGTTCCCGGTAAGTGGGTAGGTGAGATTTTTGTGAACATTTTTGAGCTCGACTGTGCATACGCTGTAACTTGCACGTAACCCGTAAGGCAACTACGTCCCACTGATATCGAAAATTGCCGTTTGTGTTTTGCGCAGCGCCTCGTACGATGTTCGGAGCCTCTATTAAGCTTGTATCGGTATGCTAAGAAAATATACACCTAACTGTACTTAATTTACTCTTTTCTTAGCTACTGTACAAGCAAGCGCGTTAAGAGAAGCTTCAAGAACTAAGATTGCGTCTATACTCCTGTCCTGATATTGATATTTCTCGTTAATGCAAAGTGTTCGTATTATCCATAGTAATACATTGATAGGATTTACTAATAATTACTTAGCAACATAAACAAACGTACATAGCAGGTGGGTTTCTTGATATTAAATCTTTTGATGTTTTAAATAGTTGCTTGGAATCCAACGGTATGTGTACATTGCGTTTACCAATTAATATAAAAATAATAATAATAAATCAGCCTTTTCTAGAATGTTTCCCACTGCAGGGGCACAGGCCTCTCCGAGAGAGGCAATTAATATAATATGAGTCAAAACTGAATTTGAAAGGTTTGTGATACGATTTTTGAAAATATTAACTGAATTTATAATTTCACTTCTTAATAATTAAAGAGTTATATTGCGGATAAGCAAAATTATAGATAGTTCATTGGCAAGGATTTGGCTTATCTGACTGTCCAGGATTCGATTCTCTGATATTTTTGTTGTTACGTCTGTCGGATTTCTCTTATTATACTATTGCCATAGTAATAAGTGTCATTGATTTTTAATTGCAGAATATCAGTACACATACGAGGACGATGGAGAGGGTAACGGTGTGCCAGTGATCACTTTGGAAGTCCTATCCAATTACACTCAAACTGACCCTACCGATGATTACCCCGAACCACACGATCTAATGCTAAGCGAAGCTCAACAAATAACCGAATCACAAGAAGCAACGTGTCTACAGTACGTTATTGATAATTCAGGAAGCCAAATGGAGCCAGCCAAGCCTGACACCAATGATAACAAAGATCAGGAGCCGGGTAATAGTTCTAAATTGAGAACAGATCTTCTAGAGTACACGACAAGGAATGATGGTAGTGTAATGTGTAAGTTGTGCGGGGAGATCTTACAAAGTCGGACGCACTGGTATCGGCACAAGTACAAAGCTCACGCTCTGCCACCGCTGAATCCGGCGCCACTCTTCCAATGTGAACAATGCCTTGTGTTCTTCAAGAGTAGAAAAGGTAATCACTATTTTAATTACTAAGTTTTAGTATTTTCTGTTTTTGAAAATTGTCATATAACGTCACTAAGGTTAAGATTACTAAAAGATTTAGATGACTGCGTGGCAACCACGGCACTGACGGAATTATCTTTAGTGATCGAATAGCATTACTTACATTTACGCGTTCACACCAACTTTAAAAACTGAAGGAAGTTAGCGAAAACGCGCAAGCGATAGCTTCGTGTGAGCGACGCGCCTAAACATTCCTGACGATCATCACAAAGAGTTGCAGATGTGATGTAAGTGGCAAGAAGTGGAGAGGAAAGATAGGAAGGATATCGGATCTCAGATATGTCACACATTATACGAAACAGAAAATATACACAGTCATAAGGACTGCCGATAGAAGTGAAAACTCAAAACAGGTGGGAAGGCGTGACAATACTACAAAAATAAATAAATAAGAAAAACAAATCAAAAAAAGTTCGTCGAAACTGTTCCAAATTCAAATTTACTGACGCATGTTGAGCATATTCACGCGAACGTGTAAGATTTTCCTCTACCAAATATCGTCTAACGCGACTTACGAAGTTTTCACTTCGAAAAAATAATTCTACGTCATAGTCGTTTCTTTAAGATAATATTTTATGGCCTGGTAACGAGACCTTTAAGCCAATACGTCGTAGTGGTATTTTATGATGTCAGTCGGATGATCAGACATTCATGTAACAGCTACTAAAGTATAATAATGTGTTTTATAAGTTAATTTATTATTTCACATAACCCTAAATAAATATTATATTTCTTATATATCTAGAACTTCTCTGAACTCTCTTTTATATATTTCTTGTGATGCTAGGAAATTTGAAATAAAATGTTGAAGTTGTATACGTGTTTTATCAGTGCGTCGAGTGTTGATATAGCTTGTTATTTCAGGGTACATCGGTCACCTAGCCAGCCGGCATAGTGAAATTTTAGCTGATTCTAGTCCAGTTCTTACAAACTCGCAAGCAGAAGAACTCGCTAAACAAGCACAAACGCAAACGGAGATTAGGGATGATACGGATCCAGAACTGGCTATACCCAAAACAAGTGTACCGAATTATCAGTCCATAGTCAAACAGGCGTCTAAAACATTGGAGACAAAACGACATTGTAGGAATAATAAAGGTAATGTTTTTTTTATTATTATTTTTAATAGCAATTGCTGAGTGGTTGTGGTCTGTTCTCGCATCTTTTGTTATTTCATGTATGAAATAACAAAAGATAAAGAAGAATAAGAAAATATGTATATTTTAGACTACGTTGCAGTTGTAGTACATCTGCATTCATCGTTTTACTCTCATTTATTTATGTATAAAATGTTTTTCTATGGTATTTAATGATTTTTGGGCTACAATCTGTACAATTTGTAAAAACACTTTGACAGGCTGGCTTAAATCTATAACATATGAGGAAGTCGAATTACTTATATCTAAATACGCAGGATAGAGGAAAAATACACGCACATGAACGCACACACACACACACCCACACCCACACATGCACACACTCATGCACACACTCATGCACACACACACACACACTCATGCACACACACGCACGCACGGACACATTCACCCACAATACTTTGTTATGTATAGCTATAATATTTTTTTGATATGTAAGAGCGGGATCTCCTGACACAGACATTTTTTATGTCTACTAGGAGGCCCCAGCCTTTGATTGTTTTAATATTTGTGTGAAAACAATAAAAACTTTTTCATTTTCATTCTATTTCACGGAAAAATGGCTTTGATTGACGACAGTACTACTTTTAACTTACTATTAAATTTAAGATATGCGTATAATTGACGTTTGAGAATAGGAATTTCGAAATTAAGCGTGATTCGAACATCTAAGACGCTGTTAAATATTTAATTGACGTTTAAGTATTCGGCCGTTCGAAAGAAGTCATAGTGATAAGTCAGTCAGTTTGACAGCTGTCAGTCGTAAGTAAATAAGGATGTAACCAGCAAATCGAAGAGCACAAAACTCGATTACGATGAAAATTTCATTTAAAATTTTAAGATTTTTTAAACGTTAGATTATTTTCAAATCATTACTTTTAGGTTTTTAATTATTTATTTAGTGTCATAAGGTTTGTTTGTCTTTTACTTTTATTGATATTAGTAATGTTTTTCAGATCTAGAAAACCAAGCGGATTGGGAAGAGCGACGCACTCGTGAGGAGAAGCTTGTCGCCGACATCATAGACCGTGTGCGGAGAGAGTGCGAAGCGCAGGGCTCCGGTGGGCCGGCGCGGCGCGGCTACACGCGACGCACCACCGTCATGCACACGTAACGCCAACATAGCGCTGCGTAAATGTTGACGTAAATTCAAAGTTCCTGTCAATCTATACAAAACTTTAAAAGGCCCTGACACGGCCGTGTTTAATGAATGCTCATTGTTCGTGCCAAATCATTTTTGTACCATAATTATGTGCCATCAGTGAAATAAGGTGCCAAGTATTAATTTTTTACAGTAAAGTACGTATTTGTATATAGAAATTCTTTATAGTTATTTATATGATTGTTATTTAGCATTTGACGTTGTCCAAAAAATTTCAAAGCATAGTTTTGTTATATTGCTAAAAAATTTTGATGATATTTACCGCTCACATTCCTTTAAGATGTTGTTGATTTTTCTATTGTTTGTTTATTAATTTTTCTATTTGAAATTTACAATAGTTATAATTTGTTATAAAATAATCTTGTGGTGGAAAAAAATCATGCCAGTCTCATGACACTGACTTTAAACATAAAAGGCTAAGTATACGTACTGTAATGGAGGAATTTTAATGTGCCCGAGAGCAATGGCTTCAGATAAATAGTTTTACAGTAGATAGTGCTGTAATATGAATAATACCATGAGTACAAACTTAGCTTTGTTTTGTTATATGTGCGTATTGTCTCCGGAATTATGAGAAATGTAAAGTAATAGCTTTTTAATACAAATTATTTGTCGTTTTATATTTTTTATTGTTTGTAACTGTTAAGAGTATTTTAGTATTTGAAATGTACATTTAGTAATGTAACTTCCATAAATAATTAAATCTGTGTGCCAATGTATTTCATCATAGTAGCGAATGAGTACATTCTTAACTAATGGTACAACGGTTAAGCCACAGTCTTTGTCTATTATTTTTCATGAATTTTGAATTGTTTATAAAATGGGATTATTTCTTGACGTAAAGAAAATACATGAAATTATTCCTTCTGATAAAATATGACCCAGTTAACTTTACTATAAATTAACTTTAGCTTTCTTTTTAAATCTTAGATTTACCATCGTATTAAAGTTGAGTGGTATAACTATGTAGTCCCACCACATAAAATGCTATGTTTTTTTCTAAGGATGTGTCGATCACATTACCGATTTGCTAAAACAAACGCATGGAACGTGATTGCGTAGTCCTTACCGTGCCATTTTTTGTAAATACAATTCTGATTAATAAAATATCTATTAAAATGCTCCTGTATAAACTTTGAAACAAGCTTTCCAAAACAATTATAAACACAATAAGCAACAAAAATATTTTTTTAGTTCTATGTAAGCGTTGTGGCTGATAAAAATTCTGTCCTATCAAAAAACAATATAGATATAAGAATGAATTGTGAGACTGGTATTACATATTTAATATTATTAAGTATGTAATTTAATTTAGGTATATATTTGTGTTTATACATTTTATTTTTTTGTATGTATGTATATAAAGTTCGACGTACGCCCATTTACGGTAAACAATTATTTGATTTTAATAGGTCCTCGTTAACAATAACTATATTTATCTGTATACCGACAGCAACGACGACAGCAACAAATAATAAAACAAAACAATTTCTTAGGTTTTTCATTTTCATCATGAATTAATTTTAATTTACCGTTTTAAATGATTATAAGAATAATACGTGTGTAATATATTTAATACTTAAGTGGTTTATTCTTGTATATTAAAAGCATGGCTTATCACTTCCGGCTCGATCGACAATTTATAGGCAGAGGTAATGAATTTCTATTAAAGGACGAGATTTACCGAAAAGGAAACATTTCTCGCTTCTTCACATGCTAAGATTGAGTGGTGATGTGATCGAAGGATGTATAAGAGAGGAATGGACGAAATAACTTTTAGGAAGTCAAGTAAGGTGTATCAATGGCCAGATTGCGCGCGCCCTCCTGCGATTCGGCTCATATGACATAATTGTCGGCGGAGCTATGGGTGGTAGTGGGTCCTCTTGAAAGGTAAGCGCTTTATGCCCACAATTTGTTCCAATCCTGACTGATGTCCGCACAATGAACACTAAAACCGATTCGTTCCAGCGCACGGTTCATCTACAACGGACGCAGGAAAACTAGGCGATTTATCTTGAGTAAATAGCTAACTGCCCAAAGCTGAGGGTTGATTTGATTCTCTTCCGCAATAGCATAGTTCTAACCTTAAAAGATGTTCAAAAAAATTTAAGTAATTTCTTGCTTGTTTGTTTTCACACTCGGTTAATGAAAAATATTCGTTTATTCACTGCACTGTCACTAATCTAGTGTCAACTTGTTGTCATTTTATTTTCAATCAATTGTCTTTGTCAAGTGGCTGTCACTTGTCTAACAAGTAAACAATAATATGGAAATATCATGATTTATCGATGAATACTTAGATTAAACTGTTAATCTTAACATATTTTAATTACAATAAAGTCCATAGCTTAAAATGCCACAATTATTTCAAGTATTAAGATGTTATCAATGTTTAGTTTTTCAAGTGAGTCCGAGTTCACATGAAGAAATTCAATTAGTAACTTTGAATTATCATTATTGTTTGTTATTTTCTTATTTAGATCTTATTTGCACCTGGAGTCTTACAGTCTAGCTTGCTAAAAGTTGATAGTTATTGCTGTCTTTATATGTGGATTGGGTTTAAAAGTCCTAACCTTGAAAACTAAGTCTAATTATATTTATTAAAGTGGATGCCAATCTTTATAAGCTAAATGTGAAAGAACTATTAAAACTTATTATACACTAAGACTAACTTAATTCAAGCATTTTGGTGAACCATTTTTTGTTTACCAAAAGGACTGCAGATAATCAATCGACTCATGTGTGTTATGGGTGTGGATATTTTTATGTTTATCTTACTCAAGGAAATATATAGATTAATAGTGCAATAACCTTTGTGAAGGCAAAACGCAAACTACAATAGTTTAAAAATAATTGGTGTTTAAGGTTCCATTGGGTTTGATGAGTGTCTGAATGTTTCAGATACACCAATTGAAGAAATCAAACAAATGGCAATGTAAAATTTGTGGTGAGAAACAGTCTCTTAAACGTCATTACGGACTGGGTAATAGTAAAGAATGCAGACTTCATGTTCAGAAATTAAATGGAATTAGAGAAGAAATAGAAGATGAAAGGTGCAATAACAAAAATTCAGATATTGATTCTTCAGATTCTGCCGAAGACAATAATGATATTAATTTAATTCAAAAAGAAACAAAAACTAAAAGTAAGTGGGATACATATATAGAGAATGAGGGGGAATCTACACAAGAGGTAAATAAATCCATGTATTTAGGTAGTGATGAAGTTTGTCTAGAAATTCAAAGAAAAAGTGTGAAATCTAAAGATAACAAAAGAAAAAAAATTATCTCTTTAACAAGTGACACTGCATATAAAACAAATAATTTTAAAACTCCCTACAAATATGAATCTAATGAGGCAAGTACACCTATGGACAATGAATTAATTAAACCTATAAAAAAATCTAAATCAAATACTGTAGATACAGATGAAATAATTTATAAACATAAAGTGGTACCAATTTTAAAAGAACAAGGATATAATAAGTATGGTACTTCAAAATGGACACAATTTGTTGAAACTGATGATTCAAAGAAAAAAGATGAATGTTCAGCTCAATATCACACTGTACCAAGTGTAACAGCACTTGTTCAACTTTGTGATGATAGTGATCTTGATGTAGTGCTTAGTGTTTAGGCTTTATTTTAAGTAGTAATGAACAAGTACAAAAACATTAAATGATACATACAAATCCTTTTACCATACTGTGAGTTATTTCTAAGCCAATCCCAAAACAGATTAGGTCCCAATTAAACACACAAAATATAGTTTCTTCATTTTTTGATATAGTTTT